>OX465095.1:39533125-40133125 GCA_949987625.1 Chalcis sispes | reverse complement strand
ACCGTGTCACAAGAGCATTTTGACAATGGATAAAATTCATAAATTAAAGTTCGAATTGTTGGAGCATCCACCGTATTCACTAGATTTGGCCCCTAGCGACTTCCATTTTTTTTCAGACCTAAAAAAATTCATGCGTGGAAAGCGTTTTTCATCAAATGATGAGGTCATAACAGATGTGGAAGCGTATTTTGCAGCCCTTCCAGATTCTCACTTTAGGGATGGAATTCATAAATTGGAACAAGTGTATTGATGTTCAGGGAGACTATACTAAATAATAAAGTGTATTTCAAACCATAAAATTGTGTTTTTCTTATCCAACCGCAAAACTTATTGAACAGTCTGGTATATATTTTAATGTATCATCTATATTTAATTAATATAGTATTTATAAATAAATATAATTTTAGTTATTTTTATTCCGTGTGAATATTTTATTGGGTACGCATTTCGAAAAAAATAACCTTATAACGCCTGATTAGATCCAAATAGACGGTTACAAGTTTGATTCAATTTTTCAACTTTAATTGTGTTCTATGATAAAAAATAATGTCTTATATACATAAACAATTACTTGAATAGAATAATGCCGGTGTAATACAATCATTTAATAAAATAATTTTAAAGGATTAATTTACTAGAGGGTGTCTAGCGCGAGACACTGTTATATAAAAGAATGATTTTATAAGGAAAACTGTGAACAAATTTATTTTTAAATATAGCTTTAAAATTTTGAAATCAATTTTTGAAATTAAAGTAATACTTAATAAATTAATGTATAGTGTTTTATATTTTCACAAACAATTATAACAGTATTCTATTGACATTAATTATTTTTGTTATATTCATTATCAATTTTTCAAACGCAGCTGCTTGAATCGGTTGAGTTTGCATGAAGAATTGTTTAGTTGATTATTTATCGATAATTTCATTTATTCTATTTATTACATAAAACTCACTAACTACTGGCTCGATAATTATATTATCGTATTTAAAGTATAATTTTATCAAAAGCATGTAGGTCGGTATTTAATGATATTGATTTTTTATTAAATATTTTTCTACTGAGGTACATATTTATTTAAAAAAATTATTGTAAATGAACCAAATTGATGTTTAAAAGAATTTCTAAAAAATTTAGTCCGAAAGCATTAATTATTATTCTTTTCTTTCATTAAAATTTTTGTATCGTCTAACGCATCATGTAAACCTTCTGGAATTCGGCCAACATTGATTTCCTGACTCCATATTTTGTACTGAAAAAAAAAAAAGAAAAATTAAATAAAATTAATAAATCTTTGACAAAATTTTAATTTTTAAACAAATACTGTATTGCTTTTATATAGGTATTGTATTAATTTTTTTACGTAAAAATTAACCTTTTGAGTGCTTAAAAGCACCACAGCTCTCTTCTTGTGTAGTGCTTAAATAGCATAAAGTATAGCCCTCTTATCGGTATTAATTTTTGTGCCTTTTGAAAGTGATTGCATATGTGGAGCGTACGACTCCTGCATTCCTTCATATTAATATTTTTTATTGTTAATGAAATATTGATTTCTTAAAATATAATTAAAATTATGTAACAATAAAATATTCATGACCTAGATAGAAAACTACTTAATTTATTAACTCATTAACGCCCAAAAAGTCAGAATTTCTAGGTGATTTTTAACCTTATCTCTCGAACGAAAAAAGCCCAAGATTTTAACCAAACCCATATATCTTATCATTTTTGGGTGTGTTCTTTCGATTCTTAGGTCAAAATTCCAATATCATGCATTACAAAAAAAAATATGACGGTTTTTTAGTGACAAGGTACCAAAAAAATGAAAAAACAAAATTTTATAATTTTTCCCTCGTGTCCAATAACTATTCTAGTAAACATCAAACCACGAAAAAAAGTGAACAAAACATCTGAACTTTCAGGAAAAATTTTTTTACCAACTTTGATTACGTTTAACCGTCCCAAAATGGCGGTTATATGCATCTGCCCTCGACAATATGGCGTCAAAATTGAAAAATCGTGAATTAATTAGAAATCTGACCTGAACTCTGATTCTCAGGTGTTTTCGGCGTCGCTGATCAATAATCTGGCATCAGATTTGTAAAATTCCAAGATGGCGACCCAATTCCGCGCATGCGCATTAGCAAAATCTATGAAATCTCCAAGAACTGACCTGAAGCTTGGCATACGAGGGCAGTTCAATAAGTACCCGTGTTTGACGACAGAGGGCGTTCCTGAGGGAAGTTGGTATTATCATCGTGTGCTGCCATCTATCAAACGACGGTAAAACAAATTTCAGACTGATTAATAGGTTAGTTTGGATTTGGCAGCCATTCGAGTAAGACGTGTTTCGTGATTATCGCTAAGATGGAAAAAGAGCAGTATCGTTCAGTATTCGCTTTTTGTTTTTAGATGGAAAAAAATGCGAGGAGATAAAAGCAAAGTTGGATGCTGTTTATGGAGACACTTCGCCATGTATGACCACAGTTAGATATTGGTTTAACGAATTTAAACGTGGGCGAACATCCGTTTTTGATGAGGAGCGACCAGGACGCCCGGTAGGCGTGGTTACCGAGGAAATCATTCAAAAAGTCTACGACATGATTCTCGCTGATCGACGAACGAAAGGGCGCGAAGTAGCAGAGGCCGTAGGTGTGTCGACCGGAACGGCAATTAATATTTTACATGATAGGTTGGCGATGAAAAAATTGTCGGCCCGATGGGTACCGCGATTGCTCACGGTGGACAACAAGCGGATGCGGCTGTTAACTTTGAAGCAGTGTTTGGAGCAATTTAAGCCAGATCCGAAGGAGTTTTTGCGTCGAGTTGTCACCATTAATGGAACCTGGATTATTACACACCAGAAACTAAGCAACAATCAAAACAATGGATTTCTCCCGGTGAATCTGCTCCAAAGAAGGCGAAGACGGTCCCAATCGGCCGGGAAGGTCATGGCGACGATTTTTTGGGATGCCAACGGCGACATTTTCATGGATTTTTTAGAAAAAGGAAGAACGATCACTGGACAATACTACAGTGAGTTATTGGACCGCTTCGACAAAAAATTGAAGCAGACACGGCCACATTTGGAGAAAAAGAAGGTGCTGTTTCACCATGATAACGCACCAGCACATTCATCCGGAGTTGTCGCCGCCAAACTGCATGAATTGCTTTATGAATTGCTGCCGCACCCCCCGTATTCACCCGATTTGGCTCCCTGCGACTTTTTCTTGTTCCCTAACATGAAGAAATGGCTCGCGGGAAAAAAATTTAGCTCAAACGAGGAAGTCAACGCCGAGACAGAGGCGTATTTTAAAGAGTTCGACAAATCCTATTTTTTGGAGGGGTCGAACAGAGGGGGCGAACGAAACTTCAGCTTCTCTCGGCGTCTTTCGGTTTCCCGACACACCGACACATAGCGTTGCGTTGTGTGCGAGGCGTGCTTGGTGCGAGTGTAGGTGAACGTTTCGTCCAGAATTTGGCTTTACTGGTAGCGTTTGGTCGCTAACCTCCGGAACATGGAGCTTTCACATGGATCAGAGACCGTTCTTCCGGGTTATTAGTTACATTGCACGAAGACTCTTTCCGTTTCATGATTTTGATATATATTTCCGAGAGGACTTCAGTTGTGAAATCAGATGTAGTCGCCTGCCGACACCCTGAGAACTACGCTTCAACCGGGCATTTCATGTAGGCGAGAAATTTAAATCATAAAGTAGCGGATCCCAAATGTTGCCATTATTATACGAAAATAGCGAAAAATCTTTTGGGAGCTAGAGAATCTTTATGAAGTTTATTCTTGACCCAATGTTTATTTACTGTAAAATTTTACCATCTTCTATAATAAAATTCTTTACGAATAGTTTTTGAATTTATAATTCCGGATATTTACGAATTCTTGAACTCTTTTTGCCGAGCTCTGCTTATTGGGATATTATAAAATATCCACAAAAGATTTGAAAATACCTCCCAAACGGAAAAAGTCTTTTCGTAGTCACGAAATCTATGAATTCGATGATACTAACGATGATTTTGATGAAATAATTCAGATACCGAATCCAGATGATTTTGGTGAATCTGATTCAGAAGGATTAGATGGTGGAGATACTGCAGAAAATATTGAAGAATACCTTGATCAGCATCTATACAGAAAAGTTTCCAAGACTTACACAGACAGTCAACGAAAACTACGGAAAGATCATGAATTCGTTTGGGTAAATGGAGAAAAGGTTCATACTAAAAATAATGATAATACGATATTACTAAGTCACTCTTAGAAGGAAAAAATTTACAATTCGAGCCAGGTTGAGCTATTTAAGCTATTTTTTTCAGATGATATGAAAGAATATATCATTAAAGCAACCCGTGAAAATGGACATGATCTCTCGAAAGTTGACCTAGGGGCTGCATTTGGAATAATTTTATCTACCTTTAACTCAAGGAAATCAC
The DNA here is from genome assembly GCA_949987625.1 of Chalcis sispes. Taxonomy (NCBI): domain Eukaryota; kingdom Metazoa; phylum Arthropoda; class Insecta; order Hymenoptera; family Chalcididae; genus Chalcis; species Chalcis sispes. The sequence continues at coordinate 40,128,675 of OX465095.1, read as the reverse complement.
AGCGTGACAGTAGTGAGTGATCAGTAGGTTAGATGAAAACTCTACTGATAAGGCATGGTAGGTTCGATTTTTATTTATTAGGTTTCAAAGTAATATTCATAAGTTTGGATATTTTGAAACAGCCCTGTCTATTGACGAAATGATGGTGAAATTCTATGCGCGAACTAGTTTGAGGCAGTTCAATCGTGTTAAACCAATCCGATTTGGTTTGAAATTTTGGGGCCTCTGTACTTGCAACGGTTTTTTATTAGATTTAGATTTGTATTGCGGCAAGAGTTCAGAAGTCAATATTTTGAACTAATGCTCTCTTGGTTCGGAAGTAGTAATGAATTTATTAGACTCTTTTTTTAAGAAAACACCTAGTGCAGACATTTCCAAATTTCATCTCTATTTCGATAATTTCTTCACCAATACTGATCTCGTTGTGCACCTACTAAAATATGGCTTAAGATCCATAGGTACAGTCAGGGAAAATCGTGTGCCTATGCAGAATGAGATCAATAAGAAAGCTCCAAGAGGTACATTCATCGCGAAACATGATAAAAACAGTAGGTTCAACCACATAAGTGTTATGGACTCCAATAAAGTGTCAATAATTTCATCAGCTGCAGGTGTAACACCTTAATTATCCTGCAAGCTTTATAGTGATGCCGATGAGAAAAAAGTGAAATTACCTTTTCCAAATGCTTTCCATGTCTACAATAAATTTATAGTGGGCATTACGGGTACTAACACAATATTTTGCCATGTATTTGTTCGAAAAAATGGACTTCAGTGGTTTTGATTAGGCTCATTCAAACAGCAGTCGTTAATGCATTAGTCATATAAGAGGTCTGGCTATTAAATAACAAGACAGCGCGCCTAGAGGGCGCCGTAAAGGGGTGGGGAAAAAAACGAGTAGTGCGTTGGGTATCTAGATATCTTGTCTATGCACGTACCAAAACACGTTCTCGTCACTATTATTGTATTCGTGCAGTAGCGGTTTGAAACGAACGTGTTTTTTTCTCGTGCCGAAAACCATGTGTGACAAAAAACAGAAGCAACGTATCAATCTCAAATTTCTCGTTAAATTGAAAAAAACTCCGACTGAGTGCTGTAAATTGTTGCAAGAGGCCTATGGGGACAATTTTCTATCTCGTGCGCGTGCTTTTGAATGGTGTAAGCGCTTCAGTGAGGGCCGAGTGAACACTGAAGACGACCAACGCCCAGGTCGCCCTGTCACTGTTTCAACTCCGGAAACAGTCACCAAAATCAACCAAATTGTGCGTGCAGATCGTCGAATGAGCATCCGGATGATTGCCGAGGCTGTAAACGCTGATAAAGAAACGGTTAGACAAATTTTACACGAGGAATTACACATAACAAAAGTCTGTGCGAAGTTGCTTGCAAAAAACCTGACTTCTGACCAAAAGCTCTTGCGTCAACAGGTCTGCTCAGATTTCCTTGAAAGGTTAAAAAAAGATTCCGGACTGATAAAAAACATTATTACTTGCGACGAAACGTAGATTTTACAATACGATGTTGAAACAAAGCGGCAATCGATGCATTGCAAAACGCCTGAATCGCCCAGAATCCAAAAGCAAGGATGTCCAAATCAAAATTCAAGGCAATGTTGATCGTTTTTTTCGACATTAACGGTATCGTGATGACTAAATAGGTTCCAGAGGGTCAGACTATCAACCAGACTTACTATTTGTCAGTTTTGGCAACACTGCGAGAACAAGTTCGTAAGAAACGGCCCGAGTTGTAGAAGAACAACTCGTGGATTTTGCACCAGGACAACGCACCTGCCCATAACGCGCTTTCTGTGAAGCAGTATTTGGCCAGTAAGCGCACTCCAGTGCTCGAACACGCGCCGTACTCGCCAGATTTGGCACCGTGCGACTTTTTTTTGTTTCCGAAGATAAAATCTGCTTTGAAAGGGACCCTCATGAGTCGATGGAAGCAATAAAGCAAAAAACGGCAGAGCTCCTAAAGGCCCTCACCAAAGAAGACTTTCAGCACTGCTTTGATCAATGGAAAAAATGTATGGAAAGGTGTGTGGCGAGGGAAGGGAAGTAAATTGAAGGGGAGCATTTGAATGTAGAATAATTTTTATAATAAAACCCTTTTTCGTAACCAGTCTCGTTATTTAATAGCCAGACCTCGTAAAACAAACAAAAAATCTACAAATTACAAAAAGAAAAGTGAAACTTAGAAAGCCCAAAAAAATTCATAAAATTCAAAGCGAACGAAAAAACATTAAATACAAAAAAAGAAAAGACTATTGTGAAACCTGTCACAGAAAAGAACATTTCTGAAAAAAATAAAAGAATCATAAAACAAACCAAAAATTCTGCAACATACAACACAATAAATTATAAAAAATCCAAAAAAAAACTAAATAAAACAAAAAAAAAATATAAAAAAAAAAGACTCTTATCGTCCACCTCCACGTGGTTAGAGTTGGACAAGGTTTCTAAAAAACGGCAAACGCACGAAAGTACCTTAGAAGCCGCTAGATTTAAGCGGCTACGCTAGATTTAAGTAGCTACACTGGAAGCCGCTATAAGCTCATAGATTTTTCGATTTCACCAAATTTGTGATCAGCGACCTCAATAACTCCGGAATGACAAAGTTCAGGTCAGTTCTTGGAGATTTTAAAGATTTTGCTATTGCTTATGCGCGGAATTGGGTCGCCATCTTGGAATTTCACAAATCTGATCCAGATTCATGACCAGCGACCCCGAAAGCCCTCGAGAATCAGAGTTCAGGTCAGATTTCTAATTAATTCACGATTTTTTTATTTTGACGCCATATTATCGAGAGCAGACGCATATAACCACCATTTTGTTCACTTTTTTTCGCGGTTTGATGTTTACTAGAATAGTTATTGGACACAAGGAAACAATTATAAAATTTGGTTTTTCATTTTTTTGATACCGTGTCACTAAAAAACCGTCATGTTTTTTTTTGTAATGCATCGGATTGCAATTTTGACCTTGGAAATCGAAAGAGCATACCCAAAAATGGTAAGATACATGGGTTTGCTTCAAATCTTTGGCTTTTTTCGTTCGAGAGATAAGGTTGAAAATCACCTAGAAATTCTGACTTCTTGGGCGTTAATAGGTTAATTTTTATTTTTTGCTCCACTCAATCACTTCCGTATTTTTGGTATAGTAAAAATTTTCTTGACAATCATAAGATTAATATTAAAATGTCTACAGCTAATTATTGGAGGATAAATATTATAGATATTTTCTTGTGTTTATATAATTGTAAATTAGATTTTCAAAATCATTGCCAATTTTTAAATGCAATATTTCTACAAAATAGTGTATCTTCCATTAGAAGTAAATTCAAACATTTTGAATTCTTGTTTCTTATAATAGTATTATATACGAGGGTGGTCTAAAAAGTTTCCGACCTCAACCTGAAGATAGCAGCACTCGTTAATAAAAGCTAGCGAATTTCGTTGTTCATCTGTTGACAGTTGCTCACGAAACTTTCAGCCATTTTGGATGCGCAGTTGTTAGTTGACAGTCATTTGAGTGAGTCGATGTGAGCGTTATTGTGAAAATGGACAAAATTGAGTATCGAGCTGTCATTTAATTTTTGTTTTTGAAAGGCAATACGCCTACGCAAATCAAAAATAAGTTGAACTCCTGTGTATGGGGACGCTGCACCATCATTTACCATAGTAAAATTTTGGGCACCTAAATTCCAACGTGGCTGTGAGAGCTTGGGAGACGATAAACGTTCGGGACCTCCAAAAACTGCAACCACTGACGATAACATCGCCAAAGTTCACCAAATAGTGCTAGACAACCGCCGAATTAAAGTGAGAGAGATAGCAGAGGTTATGAACATGTCCAAAGAACGTGTTTGCTACATATTAAATCAAGATTTAGGCATAAGAAAGCTGCCCGCACGTTGGGTGCCGCGTTTTCTCACGTTGACCAAAAACGTGTTCGAATGAACATTTCCAACGCTCTATTGGCGCAGTTTAGGCGTAATAAATCCGAGTTTTGGCGCCGATTAATTACTGTAGATGAAACTTGGATACACCTTTATACGCCCGAAACAAAAATACAGTCAAAACAGTGGACTGCAAAGGGGGAACCGGCTGTAAAAAGAAAAAACTGTTTTTTCGGCTGGGAAAGTGATGGCGACTGTTTTTTGGGATAGTCATGGAGTTATTTTAATCGATTATCTTCAAAAAGATAAAAACATTACAGGAGCATACTACACATCATTACTTGACAAGCTGAAGGCAGAACTTGCGGAAAAACGTCCACATTTGCAGAAAAAGAAAATCCTGTTCCACCAAGACAACGCGCCGTCTCACACCTCAGTAGTTGCCATGGCGAAAATCCACGAATTACGGTTTCAGCTGCTTGACCATCCGCTTTATTCACCAGACCTAGCCCAAAGCGACTTCTTTTTGTTCCCTTATCTCAAAATTGCACTAGGAGGACAGAGATTTTCGTCAAATGAAGAGGTAATCACCTTCATTAACAGTCATTTTGCAGAGAAAAACGCCGAGTACTATTTAGATGGCTTAAAGAGATAGGAGCATCGCTGGGAGAAGTATGTAGAATTGCAAAGAGACTATGTTGAGAAATAAAAAAAAAAATTAAGAAAAAATGTCTTGTATCTGTGTTAGGTCGAAAACTTTTCAGACCACCCTCGTATAAGATAAAATATTCTGCCGTGCCATGGTTCGGTTGCTAGAGCACTCTCGACCAAAAAGATCGAGGTTAGAATTCTGTCTCTGCTGATTGATACAAGTAATACAGTTTTCCATGTTTATGTGTTTTGGTCCCTACTACATCCTAAGACTCCGTTCAAATTAGCAAGCCAAAAGATAAATGTAAAGTGGACGTTAAAGTATAAAAAACTAATTTTCAAAGATAAAATATCTCACTATCATCAATTAATTTTTATAAATAATTTTTTTATTGCGATGCTGTGCCAGCTTTGCAGTCGGCTGTTACGGTAGCCGACAGAGAGAGGTTAGTGCACTCTCCGAAGAGTATTTGATCCATGGCAGCGGTTACGGAAGTATTAGGTTGCTGCAGATGAAATGGCCGATTTAGCAATGACATAAAGTTGGCTGCAATTTTAGTGTATTATGTTGGCACAAGGCGGCGCAAATGATATGACATATTGAAGTATAAATACTGCTACCTTGGTGTATAGAGTCATTTCTGTTTTGCACGTCATAGTGATCGTAAAAACAAAAAGAAAAAGTGAACATGAAAGTGAATCAAAAACGGCTACTTTTACTATACGAATTTAAATTAGAGCACAACGCAACGGAAGCAACGAGGAATATCAACAGCGCATTTAGGCCTGATACAGTTAGCGAACGAACCACTTGGCGGTGGTTCGAAAAATTTCGATCCGGAGATATGGACCTTGGAAATGAGCTACGTGGACACCCAGGATCATCGATCGATAACGACGAGCTGCGTGCATTAGTAGAGTCTGACCCCCGCCAAACCATAAGGGATCTTGCCGAGAAATTAGGCGTTCACAATTCGACACTTTGCCGCCACTTGCAACAACTTGGAAAAGTGAAAAAACTTGACAAATGGGTTCTGCATGATCTTACCAAGCAAAACATGACGTGTTAAATAGAGATATCAAGTTCTCATCTCTCCCGCAACAAAAAGGAACCGTTCTTGCACCGAATTGTGACCTGCGATGAAAAGTGGATTTTATACGATAATCGTCGCTGATCGGCCCAATGGCTAGATGCCGATAAAGCGCCAAGACACATGCCGAAACCAAGCCTTTATCCAAAGAAAATAATGGTAACTGTTTGGTGGTCTGTAGCTGGAGTTATCCACTATTCGTTCCTGCAACCTGGCGAAACTATCAATGCTGAGAAATACTGTGCTTAACTGGATGAAATGCATCAGAAATTGATAGTCTAACGACCTAGGCTTGTCAACAGGAATGGAGTGATACTACTTTAAGATAACGCACGACCTCATGTATTGAGAACAACGGTTTAAAAATTAAAGGAGTTGTGCTATGAGACTCTTCCTCATCCTCCATATTCACCAGACCTCTCACCAACAGATCACCATTTCTTTAAATATTTGGATCACTTTTTGTCAGGAAAAAGATTTAATAATGAAGCTGCTGTCAAAAATGTCTTCGAGGAGTTTCTTCGAACCGGAAACTCGGACTTCTACAAAACTGGAATAAATGTACTTGTATCTCGTTGGAAAAAGTGTGTTGCATCTATTGGTACCTATTTTGATTAAATAAATTGTTTTTATAAGAAGTTACAGCTGTTTAAAAATTTATTACTAAATCGGCCATTTCATCTGCAGTAATCTGGTAAAAACCATGTGTGACGAAAAACAGGAGCAACGTATCAATCTCAAATTTCTCGTTAAATTGAAAAAAACTCCGACTGAGTGCTGTAAATTGTTGCAAGAGGCCTATGGGGACAATTCTCTATCTCGTGCGCGTGTTTTTGAGTGGTGTAAGCGCTTCAGTGATGGCCGAGTGAGCACTGAAGATGACCAACGCCCAGGTCGCCCTGTCACTGTTTCAACTCCGGAAACAGTGACCAAAATCAACTAAATTGTGCGTGCAGATCTTCGAATGAGCATCCGAAGAATTACGCATGACAAAAGTCTGTGCGAAGTTGGTGCCAACGCACCTGCCCATAACGCGCTATCTGTGAAGCAGTATTTGGCCGGTAAGCGCACTCCAGTGCTCGAACACGCGCCGTACTCGCCAGATTTGGCACCGTGCGACTTTTTTTTGTTTCCGAAGATAAAATCTGCTTTGAAAGAGACTCGATTTGAGTCGATGGAAGCGGTAAAGCAAAAAACGGCAGAGCTCCTAAAGGCCCTCACTAAAGAAGACTTTCAGCACTGCTTCGATCAATGGAAAAAACGTATGGAAAGGTGTGTGGCGAGGGAAGGGGAGTATATTAAAGGGGTGCATTTGAATATAGAATAATTTTTATAATAAAACCCTTTTTCGTAACCAGTCTCGTTATTTAATAGCCAGACCTCGTAAAAAGATAAATGATTCGCTCATACTTTTAATTTATCTTAACTGTTTATAAATGAACCTTTTGAACACAAATAAAGAAATGCAGAGAAAATTATCACATGTTTCTTTATCTTTTTATTTTGAGAGAAAGATAGAAAAATTCGTTACATATCTTGTCATTTTACTTTAATATTTTAATTGAAAAGAACATAGTCAGGTCGTTTGTAATTTTTAATTTATTAGGAGATTTATGATCGTGAAAAATTATTGCAGATATTTATATAAAATTCTTTTTATATCTATTTGTATATATATTTTCAAAAGAAAGCAGTTGCATTATTTGAAATTAAGTTTAAAGATAACAGCATTTTTTTTATAGATATACATGTATATTTTTTGTTTTAAATAATCTACTCGTAGTTGTCAGTAACACTATTAGTTTTGATAATATTTGAAGATATAAATTCGTTGTTCAACAATATTATTCAAAAAAAAGAAATTGTTTTACACAGGTATTTTGTCAAAAATAAATTACATAACTGTTATAAATTTATTTTAAAATTTTAAGTTATTTAATTTAACATATATATAACAATTTAAACAAGTGATATTATTTTATATGCAATTTTTATATTTATTCTTCTTCTTTTAAATTTTTATAAAAAGGCATTATTACGTGATAATTTTATTTTGTAATCGAAAATAATTATGTATATATTTTTAAACTATTTTTCGTATTGTGTGAAAATATGTCTTGTGTGGTATTTTGGAAATTACAGCTTCTATTCTTTTCGTTAAACATGGTACTTCTTATATTGTTTAAATATTATTTCATGTATCGTTGATTTAAAACAGTTATACAATTTATTTACCGAGGTTTCCCTGGTGATCTATTTATTATCTTATGACGCTAGCTGTACGGTGTGTCGGTAACCGAAGGTTGCCGTTATTTTTCGCGATTATTATTGCAACAAAATAATTTAAGAATATTTGTCTTTCTTTGCATAACGTCACAGTGTATCACAAAGGGAAAGTTTGAGAAAAGAAAATACGCATTTTAGATGGGATTACTACGTGTAGAAAAAAGAGTATTTATGGGACATTTTTATTGTTTTGGGTGCCGAGCTGACGTGCACGTGCTCGGCCTGACATTTCTTTACTAGAGTGAAGCACATGTACCATTTTTTCTGTATTCTGGGAAAACTCGTAAACTGTTAGCCCGCTTAGGCTAGGTTTCACAACGGTCTGGGTCAGTGGAGAGTCCGTCGAGTAGGTTGTGGAGAAAAGCTTTTTCGTTATGGAGCGCTTAAGTATAGATCTAGGCGGGTGGTCGATACGATCGATGCGCATCTTTCCCATTGACGAGCGAGGGCAGGAAAAGCAGAGAGAAAACTTATCGGCTGACACAGAAAAAAAAACGGAGATCATGTACCAGCGTTACATGCTACCTCCACATGATGAGAATTGGAAACATTTTTTAAATGGCTAAAAGCGTTTAGATATTTTATTTTTATAGTGGAAATAAGTGGTTTATTTTTTATATTTAATATTTGCCCACACACTTCAAAATAATGGCCGAAAATACATTTTTTCAGAAATTATTTTTCTACACTATATAAAATTTTGATTTTTAAATATTTAAAAAAATTTTAAAATGTAAAAAAAATAATTACAAAAATTTCATCATATTCCTTGATTAATTCTAGCTTTTTTCTATTTCTATGATTTTTTTCTAAAAGCTAATTGTTTACCACTATATAAATCCTAAAATTTTACCTAAAAAGATTTGGTATTGGACGCCATTTTGAATTTTCTGGGTCGAAAATTAATATCGTCGTAAATGATATTTTTTGTTCGGACATCGGGTTCACTATCTTGTTACGAGTCACCACGTCGTAGCCGAAATAGCTATGTGCGCCCTGCGTGCCTTGCACAAAAATTAAATGAAATGAATGATCTTAATTATTACACCCCCTCGCTCTCGCTCTCTCTCTCTCACTCGCTCACACAGCAGCGCACGCTAGCGCCGTCTCTCTCCCGCACACTCGGATATGCACGAGATTCTCCCCGAAAATGCAGGCCTGCTGCCCGCGGCTGCTTCTATAGCCGACGGAGGCCTCTCGCTTCCCCAGGGCAGGGAAGTGGTAATCGGTCGCCACCCCCAAACGCAAACTCGTGATCACTCACCCTTGCTCTCTCTCTCACACACTTATTACTATTGGACAAATGGAGACACTTACGATAGGTGTCTCGGTGACTCGTCCGCTCACCGTTGAACGCCTGGCTGTTCTACTCTTCGCCGCGATCCTTGACTCCGGCTGCTTCTCCCCCGGAGAAGAGCTGCTGGACTTCGGGAATAGCCTGCCCCGTTCATCGACGGCTTCCTCCTCAACCTTGGCTGCAGAAGTCGCGGTGGCAACCTCAAGTCGCCGCCCGCTGACACCTGCTTTCCTCGTCCCCCATCTAACTTCCTCGCTGTGGCTCTTCGTCTTCGCTTCTCCTTCTTCGCACTATCTGTCCTTCTTCCTCACTTTCTCTCTCTCTCACTCCTTCATCCCTGGCTACTTCACTCGCGACGCTTACTCTAATAAAAGAGGAACAAACTAAGTTCAACCGCGGGATCTATCTCTACCGTCCTCGCGGGAGCGCGCAGCAAAACTCACTCGCAGGACAGCACAGCGTAACTGCTCGTTGCGCTCGCTCTCTTCTCCCCTTCCCTCGTGGCTCCCAAAATTCCTCGCCGATCGTCGCCGCAAGTTCGAAAATTGCGTGATTTTTTAACGTTGCCGGCTTTTCGAAAAGTCCGTATTTTCGCAGCTAAACAAGCTTATACAAGCCGGCAACCTGGCGACGGTCGCGCAAGAATGTAAACACTTACATTCTTCGTCGACAACCTGTGACGCACTCTCCGTTACAATCTATACCAGTCTGAAGTTAATTGCATAATGGAATGTCTATGATATTTAAATTAAAAAAAAAAATTTAGCTCGAAGAAGCACATGTTCTTCAAATTAAAACTTAATTTTCGGGTGATAAGTGTGCTTTTACGAATATTTTATGGTTTCCATCAGAAAGAGCGACCTTTAATCTATAAAATACATGGGGCCTCGATTTCTTCTCAAGTCGCATCGTAATTGCCAGAGCAAGCTGAAAATCATTGTTGAAAAAGTGTCCTGTCCACGTTAATGGGTTAACTAGCATTTCAAAATTTTTCAGCTTGATGTACTTTCAAGTTGATGTATAATTTAAAGCTATATTATTGTGACTCTATGCTGTCTTACAAGTTTGTTTACTATTTGTGTAAGATTAAGGTTACCATGATGTTCCTTAAATGTTCGCTTACCTGCTCTAGCTAAACAACTGGAAAATTTTTTAATTTATGAGCAGCAAGAAAATGCCAAATATTATTGGGAGTGTGAATAAGTTCTCGCCGTTTTTTGCGAAAATAAATCCTTTATTAAAAAAAAAATAATAAAAAAATAAGTTAATTAAAGTATTGCCTATCGCTAAAGATTAGTTTTTCTTATCTTTCTGGCAGCATTTAAATTCCACGTCGAAAAAACGACACTTCGTTTGCGGCTATCCACGAATCCATCCATTTTTTCGTTTCTTTATACGAAGTGAAGTGCTGTTCAGCCAGGCCGTTAGTCATCGATTGAAATAAATAGTAATCAGAAGGCGCAATGTGTGGAGAGTACGTCGGACGGGGTAAAACTTCCCATTTCAGCGTTGGCCCGGACTGAGCCAAGCGGATGACTGGCGCTTCGTGGAAGGATCGTATTGAAAGCACCAAGTCTCGTCTCTAGTCACAATTGAGGTTAGAAAGCCCGGAGTGGTGTCGCAAGTCTCGATAAAATCTTGACAACATTAGATGCGAGTTTTTTTCTGCTCTGGTGTGAGAAAGTGCGGAACAAATCGATAGTAGACCTTCCGGCGGTTCATTTTTTCTTTCAAAATCAACGCGACGCTATCCTTGCTCATGTTCAGTTCGTCTGCCAACATTCTGAGAGACATGTGGCAATCCTGCTTCAGTAGCGCGCGCACGCGAGCCTCGTTTTCATCGGTAACAGCTGTTGACGGCCGGCCGCTTCTCTCGTCATCTTCTAACGACTCTCTACCCTTATTAAACTGACTGAACCACGTGTAAACAGTTGTACGCGACACTACACCTTCACCGTAAGCCGAATCGATCATATTTTTCGTTTCCGCAAAATTTTTTTTAAGTTTATAGCAGAATTTAATTGCGCCACGATGTTTGAATTTCTCATCCATCGTAGAGCTTGCACCGGGGTATTAAACACGTGTTCACGCACGCCTATCTCGGCAACTAATGAATGGATACTGGTAAAAAAATTCTCAGACACTCCAAAGGGATGAAGCAACATAGTGTCGGTGTCGTCCAAGAGGTGGCGCCACTCGTACAAGCGCTACAAAATAAGTTCGGGAACTTTTCCGACATACTGTGTATAATGATTTTCTTTCGGCTTTACCTAGAGTCCATGATGTGCAAAATGAAAATTTCTAATACGGCAGGATAATTCGAAAATTACACGTCGTGGAGATAGAGTGTATAAATGTGGCTACAGCATTTTTTCCTAGCTATACAGTGGTAAATTTTTATTTGACCTTGGCCTTAACCCTGAAACTCACTTTAAGGTCAAGTTTATTCTTTTATTTTAAAACCTCATACTTTTGACCCTAAACATCGAAGCAATAGAAAATTTTAAATACGTTTAGAGGTATCCTTGATTGATCCATTTTGATCCTTAGGCTCTACGTCAAGGTAAAATTGCACAATCTGATACATACGAATAATCAGAAAACTGCAGATTATCTAAGTGCAGATAATAAAAAAGGAGTAAGAAAAAATTCTCTTTTTTGCGTAAAACTTATTTTTTATATAGTTTTTGGATTGCAGTAATTAATGGTGAAGTTATTTTTTGAGTATAGATCATTTTTATAACTTCTTGACTCTTCTTTGGCATTACTCAGATCTAACGACGGGGACATAGAGAGACGGTGTAGCTCCATTTTTTTTTTATTTTTTTTGTTATTGGGAGTACAAATTAGTTCGGACCGTTTTCAGAGGATGGCTCTGGCTATTATGAATATTTAATAGTAACAGCTGAAGTCAGTAGTTTCAGAGAGTTTAGACATCTATCAATAATATTCAGTTTACGTCGCTTCGAGATTTATAAAAAAATCTTGTTTTTAACTATGTTAAATATGTCCAATTTTGTGTTAACTAAGCAGCATTTGCGAATAGTTTTAGTTTCCTGTTTTAATTGGATGAAAAGTGCAGCTGAATCGCATCAAATGCTTTTGGAAGTTTATGGTGACAATGCTCCAACTGATAAATTTTCTAGGGAATGGTTTCAACGTTTCAAGAATGGAGATTTCAGCGTTGAATACAAGCCTTGCGCAGGATAGCCAAAAGAATTCGAAGACAAAAAGTTGGAGGCATTACTCGATGAAGATCTGAGTCAAACGCAAGAGGAGCTTGCGAAATCATTGAAAGTGACTCAACAAGCAGTTTCTGTACGATTGAAATCCATGAGAATTATTTAAAAGCAAGGCAATTGGCTGCCTTATGAACTGAAACCGAGAGACTTTGCCAGGCGATTTTTCTGTTGCGAGCAGCTGATTCAAAGACAACAAAGTAACGGTTTTTTACATAGAATTGTTATTGGGGATAAAAAATGGATATTTTATGATAACCCCAAGAAGAAAAAATACTACACTATGCTCGGTCAATTGTTGGCATCAACCTCAACATCAATACCGAAGTCGAATATTCATGGTTCAAAGATCATGTTGTGTATCTGGTGGGGCCAAAAGGGTATTGTGTATTATAAGCTGCTACAACCTGGCGATACCACAACGGCCGATCGGTATACGAGTAGACAGCAATTGTTTCGTTTGAGCCGTGCATTACGAGAAAAATAGCCGGAATGTAAGGAAAGACATGACAAAGTTATTTTTCTGCAGGACAACGCTCGGCCTTATGTCGCAAAAATCGTGAAAAAATATTTGGAAACGTGCGAGTGGGATATTTTGCCGCATCTGCCGTATTCTCCGGACATTGCTCCTTCTGATTATTGGTTGTTCTGGCAGGTCATCGGTTCACTTCTATCGCAGAATTTGAAAATTGGCTCCTAACTTGGATCACCTCAGAAGACGAGACATTTTTTCAAGATGGGATTCGAAAATTGCCTGAGAGGTAGAAAAAAGTAGTGGATAGCGATGGACGATACTTTGATTAATTTTTCTAATTCTTTTTATTTTAATTCTTTTTATATTGAAATAAATGCATTTTTGGCCGCAGAAATACGGACTGAATTAATTTGTACTCCCAATAAATTTTTTTATTTTTTAAATTTTTTAAATATTTTTTATAGATATTTTTTGATATTCATAAAACCATTAATCATTCTTTTATGGTAATTTTGATTTTGTGTGGTATATTTCATAACACGGTGCAATACAAAAAGCTTCATGACAGATATTGCATTCGTAAGTAGAGCGTCTTTTTACGTTCTTCATCTTACAGAGTTGACTATGACGCTGCAAGATTTTAGATGAACCTTCCTTTGGAATTTGTCGAGGAAAATAAGGTCCTGTTAGTTCTAAATGAGTTGGGCCACTTGAACATGAGTGTTCTTCAACTTCAAGATTGAGTAAACCTCTAACCACTTCTATACAGAATTGTGGGAGAGAAAGTTTTGTTTCTGTATTTTTATGGTGCAGTACAAGGGCGTTTGACAATGATAAATTCACTAGATGAAAAAATAATTTTTTATACTATTTTATAGTTTTTCTTATAGTTTCTTGTAAAGATAACTGCTTATCTATATTATCGACCCCTTCCATGTTTTTATTATAATCACAGATATAGACTGGTTTTACAATATCTTCTCCAGTTTTCCAATTTTTTTTACCAGTAGTGCCGAATTCAACTCCATGAACGGTTGTAATCATATAAACTTCTTTTTTATCCAGTCATTTCAGGACCCGCCAGACGTCATTGTTTGCAACCTGAATCTCATCTTTTTCTAATTTTTGTTTTAATTTTGGCATATGCTTCCTATTCTTTCGGACGGTTCCACATATTCCTGTGTCACGATCATGTAAGAATTCAGCCAATTCTGGAGATGAATACCAATTATCCAGATATACGACGTGACCTTTATTAAAACAATTTTTTAGGAAATGAGCTACAATGTCGCTAGAAATACCCATACCAAATTTCTCATAATCGGTATCTGAACCTGTATAGTCAACAAAATCGATCAAGAAACTAGTTTCATAATCAACTAGTTTGAACAGTTTGATACCAAAACGATTTCGTTTCAATGGTAAATACTGTTTGAACTTCAGTCTCCCTTTTGTCAAAACTAAACTTTCATCTATGCAAAGCTTCTTTCCTGGTACTATAGAATTTGAAAATTTTTTTTTTAGATCATTAATTAGAGGTTTCACTTTTTTCAAAGGATGATTTTCAATTTCTTCGTTGTTTGCAAAATGTAAATATCGTAAGATTCGAAGATACCAATTTCGCGTCATTATCTTTCTAAAAATGGATGTTGCCAGTAAAGGATCTGTACTCCAATAGTCTTGAATATTACCCTTTCGCACATGTCCCATATTGATTGTTACCCCAAGAAAAATACGTAACTCATTTACTGTAAGAGGTTCCCAGGGCTTCATATTTATTCGCGTGATTTCAAGATTTTGTTCTTGATATAGATTTTTTTGTCTTTTTATCATTTATAGAAGATATGGATAAAAAAAAATTCGAAATAGCACACTGGAGAATTACTTAAAATATTGATGGTACTTTGGAAGCCGGATGGACTTGTGAAATCTTTCACGGAAGGGTAGAATGCGCTGTCAAACAAGACACCAAGATTATCATCATCTAGATTATCATCAATATCAATGAGTAACTCATCTGCAGCTTCAGCTGCATCACATACACTTTCGAGCTCATCTGGTTCTGATTCACCACTACTCTAGACGTTAGATTCAACATCCATTTTTTAGCTAGTTGAAGAATTTAGTAATAACGAATAAGTTTTTTCTTGAATTCCAAGTTTTTTTGATTTTGGAAATTTGACGATGAAATTCGAATAAAATAGAAGAATGCCCTATAGACGAATAACCAAATAATGTCACTGAAAATAAAAATCCAAAATGATATTGCCAAAGATTGATAATCTGAAAAAATTTGCGAAAAATCAAGATCCAAAAAGTTTCTTCTAAGAAAAAAGCAATACTTAGTGCTGAAGTTAGGCTTCTACATATTTATACTCACACGTAACGATCTTGCTTGCGAGAAATAAGAATCCAAGTAGCGGCCAAAATCGAATCTACACTAAAATAGGAAATAAACGTTTCATTAATGAAACGGACAAGGTTTCCAAGGTCTCCAAATCAAAATATGGACGATACATGTGTGAAATTTCTCGTTCTATCAATTCCCATAGTCAAGAAGTGGGTTTCTATTCAGAAAATAAAAGTTAACCTTCAAATGACTCCTAACCTTGACCCAAAGGTCAAATCGAAGATCACTATTTGATGCTTCTATCAGAACCCTACAATTTTTGTCTCAAAGATTTTTCTTGGTAAAACGTTTTTCAAGGTGTAATATCGGTAAAATATGCTTTGACCTTCAAATGCCCCACATTACTTCTACAGGTTACCAAATCAAAATATCTATATATAAATAGATTCAGTATGTATACGAGTACCTATATGTACTTGTATATGTTTTCTGTGCAAGTTTATAAATATTTGAATGGCCTACTCTAGAGAGTCTATATTTAGATTTTCCGACAGCCTAAAGGTTAAAAAAAAAATATTCTTACTTAAGAAAAGATTTTCTAATAATTAAATTTATCAGATGTTTAGAATATCTTATAACTTCATATCAAAATTCTTGAAATTAAACAAAATTATCTAGAAAATTTTGTAAGATCATAAAATGTTATTTCTTTGAACTTTATTATTAAAAAATTAATTTACGTTTCTTTTCTAACTTTAATATCTTAAATTTTTCATACCAAATTTTATTCTCGCTTAAAAACAATTTAATTCTACAATAAGATATTTTGATAAGTATTTCAAAGAACGATAATTTAATAAATACTGCGATTAGTAACGAAAACACAAATTTTAGTTACGTATATGATATACGTCAGTTCGAGATACTTGTATGTCAATATATATTCAGAATATGACAAATATAAGATTGTATAGACATTTTTACAATATCATTATTATAAAATTTAAACTTTTAAATAATTAATTTGATTAATTAATTGTTTATTCTATTAAAATTAGATGTATAAAATATTTATTGCTTATGTTTATTTTATATGTTATTATAAATTACGTATAAAAAAAGGAAGTGTCAGACATCGAAACTATTGTTATGTTCTTCATAAATTAGAATTTATTTGAAATATGTTTACTCATATTTAAATATAAAAAGAATAATTATTATATAACTATAACAGAATTAAATAATGATAATGATTCTGAAAATGTATATTCATTTCATTATCACTGTGTTAACAGTGTTATATTTTTGTAATACTTCTGTACTATTTTTTACTTTTTTAGTAATATGAAAAGGGAGTGCAGAGCAATACACACAGGCATACGGTAAATTCACACACAAATAAAGCTGTACATGATACCATCTTTACTCACAGTAAAGCGTAGTGGCGAGGAAAGCGCTGCCTATTCACAGAAGCGCGCGTACGCAAACACACAGACATATACACAGTGCGTCCCATGGAAAACGGAACTTTTTCAAAACATCGATTGATATTGGCGCCACCTATTGGTGGAGGTTAGCAATGGAAAGGTCCATTTTCAACTGACATCCTGTCAAAATTGTATCACATTTGGTTCAATGGAAACCAAAATATCGCGCTCAAAGTGACAGTGTGTTTGTGGCATCGGTCGAAAAATGAACTTCGAACAAAGAGCAAATATTAAGTTCTGTTTTAAACTCGGTAAATCCTTTACTGAGACGCATAATTTGCTGAAACAAGTTTATGGCGATAATTGTCTATCCCGTACCAGAGTGTATGAGTGGTATAAGCGGTTCCAGGAAGGTCGTGGAGACATTCAGGACGACGAACATCCAGGTCCTTCGAATACCGTGGTTACTCAAAGTAACATTGAAAAAGTGCGTCAATTTATAAAAAATGAGCCAAAATCTTCATTGCGATACATGGAAATGGAATTGAATATGTCCAAAAATTCAATTCATCGCATTTTGACCAATCATTTGAATGTACGGAAGGTGTATGCACGCTTTGTTCCACATAAATTGACCGACTACGAAAAATTGCTATGAATTCTACATTGTAAGGATTTGATTAGAGTCAAAAAAGGACTCAAATTTGAAATATTCAATTGTGACTGGTGACGAGACATGGTGTTTTCAATATGATCCCGAAACCAAGCGTCAAAGTGCTGAATAGAAGCACCCAACCGAGTCCAATCCGAAAAGAAGTCGTCTTGAAAAGTCAAAAGTGGAGACAATGTTGATTTGTTTCTACGATTCGGATGGAGGGTATTATTCATCGTGAATTCGTTCCATCTGGTCAAACAATTACTGCTGTGTTTTATTTTGGTGTTATGAAGCGTTTGCTCAGCCGTATTCGTCGTGTGCGGCCACAATACCATGAAAAAGGGAGCTGGCGTTTGTTGCATGATAATGCCCCGTCTCATCGATCGAACTTGATCACGGATTTTTTGATCAAAAATTCCATTTTAACCATCAACCATTCACCGTACTCGCCGGATTTGGCTCCGTGCGACTTCTACTTGTTCTCTAAATTGCACTTGCCTATGAAAGGAAAACGTTATGCCGACGTAGAGGCCATCCAAAGAGCGACGACTGACATACTAAAGTCGATGGATAAAAATGATCTCAAAAACTCATTCGATATGTTAATTGATCGTGCAAAACGTTGTATTAATGCGGAAGGAGAGTATTTTGAATAAAATAAATAAGATTTGCCGGAATATTGAGTTTTTGTCTTTATTTTGAAAAAGTTCCGTTTTCCATGGAACACTTGTGTATATACGAGGGTGGTCCGATACGTACTTATCCTACAAAAGAAAAACAATTTTGGAAAAGTGGCAATTTATTATTAAACATAGTCTCCTTTTAGCTCGATACACTTGACCCAGCGATGCTTCAACTTCTTTGTCCCGTCTAAAAAATATGTTTTCTTGAGATCTGCAAAGTAGGCGTCCGTGGCGACGATGATCTCCTCATTCGACTCAAATTACTGCCCGGCGAGTGACTTTTTTAAATTTAGGATTAAAAAGAAGTTGCATGGGGCCAAATCTAGAGAATACGATAGATGGGGTAGCAGTTTATAGCCCAATTCGACCAATTTGGCCGTGGCGACGGCGGAGGTGTGAGCCAGTGCGTTGTCATGGTGGGAGAGCACTTTTTTCTTCGCCAAATGGGGCCTTTCTTCTGCAACTCGGCGTCGAATCGGCCTAATAATTCGGCATAGTAGAGCACTGTGATCGTATTGCCCTGCTGTAGGTAGTCGATGCAGATTACACCTTGTGAATCCCAGAAAACGGTGGCCATCACCTTTCCGGCCGATAGGACACACTTCGCCTTCTTCGGAGCATGTTTGTCGGGTGAAGTTCACTGTTTCGACTGTTCCTTGGTCTCTGGTGTGTACCAGTGGACCCATGTTTCATCGGCGGTCACGAAACGACGCAGAAACTTCTTTGTATCGCGCTTAAACAGCGTCAAACACTGCTCTGAAGTGGTCTCACGGTTGCGCTTGTTGTCTGGAGTGAGCCAATGCGGCACCCATCGCGCTGACAGCTTTCTCATGCCCGAAATTGCATGCAGGATATGACCCACGCGGTCTTTTGAGATGCCTACTGTCTTAGCTATCTCGTGCACCTTTAATCGGCGGTGTGCCAATACAAGATCATGGATTTTTGTCACTTTATCCTTCGTGGTAGCCGTTTTCGGGGTACCTGGGCGTGGTTCATCAAAAACCGTCGTGCGATCACGTTGAAACTCTTTAAACCAATTTTTTACGGTCTCCATCGCAGGAGCAGAGTCACTTTATACAGCATTCAAGCGCTCTTTGATTTCGCTTTGCGATTTCCCTTCCAAAAACAAGAATCGAATCACCGACCGATATTGATCTTTCTCCATTTTTCTAAAATTCGCGGACACGCCCGCTTCCACACGCAGTCAGAACAAAACTACAAGTCGGATTTGGCTGAAATTTTGACAGTAGCCGTATACGAGAATGTACTCACGATAGTGAATTTCTCTTGCGATAGTGGCGCCATCGGACGATAAGGCAAAGTACTTATCAGATCGGCCTCGTACATTCTATAGGAAGTGTCGTATACTTCTTAATGGCCACGCTCGAGCTCCTTTCTTTGGCACTAACTCCTTAGCGCTGAAGCGCGCCATTAGATATTTTACGTCAAAAGCAAAAAATTTATAAAAATACAAAAAAAAATACAAAAAAATATTAAAAATACAACAAAAAAAAGATTTTTAATTTTCGTTCATCGCTACGTGGTGAGAATCGGGCAATGTTTGCTTATAAATATCAAAGAGGCAATATTCAAAACATCTATGATCAAAATATCTATATAATGGACTCAAACATATTAAATCTAGTTAAAATCGGATTTTTATTCTTGTCTGAGAAGAAAAAGAGACAACTATTTAAGACCACAAATTCGGCTATAAATAGTTCCTATATTGAATTCATCATATTCGAATTTGTAATCTTGACATCGGGATGTGATCAGAGATCTTAAAACCGCCTGTATGTGTAATTTCAGATTAGTTGAATTGAAAAAACTGAATTCACTTCCAAATAGCTGCCATATTGCATTTTGCCATTTTAATATCGTAATTGTGATGTGACCCTGAAAAACTCCATAAGTGTAATTTCTGAACAGTTTAATGGAATCTATCAAAATTTGATATAAATAGCCGCCATATTGGATCTGCTATATTAAATTTTAATATTTTGGCATCAAAATCGTGATCAGCGACCAAACTTCTATAAATGTTACTTTGCCTATAAAAGAAGAACCTAAATTGGTGAAAATTAGTAATTATCAATTCAGTAAAAATTAACTTCTTTAGCCGCCATTTTGACAACGCTATCTTAGAAAAATAAATTCTTATCGGAGGATCTTTTTCTTTTAGTATCAAGATTACTTTTTTAATAAGTTTGGTATCAATACAAAAATGTTTTTCTATCGAGAAATGAAGATAGAGGAAAAGAAAATCATGAAGAAACCATTCTTTTCAAATTTCCTTGAAAAAGTAAGCTTAGATGCTCTTTTCCCGAAATTATCTTGTCAGCATTCAAAAGAGCAACCTCAAAAACATAAGAAATGACTATTCTTTTATACAATGTAACGGGATTGCTAATATTAGATATTATATGCACGTACGCATTGCTGCGGACGCAAATGTCCTACGATGCGGCCTTGAGTACCGACATTCTTAATCTATATAATATTTTAATAATTTTATAATTTAAGAATTTATCATTATAAAATTGTTAAAAAAGAAAATTAATAAGCTAGGAAAAGAGATAGCTGATAAGCATGTATCAATTTTTGACTAAAAAACTTAGAAGTTTCGTTGGCCGTACGAAGGCACGCCCGTTATTCTTTTATTCTACCACTTTGGCGGAGGTTCAAATCTGGACCGACGAAAACATTTTTTTTTTCATGTTTTACTATTTATAACTGCGAGGTGTGTTCCAAAAGTGAAGTGACTTTTCAAATTGCGTGGACAACGTACATTCAATCATCGATTTTTTTGTGGTTGTGTTAGTACAGTGTCCCGAACATATGTTCACAGTTTCAAGTGTATAGCATACTCAGTCCGTTTTTGACAGATAGAAAGGTTAGACGTGTTAGTGTGCTCGGCGATTTTCTATTATTATAAAAAATAGAGCAAAGAATTTGCATCAAATTTTGTGTAAAAAAAGGAATCAACTGCTTTAAGGGGTTACATGGGTTTAAAATAATAAAAAAAATGACTTTTTAAACTATTTTGCTTAATAGTAAATAATATATTAAACTATTATATCTTATTATTATCAAATAAAGTAACTTTTGAACTGTATTTAAAAAAATTTTCAGCAAAAACTGTTGAAAATTCGCCCTCTGACGGCTATTTTACAAAAATCTTCAAAAAAATGCGGTGGATATCATAACTTGGGCTAGAGTCATCTGAAACAAAAAAACCAAATTTTTTCTGTTAGTGTATGAGTTTAGCTTATACTTAAACAAAGGATTTTTTTTTCGTTTATTTAAATTTATTACACATGGCATTATTTATTGAGCTTTTGTGTCGAAAAATAAATTTTTGACACGCAACATTGCCAAAAATTCAGATTTTAATTTTTTTACAAATCCTTTGTTCAAATACAAGCTAAACTCATACACTAACAGAAAAAATTTGGTTTTTTTGTTTCAGATGACTCTAGCCTGAATTATGATGTCCACCGCATTTTTTAAAGATTTTCGTAAAATAGCCGTCAGAGGGCGAATTTTTAACATTTTTTGATAAAAATTTTTTTACATACAGTTTAAAAGTTACTTTATTTGATAGTATTAAGATATAATAGTTTAATACATTTTTTACCATTGAAAAAAAAAGTGTAAAAAATCGTATTTTTTATTATTTTAAACCCATGTAACCCCTTAAAATACTTAAAACGTTGACAGCAGCATACGGTGAGTCTGCTCTAAGTAAAAAAAGTATTTACTAGCTCTTTCGAGATGGCTGAGAAGATGCCAATGACGAACCTCGCTATGGATGCAGCAGCACATCAACACCCGATGATAACGTCGAAGCTGTGAAGAAAATAATTCGTCGAATTACCATAAGAAAAGTTGTTGAGAATGTAGGCACATCGGTCGGTTCATATTATGTAATTTTTTCGAATGTTTTGGGCATAAGACGTGTGTGTTTGTTTCGAAACTTCTTAATTTTGATCTGAAAAACCGTCGCATGAGCATAGCTAAGGAGCTTTTGAATGACGTCAATGGTGATTCTGATTTGCTCAAAAGGGTTATAACTAGTGAAGAATCCTGAGTATATGGTTATGATCTCAAAACCAAAGCCCAATCGTCCTAATGGAAGCACCTAGCCACAACTAAAAAAAGCACGCCAATAATATCAACAACTGAGATAAGTACTTTAGAAGATATTTACGTATTTTATAAAATAAAACTTATGATAATATCAGTAACGTCTCTCTTTTAAAATCATTTGGGAAGGTTTGCACGCCTGTAACGGGCAAAACTTCTCAAATGATTAACTGCGCCCTGCACTGACTCGGATTGAGGGGGGGGGGGCTAAGGAGTCTCCAGCCCCGGGCCCCTCCTCCATGGGGACCCCAGATTCGAGAAAAAAATTTCAACCCCGTCATAACCCATGGCGTCCTAAACCCCAAGTAAGCTAACCCCCAATAACCCTGGGTTAAGCTCTCGAAGACGATGTGTCGAGGAGTTGACGAATCAAAAATCCAAGCAGCTATTCCCCAAGCGCCCCAACCTCTGATAACCCTTGGCGCAGAGTTCTGATCCCTCTGATCGGTCAAGGAAAGTATCATAAAATTTTTATTTAAATTAAAATCAAACAAAGAAGTATATTTTTATTCAAATTTTTTTTTTAGAAACAGTGCAATTAAAAACTCCAAGCACAATAAATTTATTATTGCTCGTAGTTAGAGTTTTCACTTGTATCATTTTTAGACGATTAAATTTATCGATAAGAATGAGGAATTACTTTACGATTATTTTCAATTCAGACAAAAATGCACTTTTGGTTTTTTTCAGAGAAAAAGCTTTATAACGGTTAAAAAATAAAAATTCTGAATTCTTATTTTTTTACTAATTTTGTTTTCCTTTCATAAAATATCATTGTTTTAAAATGTATCTTCATGTGTATGTGAGTGTATATATCAATCACATCACAATGGCATCATTAAACGTTAAAACTAAGATTTCATATCTTCTTTACAAACTACATAAAGTATGAAGATACACTAAACCGACAATATAAAAATGATATTAAAAAATTTCGCATAATATGGATTTTGAGTGGTACGAGCAAAGAATGTCGAATTGGTTTGTTTTTTTTTTTTTTTATAAATTGTAACAGGGCAGAATTTTTGCCTGCTAGTTGAGCGTTGTTTAGCAACGCAAAACGATTTTACAGTAAATTAGTTGATAACATAACATTAAAACTAAAAGCACACACACTATACTACTTTCCATTTCCTCAAATCGTCTTTGAGGTTCTAAGAGACCATTTGAAACAAATAAAAAAAAAAAAACAAAAAAAATTAAACGAGTTTTTGAAAATCTTAGAGTGGCCTAAGGTCTTAAGTAAGGGTACTAAACACCATTAGCATCTAGTGGCTACAAGTGCTACCCCTCGGCAAAGCTTAAGTGCCGAATATTATTCATCGAGAAGCTGCCGACTGCACAAGTTACTGATGGGAAGCTATCATTTATAGAAAGTTGAAAAGTTAGTGTTAAGAGCTATATGATGAACAAAGACGGAGGATTTGGTAGCTAGAGCAGAAGAGAAGAGCGGCACAGCGCGGCACTTACGTCGACGGTGTTGTAGTCAAGCGGGCCTTGCTGCAACGTGTGCGCCGCTATGAAGAAGTGAAATTAAAAGTAAGAAATATTTAAACAAAGGACATATTTTTTCCAAAATAAAAATTTTGATTTTAAATGTTCTAAAAGAGAATACAAACAACAAAATTGATACTTTTCATCAAACTTTTTCTACGAAAATTGTATAATGGAGAAATACGTGATCGAAAATGGCTTTCATATCTTGAATCTATAGGAGCAGTTTTTTGTTATGCTTGTAAACTTTTTTCATCGGATCAAGACAGCACGTTTGTAAAAACAGGGTTTAGTAATTGGCAAAGAGCTGATAAAGTCATTAGAGGTCATGAAACTAGTAAAAAGTATATGGTTGATTGGATGAATTTTTCGCAAAAATATTCGCGCATAGATAAAAACCTTGTAAAACAATTTCAGATAAAATCTGAAATTTAGTACTGGACGGAAATTTCAAAAAGAATCGTTGCAGTTATTTATTTTTTAGCTGAGACAAGTTTATCTTTCCGCGGTATCAACGAAGTAATCGATTCACGAGATAATGGAAATTGTCTAGGAATGATAGAAGTTTTGGCATAATTTGATTCGCTTTTAAAACGCTATTCGATTAAATATGCAAATGAAAGTCGTGGAAACGTTTCTTATTTATCAATGTAACGCCGGTACACGACCTCCGTTTTATTTTTGTGTCAGCCGATAAGTTTCTTCCCTGCCTTTCCTACCACGATAAAGCCCCCCCCTCCACAACCTACTCGACGCACTCTCCACTGAAATACGAGATCTGATCAAAAAGTAAAGGGACTTTTTAAATTTCGCGCGCTCTATACACTCTAATTTAAAAATTTTTTTTAATTTTTTTGTTATGTTGGTACACTCATCACGATCATATGTTCACAGTTTCGACTATATAACATGTGTTGTTTTAATGTGAGAGGCATAAAGGTTAGACTCGTGTTTGCATGCTCGGCGATTTCTTGCTGCTGAAAATAATTGAGCAAATAGTTTGCATTAATTTTTGTGAAAAAAATGGTATTAAGTGCTTAAAAACTCTTGAAATGTTGATAGTGGCGTACGGTGAGTCAATTCTGAGCAAAAAAAAATGTTTATAAGTGGTATAAGTTATTCCAAGAGGGCCGAGAAATTGTTAACGATGAACCTCGCTCCAGACGCCCCAGCACGTCAAAAACCAACGAAAATGTTCAGAGAGTGAAAGAAATTGTTGAAAAATCGCTGAATCACGATTAGAAAAGTAGCTGCTGATCTTAACATATTGTTTGGCTCATGCCAATCCATTTTAACGAATATTTTGGATATGGCACGCGTTTCAGCAAAATTCGTTCCAAAACGTCGTTACTAATGAGTAGTTTTTTGGCCAAAAACAATACTACCATCATGCGTCAGCCACCGTATTCACCAAACTTGGCCCCCTGCGACTTTTTCCTCTTCCCAAAATTGAAAAGGCCCATGAAAGGGCGAAGATTTGCAACGATTGACGAGATAGAGGCTGTATCGCTAAAGGAGCTCAAGGCAACACCCAAAAGTGCATTTCAGAAGTGTTTTGATGACTGTAAAAAGCGCTAGCACAAGTGCATTGTATCAGAGGGGGATTATTTTAAAAGGGATAACATAATTTTAGATGAATAAATGAATATTTTTTATAAAAAATGAAGTCACCTTATTTCTTGATCACACCTCGTACGAGTATGGCCCGATAAGTACTTAGCCTCACCGCTCGATGGCGCTACTATTGCAAGAGAAATTTACTACCGTGTAGTACATTCTCGTATACGGCTACTGTCAAAAATTGAGCCAAATCGGACTTGTAGTTTTGTTCTGACCGCGTGTGGAAGCGGGCGTTTTCGCGAATTTTAGAAAAATGGAGAAAGAGCAATCTCGGACGGTGATTCGATTCTTGTTTTTGGAAGGAAAATCGCGCAGCGAAATCAAAGAGCGCTTAGATGCTGTGTATGGTGACTGCTCCTGCGGTGACGACCGTCAAAAATTGGTTTAACGAGTTTCAACGTGGTCACACGTCGGTTTTTAATGAACCACGCCCAGGTGCGCCGGAAACCACTACCGCGGAGAATAAGGTAACAAAAATCTACGATCTCGTATTGGCACACCATCAATTAAAGGTGCGCGAGATAGCTGAGACAGTAGGCATCTCAAAAGACCGCGTGGGTCCTATTCTGCTTGCAATTTTGGGCATGAAAAAGCTGTCGGGGCGATGGGTTCCGCGTTTGTTCACTTCGGACAACAAGCGCAACCGTGAGACCACTTTAGAGCAGTTTTTGACGCTGTTTAAGCGCAATCCAAAGAAGTTTCTGCGTCGTTTCGTGACCGCCGACGAAACATGGGTCCACTGGTACACACCAGAGGCCAAGGACTATCTAGAGAAGGGCAAAACGGTGACAGGGCTATACTATGCCGAATTATTGGGCCGATTTGACGCCGAATTGCAGAAAGAAGGCTCCACTTTGCGAAGAAACAGTGCTCTTCCATCATGACAACGCACCGGCTCACACCTCCGCCATCGCTACGGCCAAATTGGTCAAATTGGACTACAAACTGCTACCCCATCTACCATATTCTCCAGATTAGGCCCCGTGCGACTTCTTTTTGTTTCCAAACTTGAAAAAGTCACTTGCCGGGCAGAAATTTAAGTCGAATGAGAAGGTCATCGCCGCCACGGACGCCTACTTTGCAGATCTCGAGAAAACTTATTTTTCAAACGAATTGCCACTTTTCCAAAATTTTTGTCTTTCTTTTGTAGACTAAGTACTTATCGGACCGCCTTCGTAGACCGTTGTGAAACTTAACCCAAGCTAAAGCTGAGAGTTGAGAATAAATGAATGACAATGTAACATCGAATTATATTGTCCATCGTGTAATCGCACGCAAGCAATCACAAAATCTTGCATACTACAGCAGGAAATAATGTTCTTCGTTCTAAGTCGGTCAATACGAATTCTATTGACATTCGTAACACAAATTTTCGCAAGGTAGTTTTTCTTTAATAAGCATCTATAGCGTAATTTGGGACATCGCGCAATAACTTGAAATGTCACGAATTTCTCTTGCAATACACTCCTAACAAATTTTGTTTTTACGTGAAATAAATAATTGATTTAAATTAATTACAATTAGCCGATTTTCAGTTGTTACATGCACCTATTTCGGATATGATTTGAGTAAAAACATTTGTCTAGTTTTAATTTATAAGTAAAGGCTATTATTCTGCAGCAATTCAACTATTCTAATTACTCAATTTCACCGCTCTTATATAAGGTTGCTGCAGATGAAATGGCCGATTTAGTAATAAATTTTTAAACAGCTGTAACTTTTTGTAAAGACAATTTATTTAATCAAAATAGGTATCAATAGATGCAACACACTTTTCCCAACGAAATACAAGTACATTTATTTCAGTTTTGTAGAAGTCCGAGTTTCTGGTTCGAAGAAACTCCTCGAAGGCATTTTTGACAGCAGCTTCATTATTAAATCTTTTTCCTGTCAAAAAGTGATCCAAATGTTTAAGGAAATGGTAATCTGTTGGTAAGAGGTCTGGTGAATATGGAGGGTAAGGAAGAGTCTCATAGCACAACTTCGGCCATTTTTGTAGTTCGGACGCGTGCCCTATTCCCGCGTCTCGGCAAGTTTTTTCCGCACAAAGTTTTTTTGTATTTTTGGCGCGCCCCGGTCGCGTTTTTTAGTGCAGGTGCGTAGCTGCGATCTGCAGCATACAGGGCACCGCCACCAGACCACAGGGGCGTAACAGCGAGGTGACGCGCCTCACGAAGTAACTTCGGCCGGCGACATCACCGTCCCGCTTCGGGCGGAAATTTATTCGTTTTTTGCGTGCGCGGCTGGCCAGCCAGAAGTAAGCTTTTATAAATTTAATTCCGGCACGCGTAATTTTGTATAAATTTTTTGTTTGCATAGGAGTAACCATCGCCGGTTACTCCGCTTTTTATTTCGTTTATTTTACACTGTTCGTGGGAGTGAGAGAGCGTCATCTCTCTCACTCTCGTATAAATAGGGCGAGAGAGTTGCGATCTCTCTCGCACCTGTATAAGGATAGGCGCTCGTGAGTGAGAGAGCGGTATCTCTCTCACCCTAGTAGCAGCAGTGCAGAAGAGTCGCTTTCTCTCTCGCACTTGCAGCATATATAGCGCGCGCGGGTGGGAGAGGCCTTTCTCTCCTATTCTAGCAAGATCAGTGCAGGAGAGTTGCGTTTTCTCTCGCACTCGCGTAAGGTTAGGCGCGCGAGAGTCGGAGAGAGCTTTCTCTCTCACTCCTACGGCGCAGTACGGGACGCTCGTTTTCTCTCTCGTACTTGCAGTAGATACGGCACGCGCGAGTGAGAGAGCGCTTTCTCTCTTATTCTAACGGGCTCAGTGCGGGAGAGTAGTCTTATCTCTCGCACCCGAGCAGTATACGGCGCGCGCGAGTGAGGGAAACCTTTCACTCTCACTCCTGTAGGCGTAGTGCGAGAGTTCCTTTCTCTCTCGCACTCATATCGTGCTTAGCGTGCGTGAGCCCTAGTAGCGCGAAATAGCGCGCCTTAGACCAGCTATTGTGCTGATCTTTTTATTACTTGCGCTTCTCGTGCGTGCTTTTTATAATTTCTTTTTATTGTTTCTTTTGTAATTTTTTGTTATTTATTAAACTGTTAATTAATTTTATTTATTCTAATAATTTTGTCTTTTTTTTGCTTTCACTTTCTTCTCTCTTTCTTCATTTTATTATAATTTTTATATATTTTCGTAATTTATAAAATTTTCAGTTTTCAGACCGATCATTTACATTTTGCTCATTTATTCTATTTATTTTAGTTTTTTTTTCTTTTTAATTATTTTTGATTTTTATTATTGTTCTGCGACGAGGAGCTTTCAGCTTTCCTCCCGAATGCCGCCCTCTCCAAAACATCACCTAGCCAGGCGAGGACGACACACGAACCGCGCAACGACGTTTTCGCGGCGTTGCAACGGGTAAGTTGGGTCCAAAGGTCGGCTTCTCGTGCCCGGACCCAGGAGCAAAGTCATCCTAGACCTTAGCGACCAAAAAGGAGGCGCAACGGGCACATTCGCACCTTTCGCGAATTGCGCGTCCCCCGAGGTTAATTGCTCCAGTGGTAGTTAACCTATAAACTGCCACCCCATTACAGTACATATATGTATATACTACATGGGCTGAAAAGTCCCGGGATTTTTCAATCGGTGACGCCACTAGAAAATGAACATGATTCATTTTGAGAGGTTCATCTGTCACTAGTTAAAGTGTGAAGTTCCATAACATTTCGTTCATTAGTTTATTATAAGCTACAGTCGTTTGACTTTCGCTACCTTCGCTTTCTTGAAGAAAATGGAAGAACAGGCATATCGCATCTTGATCAAAGATTGTTTTTTGATCGAAAAAACTCCTGAAAAATCAATGAAATGGTTTAAAAAAATGTTATCCTACATCTGCTCCTTTGAAAACAACAGTTTGTCGGTGGTTTAGTAAATTTAAATTAGGTCGTACAAGCACCGAAAGTGCACCTCGCTCTGGAAGGCCAAAAGTGGCTACGAATGCAGAAATCGTAAAGCAAGTGTATCGAATCATTTTTAACGATCGTAAAGTAAAGTTGCGAGAGATAGCTGAGGCCATTTTTATCTTGGAAGAGCGGGTGGGATATATTTTGTACGATGTTCTGGACATGAAAAAGCTATCCGCGCGATGGTTGCCGCGTTTGCTGTCCGTCGACCAAAAACCGCAGCGCGTTTATGATTCAACGGAAGGTTTGGCGTTGTTGCAGCGTAATCAAGCGGATTTTTTTTTGACGTTTTGTGACGATGGATGAAGCTTGGATCCATTACCATATACCTGAGTCCAACAGGCAGTCTGCAGAATGACTGAAAAGCCACGAAAGCCGACCAAAACGAGCAAACGACCAACACTTGGCCGGGAAGGTTTTGGCCTCCGTTTTTGGGATGTGCATGGCATAATCTTCATCGATTACCTGCAGAAGAGAAGAACAGTTACCGGAGAGTATTATGCAGCGTTATTGGACAAACTGAACGACGAAATAAAAAAAAAACGACACCATATAACGAAGAAAAATGTTGTGTACCATCACGATAACCCACCGTTACACACGTCCTTGAAGGTAAAGGTCAAATTGCACCAATTACGATTCCAATTGGTTGCTCACCCACCTTATTCTCCAGATTTGGCCCCCAGCGATTATTATCTGTTCCCAAATCTCTAGCGGTGTTGGAAGATCGCTATACTAAGTGTATCGTCCTCGAAAGCAACTATATTGAGGAATAAATACAACATCGCCTGAAAAACACTTGTTTTCATTAAAAATTCCGGGACTTTTCAGCCCATGTAATATACGAGGTCTGGCTATTAAATAACGAGACTGCGCGCCTAGAGGGTGCCGTAGAGGGGTGGGGAAAAAAATGAGTAGTGCGTTGGGTATCTAGATATCTTGTCTATGCACGTACCAAAACACGTTCTCGTCACTATTATTGTATTCGTGCAGTAGCGGTTTGAAACAAACGTGTTTCTTTCTCGTGCCGAAAACCATGTGTGACGAAAAACAGGAGCAACGTATCAATCTCAAATTCTTCGTTAAATTGATAAAAACTTTGACTGAGAGCTGTAAATTGTTGCAAGAGGCCTATGGGGACAATTCTCTATCTCGTGCGCGTGTTTTTGAGTGGTTTCAGCGCTTCAGTGAGGGCCGAGTGAGCACTGAAGATGACCAACGCCCAGGTCGCCCTGTCACTGTTTCAACTCCGGAAACAGTGACCAAAATCAACCAAATTATGCGTGCAGATCTTCGAATGAGCATCCAGATGATTGCCGAGGCTGTAAACGCCGATAAAGAAACGGTTAGACAAATTTTACACGAGAAATTACGCATGACAAAAGTCTGTGCGAAGTTGGTGCCAACGCACCTGCCCATAACGCGCTATCTGTGAAGCAGTATTTGGCCGGTAAGCGCACTCCAGTGCTCGAACACGCGCCGTACTCGCCAGATTTGGCACCGTGCGACTTTTTTTTGTTTCAGAAGATAAAATCTGCTTTGGAAGGGACCCGATTTGAGTCGATGGAAGCGGCAAAGCAAAAAACAGCAGAGCTTCTAAAGGCCCTCACCAAAGAAGACTTCCAGCACTGCTTCGATCAATGGAAAAAAACGTATGGAAAGGTGTGTGGCGAGGGAAGGGGAGTATATTGAAGGGAAGCATTCGAGCGTAGAATAATTTTTATAATAAAACCCTTTTCCGTAACCAGTCTCGTTATTTAATAGCCAGACCTCGTATTGATAAAGTATATGCGAATGAAAAAACGCGCATAAATATATATATAATTATACGTTTTTATTTAAAATCTAATATCAATATTATATATATTGAATAATGCGTCTTTTCGAAGACATTTATGCGAAATTATACATAAGAATTACTATAATAAACGCTCTAGAATTTTAAGATTAATATAAAAAAAATCCTTTGTAAAACTAACATCACGAATAAATATATGTTATAAAGTTTTACTAACAACTAGCTTTATTTTTTATAAAAGCGTTCTTCGCGTATTTTTGTATAAAATTATCATTTTTAAAATACTATATAACACTTAAGGTTTCTGTTTTTTTGCATTAATTTTTAAATGTGAATTTTTGGAAATTGAAACTCCTAAATAAAGAATATTTTTTATTTTTTTTATTTTCAAAACTAAAAATTATGATTAAGTTAGAATTAGTTATTTTAAAATTATTTTAAGATTATATTTTAGCATTCATCATTAGTAGGACCTCTCCAGAGCAACATATAGGCCAACGTCGGCCTACTATATATGTTCGTTCATTCCCGCATCTCATTTCCTTTCTTATAAATCTTGCAAATTTAATTCCTCTGCCGTCCCGAGCCCATAAGTTTCAGTACTTAGGCTCGAAAAAAGCAAAAAGCAGTCAGCGTTATTTTTAAACGCAGTTGAAACGTCACCCCGATGTTACAAGCATTTACAGAGAATTTTTTTTGTTTTTTTTTGCTTTTTATTGTGTTTTTTTAAATTTTTTTCTGGTTTTTTATTTTTTTTTGTATTTCTTTTTCTTGTATTACTTTATGTTTTTTAATTTAAAATTTTTTTTTTTAATTTCAAAGTTTTCATACTTTTTTTATACTATATATATAATTTACGGACCTATTAATAACATGTTTTACAAAAATACTTTTTACAATCAATACAAAATTTTTTAGTTAGTATCTGACATTTTTCAATAGAACAGTACTTTTTTAACTGATGCAATTATATATTATGATTCTGTTAAATTTGATTTGATTTTGTTAAGTATGTTTTACTTATGCTTACAGCGAAGTCTTTTGTTCTGAATCGATTAGAACCATTACAATTATGCACTATATTATGTAATATAATAGCAATTGTAATGAAAGCTTGAATGAACCTTATGAATATTACCCAAGTCCACTTCTTTGATCTTATAGGAGAAAAAATACTGTTACAACGTTGATCATCCGTATCAAAAACTCCCATTAGTTTATTATAAACTGAAAAAGTATTGGGGAAAGGTAATGATTTTTTTATTTATCTGTCTTATATCGTTTTGTCAATGATATTGGTGTGACGCCGGTGACCGTTGAAAGAATTGAAATTGGCTTAGAATCTACAATTGTAATAAAATTGAGCTTACTATTTTTTTCATTTTTTACAGCATACGTACCTGTAGAATCTTTTTTGTTTATGTGTTTTTTTTTACTCTGTCATTTCTAACGGTATCGGTAATTTGTAAACCTATTTTTTCATGTAAATCAACAAGACAGGAGACGTAAAGAAATCATCGAAGTACACGTGGCATTTAGCTAATTGTCTAAGAGAATAAATAAGCATGAAGTAATTTTTGGAGCATTTGCAAAACAACGCGACTTCCTATAGAACATTTTGGCAACTAAGCGTATTCAGAATTTGTACTACAATATATATCGCAGTAAAAAATAAAACCATTAGCACCGCTTAA
Source organism: Chalcis sispes (assembly GCA_949987625.1). Lineage (NCBI taxonomy): Eukaryota > Metazoa > Arthropoda > Insecta > Hymenoptera > Chalcididae > Chalcis > Chalcis sispes. The sequence continues at coordinate 40,095,956 of OX465095.1, read as the reverse complement.
AGAGCAATGTTTTATTCTAAACTTTATTGGCTTTCCTCCAATAAACTGTTTCAAGCGACATCTTCAAAAATACTTTAACATCATTCCATTAATCGATAAAGCAGTACAAAAAAATCCAAATTGCGTGATATTTGTTTTAAAGATATTTAAAAATTTCCGAACTCGCCAAACATTGTCATTGTCATTTTGATAACCAGGCTTCGAAAATTTTAAAGAGGATTTTATTATTTCAAATTTATCTTAACTTGATATCTAAGATAACTTTTTATTATAAATTCGTGCAAAATATTTTAATATTAAATTTATATTATAAATAATTATGTTAAGTGATTGAGGTTTACATATTTAATTTAAATAATTAGATTCTACTATACAAAAATAGTTTATACAAATAATCAGTTTATTTAAATTAATGTTATGAATATGATATTTTATATTTTTTAAAACAATTATTATTAGTTTATTTATAAAAAGTTATAAATGTAATGAAAGACACACGTGAGGACACTTCTTCGTTCATGAATGAACTTATCGCCCCTTCTCTCTTCATAAGAAATCGAGCCGCCTACAAAAGAAAATTAACCATTCAAACAGGTTAAGGCACTTTCAAACCTCGCCTTCTCACCAATTAAAGCAGGCAGATAAGAGAGTTGTGGAAGGACCCTCTCTTTTTCTTTTCTTCATTTATTTTCTTGCTTTCTTCTTTTCTTCGTTCTTCTTCTACTATTTTTTATCTCTTTCTGAAATACTTTTCTTTCTTCCAATCTAGTTCCTCCCTCTTTCTTCCTGCTTTGTTGGTGGGATACCTTATCACATTAACCCGAGGTGATGAGTCGAATCTCCGAACAGCAGACAGTAAGTCAGGACTCGTTCCTTCCTTAATGATGAGGACCTTAGCAGCATTATTCAATTTTGATTTCAAATTCAAGATCAATCTCCAACTTCTCAACAATTCTAATAAGCTCGAGAAATATCAGCCAAGTTTAAATTGATCTCTCTCTATCTCTCTCTCTCTCTCTCTATCTCTCTCTCTCTCTCTCTCTCTCTCTCTCTCTCACACATTTGTCTTTCCATAAAAATCAGTCTTACTATTCTTTTTAAAATTCCTCTTTCTCATTATCATCCGAACGTTCGCTAAGTTCAGCCTCGTGGACTGTGAACGTTCGAACATCTTAGCTCCGAGTTACTTATCAGATTTGAACTCATGGAGTAAAAGTGATTAAATCCTAAAATTATTATCCTTCTTTCACCTCACCACCATTATATCACAAAGAGGAAAAATCGGTCAGGTGAGTAAATGATCCCGAGCCATTGGATGTAAAAATCTAGGCTCGAAATATCAAAACATATTTTAAATAGTCGCGTTTGCTCGACAGAGCTGACGTGACATTCTGATAAAATATGTAATTTTTACCAATTTTAGGTTGTATTTTGCGTTAAAAAAAAACTGGGAACTTTTTTTTTGTATCTTTGTGTACTTTTAGGTTGCTATTTACGATTATAAAAATTAGAATAAGTGATGAGTCAATTCTACGGATTCGAATTTATCGAAAAAAAATATCTTAAGATGACGGTTTGCAAAATTTTTTAAAAATACTGGTTTTTCCATCTGAAGAGTAACATTATTGCTAATTTTAGTAATTTTTCTAATAACATATAAATATGTATAAACATGAATTATTAAGCAAGTAAGATTAATTGTTTAGCTAATCAACGATTATATGTTCTGATTTTTTTTATTTGATTTAATGGTGTTGAATATTGAAAATTTTTGTATATGCAAATGTATGTCTTTATACCATTTCTAACTCTTTGCGAAGAGCTAGTACAGCTTTCTCTCTATCTGATACTAATTCTTCTAAATATTGATAGCGAAGTTTCTTTCTTGCTCTGCATTCTCTTGCACTTTGGCGACTGCGTTCTGTAACATAAAATAATTCGATACATTTTGTTGGCTATTTTTACACAATTATGTAGAATACACCTTCTAAAAGAAGATTGAGAACTAAATACAGATCTGTAAATTTTGCATATATTAAAATAACTAACACATCGTTCAATAAGTCCCGAGACTAACCCAGAGATGGTGCTAGTAGTACCAAACTGGCTACGTTTCCATAGGGTGCGAACCTTTACATGAAACGTGTAAAAATTTCACGTCGATCAGATCACAAACAGCAGAGTTATCGAGGTTAGAGTAAAGTCACTTTGTAATTCGTTTAAAAAATGGAAAAAAGCGAGTTTCGCGTGTTAATAAAACATTGTTTTTTAATGGGTAAAAACACCGTAGAAGCCCAGCAATGGCTTGAAAAACATTACCCGGACTCCTCTCCATCCAAACCAACGATTTGTCGTTGGTATGCTGAGTTTAAACGTGGTCGTACGGACACAAACAATGCGGAACGTTCGGGTAGGCCATTGGAAGCCGTTACACAGGAAAATGTGAGTGAAGTGTTAAAAATTGTAATGAAAAATCGCAAAGTGAAGGTCCGTGAGATTGCAGAAATGACACAGATATCATCTGGAAGCGTATTTACAATCCTTCATGAAAAATTAAGCATGAAAAAGGTTTTTTCCAAGTGGGTGCCGCGATTGCACCAATGCACCATGCTACAAGTCCATGAAAACAATGGCAAAATTGAACGAATTGGGCTTTGATTTGCTTCCCCACCCCCCGTATTCGCCAGATTTAGCCCCAGCGACTACTGGCTCTTTGCTGATCTCAAAAAAATGCTCCAGGGAAAAAAATTTGGCTCGAATGAGGGGGTCATTGCCGAAACTGAAGCCTATTTTGAAGCAAAGGATAAATCCTTCTATAAACATGGTATAGAAATGTTGGAAAGGCGTTGGAAAGATTGTATCACTCTAAAAGGAGATTATATTGATGAATAAAAATGATTTTTGAAAAAAAATGTTGTTTTTGTTGTTAGTCTCGGGACTTATTGAACGATGTGTTATAACTGTCTTAAAAATTTTCGCAGTTAGACAATTATAAAATAAGTTTTCATGGTTTTGTTTGATACTTTAATAATCATTTCTTATTGATTAGGATCCTACATCAGTTTTATAGAGTTTAAAAAAAAAAGACTAACTTATTTAAAGCCAATATTTTGAATGGTAGCAAGAATATTAAAAATTTTTCTATAATAAGATAAATTGTAACATTTTATAAAAAACATTTATAGTTTTTCTAGATTTAGAAATAATATAGGCTTTTATAAAATTTACATGGATTAACTTTTATTTTTTATAAAAATCTTTATTTTTTTTAAGCAAATAAATAATCTGCGATAGAAAACAAACATTTTTGTAAAAGAATTATATTAGACATCGATTTTGCATAAGTTTCACAAATTTTATATTTGAATTTTTTCTAAATTTTTAAATTTCTAAAATAAATTTCTTTTTTTTACACTATTTTGTTACCTTCAGCATCAAAATTATTTGTTACCGAATGGTTTAACACGCATAAAAGGCTCGTTTGTTTCTTACAATTAGATACAATTTTTCTTAAATAGTAAAAGAGAGATCGATTTATTAAAAACTGCCAAGGGGTACAACTCCATCAGATTAAGATATTACGGGATTACAAGAGCAAGAATTCATAACATGATTATAATAACAACAATTAACAAAGATTAGATAAATAGACACAAGATAAAAAAAGAGTGCGAGCAACTCCATGCACGTAATTGAAGTACAACTTGAATGGAGAAAGTAACGATTCATATTTTATGGGAATAATTATTTATAAATGATATAAATATTTAGTAACTCAAATTTTTAGATAAATTATGTATTGTGCGTGACGCAAATTAATCCAAGGAAATTAAAAAATATAATAAAAATTGAGAAATCAAAAAAAATATTAATTTTTAAAAAATGTTTGAAAAAAATTATAAATACAAATATAAATTGCAGTTTATTTAAAATGAAAATAATATAATACAAAGAAGTTAACAATCAAATACTTGAGATACATGGCACTCATATTTTAATTTGTTGTTAATAAAGATGGAACAATTGTTCAAAGTATCAAAAAATATTCAGATTAAAAAAAAAGATCAAATTCTGATTATTGGTTATTAAACTTGTGTTTTCTAAGTAAATAATATATGTAATTTTCCCTCAAAATTTCAGCCTTCTAACTAAATTTTTTTAAATTCCAATTGAAAATAACAAAAAAAAAAAAACAAAAAAAAAAAAGCCTTATTAACTTATTTTTTAAGAAAATATAAAAATTTTCAATAAAATATGATATTTGCATTTCGGAAATACATTTTTCTATAGGATTTTTTTCGATTATGATTTTCAAAATTCGACTTATACTTTTCTAATTATAAACAAATTAGAAATGTAATCGCTGAGTTCCTCAGTACTTTATTTGAATCATTAGTATCATTACACATACTGTATAAGCTCATAGAAGTCTTTTACATCAACGGATACTTACATTTTATACTCTATCACTATCATACATACAGGGTCTTCAAAAAGTCTCGGACCGGTTCAATAACTTGAAACGTAGGCGTTACTAAAAAAAATGGTTGAGGCAAGAGCTGTCGGAAATTTTCTTAGCTATCCAACCGCGACCTTGGCCTTTACCTTTGAGGCCATTTCAAGGACAAGTCTATTTTTTTATATGGCGACCCCTAATTTCGACACCAGAAATGAAAACGGCGGACAATTTCACGTCCAGATACGATCTTTACCATTTGAAAAATTTGACCTCGTCAGGTCAAGTCAAGGTCAAGCAGTGGCCGTCTGGATATCTTGAAAAGTAGGCATCGTTAAAAAAAATGGTTGAGACATAAGTTATAGGAAATTTCCCTATGACTTACAACAATACAATACAATTCAATTCTATTATTCGACGACGATCTCAGACGTGAAGTCGACCCTGACCTTCATCCCTTCCATTCGCTATGTTGTATCCGCCATTTTGAAATTCTAAGTTTTCAAAATCTGACCTTAAATTAGTAATCAGCGACCTCGAAAATCCGTAAGGAAGGTTTTCAGTACATTTTTGAGCGAATTCAAAATTTTCCGTCCGCCATGTTGGATTCGCCATCTTGAATTTTAAAATTCTTAAAATCTGACTTCTGAGTCTTAATTAGCGAGAAGTAACAATTGTGTAAGTGAAAGAATACAATATAAAATATCTCTAAATTGCTTTCGTTTAATAATACTAAATGTTGATACTCCATCAATTTTAATATCCGTCATTAAGTTCGCTCCTTACTTTTGATTTTTTTATTACTTTCAAGAACTGCGTGTCATTTTCTTCGATCATTTAGCCGTTTCCTCATTCATACTTTCTTTCGTAATTTTTAGGTCTTACTATCTTATCGCTTTTTATATTGAAATTTTAATTTTAAATTTTTTTATCAGATTATTCCTTCATCTGAGTGTAACATGGCTCCTCTCACTGAACGAGAGCGAATAATTATTCTTAAGATGGAAGAATACGGTGGCAGGACGAGATCTAATGAAGATGTATGAATCTTAGTTAATGATACTTCTAGGGTAGGTATGGAAACAATATTCAAATCGACAGTATAAAGGACAATTAGGCGTTTTAATTTAAGTAGGGGTATAAAGATCTTCCTAGATCAGGTCGTTCAGTTACAGTAACTACTGAAGAAAAACAGCTAGATTTTGATCATTCAATCAATGAAGATTGCCACAGTACAGTTAAGAAATTGCATCACCAATATGATATTAGTGCCGAATCAGTGCATAATATTTTAACAGGAAAGTTGAAGTTCCATCCATACAAGGTAAAACTTGTACATGAATTGCTTGAACATGATCCAGTTAGACGCGTAGAGTTTTGTGACTTGATGATGAACCGAATAACTGCGGATGAATATTTTTAAATAGAATTGTATTTTCAGACGAAGCTACCTTTGAGCTTAATGGCAATGGCAATAGACATAACTGTAGACACTGGAGTGATATAAACCCAAGATGGATGTCGGATACTCGCAGTACTCAATACCCTCAGAAAGTGAATGTCTGGGCTGGCGTTATAAACAACAGTGTTGTTGGGCCCTTTTTTATTGAAAGAGATCTTACTGCGATTAAGTATGAAGATATGCTCCGAAATGAAATCATTCCAGCGATTCACGCAATTGTGGGCAATGATTTTTATCAAATTTTGTTCAAGCAAGACGGTGCACCACCTCATTATGGGCGAGGTGTACGTGCTTATTTGAATGAAGTGTTTTGGATGATGGCGAATGGCCATCAATGGAGAATGGCCAGCCAGATCTCTTGACCTTAGTCCGCTTGATTATTTTTTGGTTATCTTAAAGATATGGTATATTAAACAAAACCAGCGAACCTCAATGAACTCCAGCAGAAAATAAGGGATGAAATTATTACTATTGATAAAGGCATAATTCGTCCAGCTGTAGCAGTATTTTACTACCGCATAGCATATTGCCAGACAGTTGAGAATGAAAATTTTGAGCATTTGCTAAAATAAAAAAAAAAATCGATATTTGAATAAAGTGATTAAACATTGCCTTTACCCGATGATCTTCACTCTACCATGCCTTTACTGGTTGGGTATCATACCACCTTGCCTAAACTGTTTAATATAGCTTTTTTCCGTGCCTTCACTAGCTGGTCATCATACCATCTTGCCTTAACGCCTACTTATCAAGATATCCAGCCGGTCACTGCTTGACCTTGACTTGACCTTTAGAGGTCAGATATTTTCCAATGGTAAAGATCGTATCTGGACATGAAATTGTCCGCATTTTTTATTTCCGGTGTTAAAATTGGGGGTAGCACAAATAAAAAAATAGACTTGTCCTTGATATGGCCTTGAAGGACAAGGTCAAGGTCACGGCCAAGGTCGCGGTTGGATAGCTAAGGAAATTTCCGACAGCTTTTGTCTCAACTATTTTTTTGAGTAACGCCTATGTTTCAAGTAATTTAACCGGCCCGGGACTTTTTGTAGACTCTGTATACGCTTATAGACTTGTTTGAAGCAGCCACGTGCGCTCACATGTTATTTGGATAATTGTATGTATTGTACATGTACTGTACATGGAATAAGGAGATCCGCGTCTGCCAATAATCATTTGTTGCTGTGGTAGAGAGACTAGCGCTTATTTACGAAAGAGCACATAATTAGAGGCCAAGAATAGGGATTGCTATACCAAATTTCCGTTACGTGTAATGAAACTTTTTTTTAAATTTTTACTAAAGACTTTTTACTAAAGGAGAAATTAAAGGAGGGAGAGAAGAAGAGATGAAGGGAGTAGAAGATTTGAAAAATTTTAAAGCAATAATTATTAAGTAATACTAATCCCTATTTTTATAAATAATTCAATTTGTTTATAAGAAAAATATAGATAATTTTCTTATGAATTAGTATGCAAATGATCTTATACTATACCTTATATGCCAATGTTGTGGATGAGCCAGTGATAAAACCTTTCACCACCAATGAAGATGATGCATAACTATTTATGTGACAAGGATCAAAGAAACACCAAAAAAGTGCTTTTTCAGCAATTTTTTTCATAAACTAGAAAATTATTTATGTTGCTGTTGTTATTCTTCCACAACCGCGGGTCTGGTTGCGCGTGTCTAGGATTGGCGGGTGATCGAGGACTACACAGCTAGCGATCACGACTACATCACCTTCCGCATTGGTGATGAAAGGCCAATCGACACGCGTGGCCCAACCAAATGTAAAATTGATAAATTAAATGCAAAAAAGCTATCTCTGGCAATTGAACGTGGACGGGGAATCCTTGAAGGAATTCCAAATGACTTCACAGCCTCCGACCGAGCAGGACCGACCGACGGACGCAACTATGCGTTTTATGATGGAGAAGATTGTCGGCCTCAGGCGCAAGTATCTAAGATCCCGACAATCAGCGACAAGAGCTAGAAAACGAGACGGCGATCTAGCTGGAAAAATGGCCGACTACAAATCGGCCAGAAAGGAGCTTCGACGGGCATTCAGATCCAGTCAGCGCCAATGCTGGAAAAAGCTCTGCCTAAACTTAGACAAGGATCCATGGGGTCTGGGATATAAAATCGTTATGCAGAAGCTGGATGCCTTCTTTCGGGGAGCACCCACGAACGTGGCTACGATCAAGAGTATTGTCAGTACCCTTTTCCCAACGCATCCATTGCTCGGGGATCAGACAATAGCACCGGTCGACCCTGGCCTTCCATTGTACACTGAACAGAAGCTATAGCGAGCTGCCAGTTCGATGAAGAACTGGAAAGCGCCGGAATTCAACGGAATTCTGGCAGAGGTACTCAAGATCGTAGCTGAACTCCATCCAGAGCTCTTGCTCGGTATAAACAACTCGTGCCTATAGGCGGGTAAACTATGTGCCCGGTAAAAGATCGCGAGACTTGTGCTTATCGGCAAGCGCAAGGCGCCATCAGGAGGACCATCTTCTTATCGGCTTCTGCCTATGCTCGACACCAAAGGCAAATTCTTGAAGGGCCTACTACGACTCCGATTCCAGCAAGCCATGCATTGAGCTGGAGGCCTAGCCGAAAGGCAACACAGTTTCCATAGTGGTAAGTCGACAATCGGTGCTATCTAGGCGGTGGTGGAGGCTATCAGAGCCATGAAACGGGTCAACTAACATTCTCTCCCCGTCTGCCTGCTGGTCTTTATGGATGTAAAGAACGTGTTCAACTCGGCTAGATAGGCTGATGTTCTAAACGCGATGCAGCGTAATTTCCAGGTACCTGGATACATTCTTCGGATGATTCAGATTTACCTGACGGATCGGTACATCGTGTACGAAACATCAGATGGACCGAAAAAAAGCAAGCTCACAGCTGGAGCTGCACAAGGCTCAGTGCTAAGACCTGAATTATGAAACATTTTCTATGACGGATTCCTACACTTGAAGATGTCGGAGCAGACCGTCCTGATTGGGCACGCAGACGACGTAGCTGCCGTCATCGTCGCTTGCGATGTTGAGGCAGTGCAGATGCGACTGAATCAGGTGATGTGTCGTGTCGTGCGGTGGATGGACGATCATGGCCTTGAGCTGTCAGCCTCCTAAACCGATATCTTCTTGATTACCAAGAGGCGTATCGATAAGATACGTTCTTTTGATGTGCGGAAAACGTCAGTCCTAACAAAGTCTGCAGTAAAGTACCTGAGAGCATATCCAGAGAGCAGCGGACAAAGTGGCTGTCGTGACAACGTCTCTTAGCATGGTCATGGCCAAAATTAAAGGCCCGAGTCTCTGAAAGCGACACCTGCCCATGCGGGCCGTAGAGTCCATAATGCTATATGGGGCAGAAGTATGGGCTGAGGCGCTATGAATGGGGAAATATCGTCGAAGAATGGCCTCAGTGCAGAGACGAGTGCTTCCTCATACCGAAACGGTCTCGGAGATTGCGGTTCTGGTAGTTGCTGGAGTAGTCACTATTGAAATTCTGGCTCAAGAGCGTAGATTCGTGCACCAGCACAAAGCTGAACTTAGCAAGGTGACCGCAACGGAGGAAGCCCAAGTCAAATCTTTGTGGGCCTAGTAATAGCGTTGGGAACTGGACTCTCATGGGGATTGGATGGCTCGACCGATCCCTTAGCTCGAGCCATGGCTCTGGTGCTCCCATGGGGAGGTAAATTACTGCCTCACCTAGTTCCTGATGGGGCACGGTCTCTTTCTCAAATACCTTCACAGTACGAGTGAGGTAGAGGCTCGTAGCTGTGCTCTTTGTGACTCTCCCTGCGATGACGCTCTTGACACACTCTTTTATTGCGAGCGCTGGTGCGTCGAGCGGGAAGTTAGAAAAAGACTTTGAAGTTATCACGCCAGAAAATATTGTCTCCGTGATGCTCCAGGGTCAATCGGCGTGGTCAGAGGTCGCCTCCCTTGTTGAGAGGGTCCTTCGACAAAGAAGACCATCCTGGATGGCTTGTCGTAGGTCGTCTGAAGAGAAGGACAAATTAAAGAAGAAAGAAGACCATCGTAAAAGACGGCGCGTTTCTGGCGAAGGCTTGGGCCCACTTCGAAGTAATGCCCGAAGGCGGCCCCGGAGTGAGAACGAAAACGAAGCTAGGCGGAGGGGTTTTGGTTGGTAGGACAAAGTTTGATAGTCCTACACGCCGTGAAGGTATAGAGCTCTCCTGATGGTCCGTAAAAAAGATTTCTCTATCCACCAAAAAGAAATATATTATTATTATTGTTGTTATTGTTATTGTTATTGTTTTCTTTTTTGTGAGAGTGGTCCCCCTAGTGTACGGGGCCTCAGACGCATGGGTATTTTCTGGGCGTCTCTCTCTTGCTGGCGGGGTTGACATGAGGATACTTTTCCAGAAAGAGAGGATCCTGTTCGCGTCCTCCGCTTTGAAGTCCAGCTCTTGCAGCTCGGACTCGCCCAAGTATTTCAGTTTCTTAGCCATAAGAGCTGGACAGTGACTGATTATATGAGTCGAGGACTCCAGTTCGTTGCTACAGAATCTACAGTTTGAACTCGAAGCAAGTCCAGCCGTGTGTCTGCATTTCTGCAAAATCCTGTGGCCCCTTAAAATACATATGAGGATCTTTGCATTGTTTCTACCCAGTTTAAATGCCTGTAAGGCCCAGTTTCCCAATGGTGTTTTGAGAAATGCTTTGGCTGTACTACAGTACGGTGCCTTTGTCCAGGCCCTTTGGTGCTTCCTGAAAATATACCTGCTAATCTCGTTAGTAGCGAGTCGGTTACAGATGCCTATAACAGGTAATGATTCCAAAAATTTTTCTTCAGTTGCTTGTTTGGCTAGCCTATCCACTACCTCATTCTCCTTAATGCCAGAGTGACCTGGTACCCAAAAAAGAGTTAGCGGACGACCGGCTGCGAGCATGAGTGAGTTGTGGCATTCGAACACTAATTGTGAATTAGTGGTGAAAGCTTCTAAAGCTTTTATAGCGCTTTTACTATCTCAACATTTAATTGCATGATCTCTTCTTCTATTTAGCAGTGCGCTTTGTGCACAGAAGATAATCGCAAGTAGCTCAGCCTGATTCATCTTGATGTACGGTCGTAGCGGGTATGTATGCTCTTTGCTATTTCTTCTTCTGTATACCCGGCGTCAGCGTTTACCTCATTTTTGGATCCATCCGTATATCAGATGTCTCCATTTTTGGGTAGACTTTTAATGCTGGTTATCCAGTCTTTCTTGTTGGATAGACTGATTTTATAACTTTTGTCAAAGAGATAGCTAACGGCTGCTCTATCTTTGGGCATTTCCAGAATGCCAGTATTCGACAGGACCTCCGGTAGCTTTTCTCTTCTTGGTTCGGTTTCTCCTATCATAAAGAGTCTTTTAGCTGCTTCGCACTGCATCTAACAGCCATTTCATTGTGAAAGGTTTTATACCCTAATTTCTTTCTATAGCCCTTCTAAGTTGCCAGAGTACCATAATAAATTTGTGACATTTGACCTCTAAGCATTGCTTTCAAGCCAGCTTGCTGTCAAGGATAATCCCGAGGTATTTTATCTCTTTAGCCAGTTTAAGCTGTTGGCCGTTGAGTTGCAAGTTGCAGGTTCTGTCTGATTTGTATTTCTTGGTCAAGATCATGTTCTGAGTTTTCCGAGTTGACATCGTCTTAAACCAGACCTTCACAGCTAAGACAGCTTTCGGCATCAATTCCATTACAGTCTGCAGGAAGGGTCTGCGCTTGATAATCAACAGTTCATCCACGTATCCCACAACCTAGTAGTCTGCAGTGGTTAACTTTATTAGAATGTTGTCTACTTCAAAGCACCACAGTAAGGGCGAAATAAATCCTCCTTGTTAGCAACCTAAATTTACACTGCCTCGTACTGTAGCGTTTCCCTTAGTAGCTTCTAACGAGCAATTGCTCAGCATGTGGAAAATCCATTTAACTATCATCTCAGGCACTTTATACAGTCAGTCAAGTAAGAGCGTGGTCGACTTCACCGACAGGTAATGAAAGATTTCGCTCTAATTTCTTCGCGAGCCAATAGAGGGAAGCTTTGTCCTTGATGCATTGTTAACAAAGACTCAGTTGTCGTTGATCTTTTGAAAGAGAATCACGTTAAACGCCATGAGTGCTAAGTACGCGTCGCGCTACGAGGCTGTGTTCCTTTGCATCCACCCGAAAGGTCCCAAAATGTCGCAATCAGCGGCTGCTAAATATATGAGAAAGTCGAAGGCATTTGTACAGAAGTGGATACAGCGATATAAAGTGGCTAAAAATGTCGATGATTTACCAGAACGTGGCTCGATAGGAAAAGTGAACAAAAAAGATGAAAAAAGAATAGTGAATCTGTTTTCGCGGAATCCTGCTTTAACACTGCGGCAAGGACAAGCAAAATTAATGGCAAAAGGTTTAGATATATCCTACGAAACTATCCGAACCCATCTTCGTACGTATTATCTGAAATGGCGCAACACAATGAAGAAGCCTCTGTTGACTGAAAAACATGTGACAAAGCGACTCGCTTGGGCGCATGAGAATATTGATAGAGATTTTGAAAATGTCATTTTTACTGATGAATGTTCTATATGGGTACGTTCTGTCCTCACGCGAGCCTGGTCAACTTTCACCAATAGGCTTGTTCAGCGGACCGTAAAACATGGAATAAAGGTGCATCTTTGGGGCTGCTTCTCAAAGCAGGGATTCGGCACTTTGCACCTCTTTACTGACAACCTAAATGAATAAACCGAGAAAATGATAAAAATCTACAAAAAGGCTTTACTGCCATCTGCCAAACGATGGTTCATCACAAAAAATGAAGATTGGATTCTGCAGAAGGGCAACGATCCTAAAGACCGCAGCAAGCTCTGTACTCAGTGGAAGACTCAATCTGGCATCGTTACATTGGATTGGCCGTCGCAGTCGCCCGATGCAAACCCTATTGAAAAGGTGTGGGCATATATTAAACGGAAGCTTTGTGGAAGACGCACATACACTTTGAAGCAGTTGTCTTACGAAATTCGTCGGATCTGGAGATCCTTGCCACTAGAATACGCCGTCAAATTAGTAGAAAGCATGTCTCGGAGATGCCAGGCAATTATCGACGCCGGTGGTGACTGGACACATTATTGACCGAATTGCATCATTGTTTGTAATGTGTACAATGTATATATAAATATGAAAGTTTTATCAAATAAATTTTTTTATAAATTAACACGACCACGCTCTTACTTGACAGACTGTATATCGTTTTAATGGTCTCACTAGATGTGCTGTTGAAGGCTCCTTCTATTTTTATGGCAACCACAACTGCTAAGTCCCCAGCCTAAAGTTAAGGCTTTATTAGTTGCTTCACCTTGTACAGAGCAGTTTAAGTTGACAAGCTTCCCTGGTATACGTGTTGATTCTTGCAGAGAGGTCTAGCTACAAGAACTGTGACCCTTACATGCAGGGTGGGCCATTTTAATTTCTCCACCTAAATATCTCAAAATCTAAGCAAGACACGGAAAAAAGTTTCAGACAAAAGTTGAAGAAGGCATAGAGGGTCGGATAACAGTGACTTTTAGCTTGATCTTGGAGTTGTCCTTTAAGGTCAACTGTATTTTTTTAGATAGAAACCCCTATTTTTCATGCCGAAATCAGAAAGAGCCAAAAATTCTACATCAAATTTGTTTTAAACAAAATTTTGTTTTATGACGTCCAAGAGGTCAAAAATCAAGGTCGAATATCTTAAAAAGCCGTTTCTTGCATTTTCACTGCATTATCGTGGTTTGTAGGGAGAATAAATGAATAACCCAATAACTCTCTTCGACCTAAAATTACCCCTTCAATCTCAAATTTTATGCTTATCCACGCTCTTTACCCGAAATTTAATCCGCTGGTGAAGATGGGTTGAATAGGTTATTACCACGAATACGACAATAATAATACTCCTATTTTGACTGTTTTTGTAATAATTTATCTAGACCCTCATATTATTAGTAACCAAGCAGTAGCCTAATCCATCCATTATTACATTAAGATCTTTGCTAAGAATTCTCAGAGTCCTTAGATACATGCTTGTCACATAATTTTAGTTCATGAGTTAAAGTTTCATGGTTTTGAAGTCACATTGCGTTTTACAAATGGGCTTTAGAGATGATAAAAAATGACTCTGATTATTTAAATTTTATGCTTTTTCTTTGATAAGACTAAATTTTAAGGTAGCTAAGAAAGCAATAGTCATAATTACTCTTGTACAGGGGTGGCAGTTTTTAGCGTTAACCACCACAGGAGCAATTAGCTAAGGGGGACGCGCAATTCGCAAAAGGTGCGAAAATGCCCGTTGCGCCCCCTTTTTAGGTAGCTAAAGTTTTGGACGACTTTGCTTCTGGGTCCAGGCACGAGAAGCCGTTCTATGGACTCAACTTACCCGTTGCAACGCCGCGCAATCGCCGTTGCTCGGCTCGTGTGTCGTCCTCACCTGGCTAGTTAAATCTCGGAGAGGGCGGTATTCGGGAGGAGAGCTGAAAACTCCTCGTCGCGCAAATAATAAAGAATCAAAAAAAATAATAAAAAAAAGAAAATTTTAAATAAATTAAATAAAAAATTGTAAATGAATATAATAGTATTTTCAGGCTTCACCTGTTGTCTGTACAAGATTCTGAAGGAAAATGCAAAAAAAGGATATCAGAAAAGAAAGAGAAAAAAAAAGAAAGAAAAAGAACGAATTAAATATATAAAATAATTTAATAAATTAACAAATAACAACAAAAAATATAAAAAAAAACAACAAGAAGAAATTATAAATAAGTACGCACGAGAAGCGCAGGTAACTAGGTGGACTATAATGTGCGTAAACGGCTCCCGCGCGCAGCGTACTATACAAGTGCGAGAGAGAAAGAACGTCTCTCGCACTACACCTATAAGATTGAAAGAGAAAGGCCTCTCTCACTCGCGCGCGCCGTCTAACGTACGGGTGCGAGAGAGAAGGATACTCTTCCGCACGGAGCCCGTTGGAGCGAGGGAGAGAGCGCTCTCCAACTCCTGCGCGCCGCGTCTACTGCGAATACGAGAGAGACAACAAGTCTCCCGTACTGCGCCGTAGGAGTGAGAGAGAAAGCGCTCTCCCACTCTTGCGCGCCTAGCCTTACGCGAGTGCGAGAGAGAACGCAACTCTCTCGCACTGATCTTACTCGGGTAGGAGATAAAGGTTTCTCCCACTCACGCGCGCGCCGTATATGCAGCAAGTGCGAGAGAGAAAGCGACTCTCCCGCACTGCTGCCACTAGAGTGAGAGAGATAACGCTCTCTCACTCACGCGCGCTTATTTCTATACGGGTGCGAGAGAGACCGCAACTCTCTCGCACTGACTCTACGAGAGTGAGAGAGATGCCGCTCTCTCACCCGCACGAACCGCGAAAAAACGAGTTTAACAAAGACTGGAGTAACCGGCGGAGGTTACTCCAACGCAAACTAAATTGAACACAACTTTGCGCGCGTGAAATTCAAGTTGTAACCTACTTGCTTTTGGCTGGCCAGCCGCGCATGCTAAGCGGAAAGTCGAAGGCAGTGAGGGCGAAGAGGCAATGTGCCCTCGCCCTGCGCAGCTATCCCGATGAATTCCTGGTCGCCGGTGTCGAACGTCCACGCCGTCGGCCGGTGGAATCTCCCTTGGCTACTTATGTGGCCGGTGCACGCCAAGAAAACGCACCAAAACTTTTCACGCGCGAGAAAACCTCTTGCAAAGAAAAACGCGGGATGCGAAAGGGACTTGACGCGTCCCAAAATGGTGGATTACACAAAAGAACTATTGACAATTCACGCGTAGTTATTGTGAAGGCGCTCAATGAACTGACTAAAGGCGGGAAGCGGCTTGGCTACCTAGCCTAGCCTCGCCTAGCCCCCCTTATACGGCACTCGACTAGTCTATCTCTAGTCGCGTACCGTATCTTTCCGTCCGCGACTGTCGCGTTACGCATTTTCGGCAATTAATGTAATAACCTAAATACGCAAAACATGACGAGGCGCGGAGCACGGAGTGTTCTCCGTGACACTCTTATTGGCGAGAATCCTCACTGGCGTAGGACAGTAAATCACCACAACTTTCGAGCTTTATGGGTATGATGAAGAATTGTTAACGGATATGTAATTGGTTCGTACATTTTTGATGAAAGTATCAATAGGAATATCTATGGACAGTTTGTTAGAGATCAGTTTCGGAAAATGATGTTCGTGTTGTGACTGTTATTGCAATCATTTATCTTGACCCTCATATTAGCAGTCGCCGAGTTGAAAGAGAAATAGGTATACCTAGAAGGTATACCGATTGGTTCTTCTAGGTATACCGATTTCTCTTTCAACTCGGCGACTGCTAATATGAGGGTCAAGATGAATGATTGCAATAACAGTCACAACACGAACATCATTTTCGTCATATTTACGACGCCTGCGTTGACGGACCGGCTGTTCACCACGAGCTCTTTGTGATAACTGACTTAT
The DNA here is from genome assembly GCA_949987625.1 of Chalcis sispes. Lineage (NCBI taxonomy): Eukaryota > Metazoa > Arthropoda > Insecta > Hymenoptera > Chalcididae > Chalcis > Chalcis sispes. The sequence continues at coordinate 40,079,551 of OX465095.1, read as the reverse complement.
TGTTCTATGATCAGGATGTCTTCTATTAGGAAAGCGTTCTGCTTACAGTCTTGCCGCAGCACGATAATTATTATGACTTTCCCCTAGAACCATTATCATATTAACAATATTTTTGGGCTGATAGTCAGCCATTTTTAGTTCTGTTCATCACGTTTGCAGAATTAAGATAAAATAATAATTAAAATTTTAAAAACTTATGAAAAGAAAAAAAATGAAGCCCCGACTGCAACTGTATTATAAATATACTTTCTAAAATTAGCTGAAATGTAAAATTTAAAAAAATATAATTAATTTTGTCATTTAACAAAAAGTCACATAAATCAGAAATTTGTTAACGATTTTCACGATTAAAAAGCAGATACTCAAAACATTTATCAGATACGTAACTTTTCTAAGATAAGATAATTAACTTTTTCTAAAATATTACGAAGTCTACTTTCTATTTCAGCATTAAAAATAAAGGTTTATATTATAAATAATTAAGTTAATTTTAAAATAACCTGAAAAGTTAGCTCAAAGGTCAAATTAAAGTTATCATTTATTGTTATTGTCTTTCCTATCTTGAAATCTACTGAATAATACCCTACCAAATGAATTTTACTAGCAGATTAAATTTTGGGAAAGTAGAAGAGTGGTAGATAGTAAGGATAAAATTAGAGATGTGCAGGGTACATGTAGGTAAAAGGGGAGATTAGCGGTTTAGGAAATAGAGGTTGATTCCAGAATCGTAAACAAAGGATTTTATTTCAAAATGTAAAGATGACTTTAAAATAATTGTGAAAGTCAACTTCGACGTCGACTTAAAGTTCACACATATCTTTATTCCTCTTCCTACCGCAAGCTCTACCCGCAAATGCCCTACTCTCCTCTCCCTACAAGCAAGTAAAACTTTGGCTAGGCAGCGTAGTGATAAATAGTATTTAAGATCAATGAGGTGTAAGGATGTTGGAGAGAAAATGAGTGTGTGTGTGTGTGTTTTCCTCATGACATTTGAAAACAAAATGGCGGTGTGATATCTGATATTCCAAAGCGCCTTGAAAAAAAGGTGAATTTCGGTGGAAAGTTTCCCAATAATACCACGCGACCTAATGGCCTAATTTGTGTGTAAATATGTTCAAAACATGTTTATCTAGTGGACTTTATAAGGGTTTTTGGAAATTTTTTTTTTTTTTCAAATTATAGGTTTAAAGTCAAAAACTGGTTTTTTTTTCGCTGAAAAATTCGAATTCAAGCACGTGTACAAAATTTTTATTTTATCATTCCTAAAAGTCATGTTAGCAGGAAAACGCCTTTTAAGATATTTGAGCTTGATTTTTGCTTCTTGGAGGTCACAAAATAAAATTTTCTCTAGGACAAAAATAATGTAAAATTTTTCGTTCATTTCGATTCTAGCATCAAAAATAGGGATTCAGAGGATGACACTTGAGATTGAACAGTTAATCTTAAGAGGAAGGGGGTTGTCCGGGCGGGGGGGGAGGTAATATGTAAAGGTCAGACTTAGGGTTAGTAGGGTAAGTATTGATAGTTTTTTAGATTAATGATAGATTAGTTTATTTTGCCTAAACACCACGGTAATGTAGTGAAAATGCAAGAAACGGCTTTTTAAGATATTCGACCTTGATTTTTGATCTCTTGGAGGTCATACAACAAAGTTCTGTTTGAAACAAATTTGATGCAGAATTTTTTACTGTTTCCGATTCCGGCATAAAAAATAGGGGTTTATATTTAGAAAAATAAAGTTGACCTCCAACTGACATTAAGATCAACTCCAAGGTCAAGCTAAATGTCACTGTTATCTGACCCCCTATGCTTTTTTCAACTTTTGTCTAAAACTTTTTTCCGTATCGTGCTTAGATTCTGAGATATTTAGGTGGGGAAATTAAAATAGCCCACCCTGTATTTATCCATCAATCTCTCCACGATCTTCAAAATAAAAGACGTCAGGCTAATAGATTGGAAGTCCTTTGTAGAGGTGTATCTGAATCTACCTACTTTCGGTATGAATGTTACTCTAGTGCCTTGCTAGGCTGATGGCGCATGACCAAGAGTAAGGCTTGCTCTTTCTATCCTTTTTAGAGATCTTGTTATCTATTGTTTGGTCCTCTGTAGGAGTGCAGGATAGATCCCATCAGGTCCAGGAGACTTGAATGGGTCAAAAAGTTCAAGCGCTCACCTTATTTTATCTGGGGTCCCGATTTATCGGGCAAACCGATAATGACAGCGCCTTTAAAGCGCCTTCCATCCTTGGAACTTTGTGTTTCCATGTTTCTTCATTCTACCCATAATACTAGCGTCTGTTCATTTCCTAGCCTGATGAAGCTAGAGAAGTGAATCTGGACGAGATTATTTGATGTCTTCTTATCCGTTATTAACCCTTAATGAACGAGCGAATTTTTATAGAACGATGACCAGTCGCGAGTATGGCGGCATTCGTTCGCTAAGGGTTGAGTATCTTTCTTTAAGGATCCGAGGATCGCATCGGGGTTCTCGGATAGGATCTTATCCAACTTGGACGCCTCTTTTCTTTGGTTCACTTCGTTGCAGAAGGCAGCTGAGCTTGTTGGCCGGACCTTCTTTACTTCCAGTCTATATTTATCCTTCTTAGATTTATAGGAATACCACAGATTCTGGTTTTTGTTTCCTGGCTTTTCTACACAGATATCTGACGATCCTTCTTAGGTTTTCCAGTCTATCTGACCATCAGTAGACCCGATTCGTGGTCTTCATCCTCCTTAGTGAGCAGTTATTCTTATACGAGCTCCTTAAGATTCTCGTTTTTGTTTGTGCTACTACCGCTAGGGTACGCACATCCTCTATGGATTCCGGAAGATCTCTTGAAGATTCCTTTAGCTGCGTTGAGTAACTTTCCCAGTTTGTGTACCTGGGGTTCCGTTCGAACTGTGGCTCGGATGGCGTCCCCCTATCCAGCTCCATTAATAGTTGAGCGTGATTTGATTTGATAGTGATGGCTCATCCGAGACCCTACAACACTCATCAAAGAGGATACGACTGACGGAACACCTCCTATTCCCTCCAATTGAGAAGGTGTTTCATCAGTCGTATCCTCTTTAATTAGTGTTCGTGCTGTCCAACAGTGCGTGACAAGCGTTCGCATCACAACCTAATAAGAGATGTTTGTTGTGTTCCTGGCAGTAGTCAATTAGTTTAAAGATGTCTCTTGGCGGGATGCACGTGTGATAGGGGAAGTAGGTCAAACGTGTAACGAGCTCGCTCACTCCCTCTATTATCGTCGAGATTACCATTTAGTCTCCAGTGCTAAGGTCTCCAAGGGAAATTGCATTAACCCATTAAGGACCAAAAGGACACTTTTTAGATATTTTTTTCAGAATCATAACTAACTATGAAATCGTTTGTGAAAAACATCGAAAAATATCATTTCCGATGTAAAATTTTTTGATCTTTCGATTAGCGGAGTCAGAATTTCAAAAAAATGCATATTAAGACAGTTGTTATTGTTTATTTAACAAAAAACACGAAATTTCGATAAAAAAAATGTTTCGTTTTACATTCTCGCATCGAAACTGGAAGCCAATATTATCAAACTGTGCATTTTTCGCGTTCATGGACTCCAACCTTCAAAATTCTCCATAAGGTTTTTTGAAATTAAACATGGCGGTATCCAATATGGCGACTTAAAGATAACATTTTTTTTGCTTATTCTATTATTTTTGAATAAAACAACTTTTTCGTGATGGATGTTCGTGAAAATTAGTTTATAGGGGTTTTTTCTGTCACTGATCATGAATCTGCTATTATTTTTTCCAAATTGCAAATGGCGGATCCAATTTGACGGCTAAAAATTTTCAAAATTATTTAAATTTTATGAAAATTGGTACATAGGGGTTTTTGGGTCGCTGATTATGGACTTAGTAATTATTTTTCTAAATTCAAAATGGCGGCTAAAAATTTTCAAAATTATTCAAATTTTATGAAAATTGGTATATAGAATTTTTCTGGGTCATTGATTATTAATTTGGTAATTATTTTTCCAAATTCAAAAAGGCAGATCCAATACGGCGATAGGTAATGCTGGAAACCATTCTTATTTTATAAAAATTAGAATGTGGGAGTTTTTACGATCACCAATTCTATGAAAATATCGTTTTTTAGCCGTAAATTCACGTTGCATAGCTCTTACCACGTGGAGGTAAACGACAAAACTAAGAGAGCAACTTTCGATAGAACGAAACATTTTTTTTATCGAAATTTCGTATTTCTTGTTAGATAAACAATAAAAACTTTAATATGCATTTTTTTGAAATTCTGACTCCGCTAATCGGAAGATCAGAAAATTTTACATCGGAAATGATATTTTTTGATGTTTTTTACAAACGATTTCATAGTTAGTTATGATGCTGAAAAAAATATCTAAAAAGTGTTCTTTTGGTCCTTAGTGGGTTAATATCTTTTCAGGCAATGCACGCCTCCGGTCTGCTAGCCTTTAGATCCCTGTAACATTAAAGACTTTCCAAGCCCTTTATAGTTTCTTTCATTATCCATTGGCTCTTAGGTAAATGAAAGGTGTGCTTGCACCATAGCCATACTCCTCTGTAGAATAGCAGAGGCGTCCTTGCTATGGTGCAAGTTAATCTGTGTTAGCGATAGAGACCAGAGAGCCATTATTAAGCCGCCTCGATCTCCATCACCCCCTTGCCTTAACCTCGTGAGCCACCTTAAAGGTGACACGTCCCAGGTCTAGCCAAGATTTATAGTCTAGAGCCGCTAGAGCCCTAGCTTGTGGGAGGATTTGAAATCCTCCAGACGCCTAGAGATATTTACCGGTTCCTCTGGTGGTCCTGGAAACCAAGCAGTAGCCTTCACGAAGAGGTGAGTTTCACCCCTCCTGCTACAGTTTCAGACCTCTGGGCACCAGAGTGGCCGTCTTGATTAGCAGCCACTTCTTGGCACTCTTTTAGGAGACCACGAACACGAACACTCCCCTTTGTAACAGGACTAATCAAACCTCGGCTACTGCTTCAAGGGAGGTTTTTAAGCTCCTGTCTAAAGGCGACCCTGAAGGCATTCAAGTTTTTCCGAGTTAGCAAAACTTCGAGATGTTCCCCCGCCGTCACGATCACTATCAGAGGATGTGCCCTCTAGGCCGCTGTCAGGCCATCTCTGTTAAGGAAGCCTTTACAAGTCTCTTCAATCGGAACCCCTGCAGCTCCCCGATTACCTTAGAGCATGTTCTGGCCCCTGCTTCCTCTAGCGCCCCCCGTGAAGATGCTTTGGTAGGAAGCGGTTGGGTCTGATTGTCTTCACGGTGCTTTTTGAGAGAATTCTTGCCAGTTGATGGTAGCGTCACTATTGACTTCTTTCTTTTTTTGGCGTAACCCTTCTCTAAAATTTTCTTTTAAATCGTCAAATTCTCTAAAGCAGTTTTAACAAACACTAGCCCGAAGAAACTTGTTCTCAAGAAACAATTTTTAATTTTTACAGTTGTTTTTTATTCTCCGATTTTTCTATCCTTAGTGTATCCACAATATTCCAAACTTAAATAACATTTAGTTTTATTCCTGCTAGTCTTCGACTAGTTACATATAAGCATCTGTTATCCTATCAGCGGCTTATTGACATCGTGATAGGCCCGGAGCTTAAGCTGTTCGCATTGTCCTACCTCGACGATATAATTATCGTCACGGAGACGTTTGACCAAGAAGGGGCAGCACTACGAATGGGGAGGGGAGCAGCAAACCGCCTTTGAGTAAGTAAAGGCACTACTAGCTTCTGCTCCTATCCTACAGTCTCAGGTTTGGCGAAGAGTTTGTCATTCACACAGACGCGAGTGACACGGAAGTAGAAGCCATGTTACTTCAAGTCATCGTACACTAAGCCCAGCGGAGAGGAACTGCAGCGTCATCGAAAGAGAGTACCTGGCCGTAGTTTGGGCCATCAAAAAAATTAAGGCCGTATGTAGAAGGCTACGGGTTTAGGGTAGTAACGGACCACTGCAGTCTTCGCTGGCTCAGTAGTTTCTAGAAGCCGACGGGAAGGCTGGCGCGGTAGGCCTTGGAGCTCCAAGACCATCGCTTCACCATCAAGCACTGGAAAGGGGCACTCAATCACGTGCCTAATGTCCTTTCATGAATGTTCAAAAAAGAAGCGCCGGCCATAGCAGCATTATTCTCGGCAGAAGGTACCAAGGATAAATGGTACCTTTAACGACTGCAAGAGGTGCAAAAGAAGCCCGCGAAGCATCCTCGTTAAAAAGTGGTTGGGGGTCAGTTACATAAATATAACCTTAACCTGAGCATCGAGGATGCGCTAAGAGAAGACGACGACGCATGGAAGGTCGTCGCTGTCGCAGAACAAAGGAAGCAAGTTCTCCAGAAGTGCCACGATGACGCGACAGGGCATCTTGGTCACGAGAAGATGCACTCCAGAGTCACGCAACAGTACTACTGGCCGACGGTGGCGAACTACGTGGCAGACTACGTGCGAAGATACCAAGTCTGCCAGCAATGCAAAGTGGAGAAGAAAGCTCTGGCTGGCTTAATGGGAAGGAGACTCATTGAGCGGCCAAGGCAGGTAGTAGCTTTTTACATGATGGGACCATTTATCAGCAGTCGTAGAAGCTTCAAATACATCCTGGTATTCCGGGATCTATTCACCAAAATGGGTCTGAAGTTTGCAACGTTAAAGTACAACTAAATAATTTTTTATATTTAAATAAAACTGCTAAAAATGTATAAATTATATTTAAATCCGTATCTGAATATTAGTTTATGCTATAAAAAACTAAGACGAAAAAATATAAGTATAAATTTTAAATGAAAACAGTTTTATAGTTAGCGGCCAAAGCCGTGCTCAAGACACTCGTTGAGCGAGTCGTACTTCGGTTCGGCTCACCGGAAGTGCTCCTGTCAGATAATGGCACGGAGTTCAAAAACCGAGTCATCAATGGATACCTAGAGAAGCATGGCATGCATCACTTAACGACATCAGCCTATCACCCGTAAGCGAATCCGGTTGAGCGAGCCAATCGTACGATTAAGACGTTGATTGTGGCCCGTTTGAAGGAGTCGCACGACCGCTGGGATGAATACCTAAGTGAAGTAGTGTTTGCCTTCAATACTGCGAGGCAGAGTGCCGTCGGAGCGAGCTCGGCGATGCTCAATTACGGTCACTTATGTGCCCCACCGAAAAGCGAGACCAGGAGGCTGCGAAAGGCTTCAGATGAAGTACTGCAGGAAGAGGCAGGAGGAGAACAGAACTGGGCAGAGAGTGGGCAAAAGCTATTAAAGCTTCACGCGCGCGCATCCGAAATTGCGACGAGAGAGCAGAAGAGACAGGCGCGATACTACAACGCGCACCAAAGAGAGCTCTCATTCAAGAAAAGCGACCTAGTGTGGAAGAAGAGCAAGGTTCTTTCTTTCACAGTACAGGGAATAGCGGGGAAGCTAGCTCCGAAATTCGCAAGGCCTTGTGAGGTCAACAAGGCCCTCGGTAGCAACTCGTACAAGCTTCGGGACGGAGACGACTGTATAATCCGTCCCGTACACATCAGTCAGTCTAAAAGATACGTGGCTGCCAAACCGTTACCTACGGAAGAGGACGAGAGTAGGATGAAAGACCAAGAGCCGGCCAGGTCATCAACGGAGGACCAACGCGGAGTGACAGCACGGCTGCTGCGTCAACCAAGAAGCCAGGTCGACCTCGTAAGACAGTGTACGTTGACAAGCGTCCCGCGAACGATGTAAAGGAGCTACCGTACCAAGACGCGTAACCTAACACTGCTGCGAGCGCAAAACAAATCCCGGGAAGGTAACCAGTAACAAAAAAAGCAAAGAGCTGCTGAACCAACGCCATCCAAAGAGGACCCGAGTAGGACGAGCCATATTCTCGACACGGCGGGGCTCTTCCTAGCGAGCACAACAGCAGTAGGCCCGGATCTCAACGGAGGATCATCGCGACCACGTGGCCGCTGCGCCGGCCAAAAAGTATGAGCCGAGATCCACCTCATAAAAAAGTGTGCATTGTAAAGCGTCCAGCGAACGATGTAAGGGAGCTACCGTCCCAAGAGGAACGACCCAATACTAGTGCGAGCGTAAAGCGAGGCCCGGGAAAGCCATCGGGCACGAGGAAGGCGAAGGGCGCGGACGGGAGCGCTCCGACTTCGCCCTGTAAGAATAGCGCGAACTCCTAATCACCGCTCGATCACCCCTAATAATCATCCTTCCCTCATCTGATTACAGCGGCACCTGAGAACGAAAGCAAAGCGGCGAAGGTTGCGTTTAACGGACGCGCCGGAAGCCCTGAAGGAGTCGGCCAAACCGGTCGACGAGGACCACGCCAGCCACCAGTCAGCTCTGTAGAGCACTGAGAGGCAATTGAGGCGCTGGTAAAGAAGGCCACAAGTGGCCACGATGTAGCGTGGGCTCGATTGGAAGAGCTCTTCCAGAGGGCGGGTCGCTGTCACTTCGAGGCCACCGAAGACCTCCGCCGAGGATCAACGTCGCTGACGCGACGTTGACCCTTTTCGCTCAGAAAGTAGGGTTTGAGGCGGAGGACTCGGAGTGAGAGCGCTGCTGCCAGAGGCGAGAGACTCTCCAAAAGAAGGAAGAACGCCGCCGGGAGACCGAGGTGGCAGCCCGCCAGACACAGCAGGAGCAGGCAGCAGCGGAACGACGTCAGCGAGCCAGGAAGGAGAAACTGCGCCGACTCCAGTAGGAAATAGAGAAGGAGACTGCCCGGGACGCTGAGCGGGTGAAGGCAGCCAAGGCTCGGACCGAAATGGCGAAGCATGTTAGCACTAAAATGAACTATCCTACACTGAAATTTAAGGTTAGATACAGTACTTCCTTGAAGGTATGTTACCATGCATCAATATTGCCCGCAAAACCAAATATCCAAGGTTAGAAGCTTCTTATCTGCATTTTGTAGGATCATCAGGATGTCAATATTATTATGAGCTGCTCAAACCGTATAAGACTATCACGAAAGATCGCTATCGATTTTAATTGATGCGTTTGAGTCAAGCCCAAAAAAAAACCGGCTGCTATACGAGCAGAGACACGACAAAGTGATTGTTACATGACAACGCTCGGCTCTATGTTGCAAAATCAGTGAAAACCTAACTAGAAACGCTTCAGTGGGAAGTTCTACCTCACCCGCCGTATTCACCTCACATAATCCTTTTCGATGTTTACCTATTCCTAAGCAGCACTTCCATTTTTACGAAGATATTAAAGAATAGATCGATTCTTGGATAGCCTCAAAAAACATACCGTTTTCCCGACGCGAAATTCATATATTGTCAGAAAGATGGGAAAAAGTGGTTTCTAGTGATGGGCAATACTTTGGGTGAAATTTCTTTGTGCCTTACTGTCTCTCAAAAAAGTACCGAGAATTTTAAATTAAAACAAGATTTTTACGTTTAATAATCAAAATTTATTGGGTCGCCTTCAAAATAGGCTCCATTTGCTCCGATACATCTATGCCAACGGCACTTCCAATCATCGAAACATTTTTATAGGTGCTTCCCGGGATGCCGTTTAGTTAGCGCGCCGAATTTTGTTTTATGGCTTCAATCGACTGAAAACAGGTGCCACGGAACGGCAATTAAAGTTTTGGGAAGAGGAAGAAGCCACAGGGAGCCGAATCCGGCGAATACGGTGGTCGTTCAAGCGTGTTCGTTGAGTTTTTGGCGAGAAAGTCGGTCACAATCGTAGCTCAGTGAGACGGTACGTTATCGTCGTGCAAAATCCACGAGTTGTTAGTCCACAAATTTGGCCGCTTCTTACAGATACGCTCACGCAAACGTTTCATAATGCCTAGGTAATACTCATTGTTTACCGTCTGACCCTCTGGAACGAATTCGTAGTGCACCACGCCACAGATATCGAAGAAAACAATGAGCATCACCTTCACTTTTGAGCGGCTTTAGCGTGGTTTTTTCGGTTTCGGCTCGTTTTTTCCCACCCATTCCGATGCTTGCTGGCTTGTTTGCATATCGTACTCGTACACCCACGTTTCATCACCAGTTATGATGCATTCCATGAATGCGGGATCGGAATTGGCGCGATCCAGCATGTCTGAAGCGACCTGTTCGCGATAGCGTTTTTGAAGAAAATTAAGCTCTTTTGGAACAAGTCTTGCGGCCACCTTTCTCATGCCCAAAATATCAATTAAAATCGTACGTGTGGACTCATGGGATATCTCAAGTTCATGTGCTATCTCTCTCAAGCTGGTATGACGGTTTTCAAGCACCATTTCCTTGATTTTATCGACGTTATCTGCGGTCGTAGCCGTTGATGGGCGTCCGGATCGAGGCAAGTCTTCGACGACTTCACAACCCTCTTTGAAGGCTTTGTACCACTCATACGCACGGGTTTTCGATAGTGCTTTATCACCAAAAGCCTTTTGCAACATTTTTAATGCATCGGCACACGAAATTTCATTGGCAACACAAAATTTTAGACAAATTCTTTGTTGATCGTAATCACCCATTGTAAAAAATCGGCACGCACTATTAACATCGACTGAGTTAACCAGCTACTGTAAACACACTCGTTGACAGATTCCGCTCAAACTTGGCATAGTCATTAAGGACAGTTGTACCAAACTAGAAAAAAAAATTTTACCTGCCTAAATTGCCCCGCCAGATTTAAATCGACAATTCCCGGTACTTTTTTGACAGAATGTATATTTTAAATAAAGCTTTCATTTTGTAAAAAAAAAAAAACAGCTTGAACTTATTCAAAGTTCTAATATGTATGAAACATTTTTGCATGCATCCACACAAAATCGTTTAAACATGGCAAAAAAGGCAAATTTATGTATAAATTTTCTAAAATTAGGACACCTTGCAAGAGAATGTCGCAATTCAACAAGCAAAATATGCAGTTAATAACATAATATTTTATTGTATAACAATTCGTCGCAAATTAACAAAATAGTCAAACTAGAAGAAAAATCACTACATGTTGTGACGGAGAGTCTGTCATAGGTCGTCGACGAAGAATGTAATGTTTACATTCTTGCTCGACTGTCGCCGGGTTGCCGGTTAGGGAAAGCTGTTTAGAAGTATTTTTCGGAAAGCCGGCAACGTTCGAAAATTATGCGATTTTCGAACTCGCGGCGACGATCGGTGGAAAATTAGGGAGCTGCGAGGGAAGGGGAGAGGAGAGCGAACGCAACAGTTAGTCTAGCCGTGCGCTCCCGCGGAGTAAGAGTTTCCACGCTTCACGCGAAAGTGAAGAGTTTTTTATCTGTGACAGGGAGGAGAAAGAGAGCATCTTGAGTAAATTAAGCCAGGGAAAAGATGTGCGAGAGGTACAGAGAAAGAGTAAAGAAGAAGAAGTCGACGGTGCAGCGTGAGGAAGAAGCGCAGCGTAGCAGAGAGCCAGGGGATAAGGAGATCAAGAGTCAGCGGGAGGCGACTGGTGGTTGCCACCGCGACTTTTGAAGCCGAGGGTTAGGCGGAGATAGATAGTATTCAAGCGAACTCGCAGCGAGGTCCGACAGTCCTTCTTCAGAGGGAGAGCAGCAGGAGCGAGGTGCAGCGGCGCTGAAGGAAGCTGCCGGGAGCTCAACGGCCTGCGGACGAGCTTCGTAAACAGCAAAGGTGAGTGTCCTCACTTATTCACGCGAAATAGAGAGAGAGAGGGAGAGTGTGTGTTAGCGGGTTTGCGGTGAGGGTGGCGAGGAATTGCCACTTCCCTGCCCTGGGGAAGCGATAGGCCTCCGTCGGCTGGAGAAAAAGTCTTGGGCGGCCGGCCTGCATAACATTGCGTCATAGAGAGCAAGAGAGAGAGAGAGAGTGAGAGAGATTGAAACATTGTTTTAATATAATACTATTTTTGTGCAAGGTACACAGCACACGTAGCTAAATCGGCTACGACGTGGTGCCTACGTCACAATGTAAGCGATAATTCGGAAGTTCTCCCATCAACTGCAAGAATGAACATCTACAATTAAGATGGACAGGCGATTGTCGCGTGTTATTAGATCTTCGATCACAATAAAATTTCATCTCAGAAGAATTATCAAATAAATTAGTTACATAAAACTTCAGTAAATATACCGGTCGTAACAATACATCAAATGCAGACCCATTTGAAGGAATTAATCTCAGCTATGATAAAATCATAAAATTCCAAATTTCATAATTAAATTCAAATTTCTTAATTTGCCAAAAATTACGAATGCTCAACCATCGCAGCAAATTCGTCGTAAGGCAATTAACATACCGCAAAACATTCGTTTGGCCGATCCAGATTTTCATAACCCTGCAAGCATTGACGCATTAATTGGTACTGAATTATTTTATACTTTATTATGCACAGGTCCCCTCTCTAGGGATTGTAGCACCTTGTAGAGTGCCCTCAAGGGACGGTGAGGGAACCTACCTCTAAATTGTGGGGCATAAAATCTTCCCTTCTAGAAGGATCTGGATCAGACCGAGGTTTCTCTCTCTTATGCCGGCCCCCAATGGATTCCTATAAACAGGGGCTCTCCAGAGAGGGGGAGCTTACCCCAGAGATAAGACTTAGTTATGATTGGGAAAATTGGATGAGGGGGAGAGGTGCTTCATCTTACCTAAGTGGACAAGGATGTCCTTAAGATTGACGGGACCAACTAATAAGCCTCCAACTAGTAATGGTGGTAGCATGGTTGGGTATAAACCATCCATCAATCTCAAGGTGTCATGGGTACCGTGCTGAGGGGACTTGCGCGCCCTCAGGGGTATGCAGAAGGTCTCGAACAGTGTCTCGGAAATACCGGGCGACTTCTCCGAGAAGTTAGCCTTACTCCTGCAAGAAGGGCTCTGCAGGGGTCGATCACCTTTTTCAAGCTACTCGTAGGAATAAAACGCATTGCAACACAAACATAAACAAAAACAAAAAAAAAAAAAAACAAAAAAGCAAAAAAAAAAAAGAAAAAATAAGTACAGAAACTAAAACAGAATACAAGGAAAGAAAAAAGGAATACACAAACACTAACACAAAACAACAATATTTCCATAAGGGACAGAGAGGGACTAGCCCTGATGGAGGCCGTGGAGGCAACTCCCTTCAAGATGCCCCTCTTACCTCTGCGAACACTCGGGTGCAACTTGGTACTGGGTCTGCTGCTACTTCAGAAGCAGAGGGACTATAATCTCTAGAACCCCTGAGACAATACACAACACAAACACAATGTAGACTCGCCATCTCAAGGCCATAGTCGGCTAAGAGGTGCGGAGTCTACAGAAAAAAACTTAAGTTAAAGGTAAGGGGAGAGGCCAACCTACAGAAGCACCTTCCTAAGCTTTAAGAGGAGAGTTCTGCCAAGAGAAGAAAGGAGTTAATAGAGACGCCACTTTAAACTGGAAAAAATCCTCCCAGAAGGTACCGTGGAGGCAATCAGACCCAGCCGCTCCCCCCTAAAGTCACCCTCACAGAGAGCGCTGAAGGAAGCGAGGACCAGAACATGCCCCGAGATAATCAGGAAGCTGCAGGGGTTCTGATTAAAGAGACCAGTGGAGGCCCCCCAAACAGAGAGAGCCTGACAGCGGCTCAAAGGGCGAACTCTCTCACGGTGATCATGTACAGTAGGTAATTTACTTTTTACGTACAAACAATTAAATACTTATACCATTGGAATAGAAGCAATACTCAATTCACGCGCCTTAACTCCTTTATCAACTGATCCAAATGATTTTGAAGCCTTAACTCTTAGTTATTTCCTAATCGGTGATCTGTTTAATTGCATTACCGAGCATGATTTTGTAGGTGCATTTATAAATAAATTATTAAAAACACATCTGCAGCCCAACTGCTTAACTTTTCTTTATGACACTATCTCTTCTCCAACCTTTTTGTGATTCTCAAATATACATGACATTCAGATGTCTACTCCAAGAACACCTCTCTGTACATCAAATGCATTAAAGAGACAATCAATGAGAATTTTACTTACCACTACCATACCTACCTGCCTTTCCTTTCAAAACCCAAATTAATGAGTAACTTTACAAACAAACAAGACATACATTTTCATACTCGTGACATTTAGATTCACATGCGACGAATAAACAAATATTCATTTTGACTGTCACCAGAATAACACAATATTTAAACACTTGATGCATTCAATTTAAGCCAATTACTAAACAGACAATGATAAGAACGAAATATTATTTTTGTTAAATACATTGTAAAAGAATACAGTAAGCAATCTCTCAATATTAAGTTGGCAAATGACATAATAGTAAAAATAATAATATTAATAATTTATTCTGAAAGTTATTAAAGTTATTAATGAACCTTTTCACTCCTAAACATTAATCTTACGCTCTGCTAGCCCAAACTATTGCGAGAAATCGTAGGTTCTAAAAAGCGCCAAACCTACGCGTTAATTAGTTTAATTTATCGCGAATTAAATTAGCGCAGTGATAAATTAAAATTGTGACGTAATAGTTTTTTTATTGTACAAAAAGGCATTTGGTTAGGAAGTTATCGCGTTTTAAAATTTTGACACATAAATATCTTTTTGTTTTGACGTTCGATAAATTCCCACATACGGAGAAATACCTATATATCTATATCTATATATACGCATGATCAATAGATTCATCACATTTTTTTATTATAACAAGAATTATCTGTTGCTGTGATATGTGGCTGTGACACTTATTATAACCCGTCAGCAAATCAGTATGAGCAGAGGTTATAATAACATTTTTATTGAAATTCGTAACAATTTTTTAATTTAGTATTAAAAAAAGTAAAATAGTTGTAAAAAAAAAAAAAAAAAAAAAAATAAAGTTAAATTTATTAAAACAACAAATTAATTTGTTACGTCGGTACACGACCTCCGTTTTTTTTCCTGTGTTAGCCGATAAGTTTCCTCTCTGCTTTTTCTGCCCTTGCCGGTTAGCGAAAAGGTGCTTCGATCTCATCGACCACTTGCATCGAACTATAGTAAATTTTTCCTCCAATGAAAATTTTTCCCTCCAAAACCTACTCAACGCGCGGGCTATTGACACAGACCGTTGTGAAAGATACCCTAAGCGTGGGCCAAGAGTTTACGAGTTTTCCCGGAACGTAAGAAAAAAAGGGACATGCACTTGAGTCTAGCGAAAGAATGGCAAGCTGAACACGTGCACGTCAACTCGGCGCCGAAAACCATAAAACTGTCCTATAAACACTCTTTTTTCTACCCATAGTTTTCCTATCTAAAAAGTGTATTTTCTTTTTTCGAACTTTCCCTGCATAATACAATTATAACGTTATGTAAAGAATAACGAATATTCTTAAATTATTTTATTACAACAATTAACGTAACTTATAACCGTAACCTTCGCTTACCGATACACTGTACAGGTAGCGTAATAAAACAATAAATAGGTCACTAGAAAGACTCCGGTAAATGAATTAGGTAACTGGTTTAAACTAGGAATATATTGAATAATATTTAAACAAAATAAAAAGTACTATGTTTAATGTTAAATAATAAAAAGTACTATGTTAAAATTATTTTAATACTTTCATTGCTTTAAGGTTAAACAATCTTAAAGTCTAACTACTATATTGTAACGTCGGGTTGACGTTTCAACCGCGTTTTAACCTTCAAGCGGGCGCGCGTAGTCGAATCGACCGCGCTTAGTACATTTTCGTTTATATTATTATTGTTACCGATCAAATTTATTTCTCATTTCTAGTAGCCTATCACTATGTCATTGGGAGTAAAATAAAGAATAAACCGTCGCTCGGGGCGCTCCCCCCACTCCACAGATCGCAATTGTTTTAGTCCCGGTGCAGTCGTCGAAAAGACTACACGCGCCTGTCGTCGAAAAGGTTACGCGTGACGCTCAACGCGACATACCCTCGTTCACGCTCGTAGTAGTTCTTCGGCCATCATTCAATATTATTGAATTGAGCTTGGATTTTTTTATATAAGATGAGTCGTGGACGGTTACCACAAAGTGCAATACTCGAGGAATTACTAAGAGAAGACGAAGAAGAGAGTGAATCAGAGCTCAGCGACCAAGGCTCTGAAACTTCCGACCACATCGTTGCAGGGGAACCTCAATCTGCTGAGAAATCAAACTGCTCGGACTCAGAAGAGGATGATTTGCCACTTTCAGAAATAAGTAGCTGTTTTACAGGGCACGATAAAGTAACGAAGTGGCAAAAATCTAACAATAACAGAGTGAAGCGTCAAGTTCAGAATATTCTCACGGAAGATGCGGGCACTCGTAGGAATGGTGCGGGGGTGACAACATTTACGCAAGCCTGGAGTTTATTCATTTCAAAGAATATTATTGAAAAAGTTGTTAGATATACCAACGAATTTATTAAAAAAAAAGCGCCATCGTATAACAGAATACGTGACTGCAAACCGACAGATGCGGTGGAAATTCGAGCACTTTTCGGATTGTTGTACATAGTGGGATCCTTGAAGACATCACACGCCAATTTAGAAGATTTATATGCAAGTGATGGGACAGGTATACCTATTTTTCCTACTACTATGTCAGTGAAAAGAGTAAAATTTCTACTGAATTCATTGCGGTTTGATGACGCTACTACGCGACAAGCTCGTCGTACTCTAGACAAAGCTGCGCCAATAAGAGAAGTTTTAGATATGTTTACACAAAACTGTCTTTTGCCATATTCAGTGGGAGAGAACGTTGTAATCGATGAGATGATGGTTGGCTTTCGAGGAAAATGTCCTTTCCGACAGTACATGAAATCAAAGCCCGACAAATACGGAATCAAACTTTATCCACTAGTAGATGCTGCTACGTTTTACGTCCTAAATATTGAACTTTATGCTGGCAAGCAGCCTGAAGGCCCATATCAGTTGAGTAATGCTGCGGCAGACGTCGTGAAGAGGCTAATTACACCAATCTCTGGCACTGGAAGAAACCTTACCTTCGACAATTGGTATACCAGTGTGCCGCTGATGAACGATTTGGCCAAGGATTATAAGATTTCTGTTGTGGGTACTATGCGTCAAAACAAGAAAGAAATACCTCCTTGCTTTATAGATAAAAACCAACCTGAATATTCAAGTCAATTTGGATTTTCAGATACAGCTACACTCGTATCTTACGTGCCTAAAAAGAAAAGATTTGTAGTTCTTATATCATCACTTCATTGTGCTGCAGAAATTGATGAAAGTACAAATGAAAAGCGCAAACCCAGCATCGTTACTTTTTACAATAAAACAAAGGGGGGTGTCGATGAAGTCGATAAAAAAGCAAAAATGTATTCGGTTTCAAGAAAGAATAATAGATGGCCATTGACACTCTTCTTTCGTCTTCTGGATATTGCAGGAATAAATAGTATGGTGATATTGAGGGCAAATAATGTGACTCTACGGAAAAGGCGAATGTATTTACGGGCATTAGGTACTGAATTGACGAAAGAGTACGTCCAAAGAAGATCAACGATGTTAGGCCTTCCAAGAAAACTAAAAAGAAACATAAGGGAGCATTTGAATATGGAGGATAGTGCTGCTGATACAGAAGCAGGTAGTTCTGGCACATGCAGAGGAACCTGTAAAATATGTCCAGCCAAAAAAAGGAGGCAATCAAAAACGCAATGTAAGTTATGTATGAAAAATATTTGCAGAAGTCATACAACATTTATTTGCAATCAATGTTATATGGACGAAGAAACTGATTCTGATGAAAACTAAACCAAAGTTAATTAATTTTTATTTTTATTTTGTAATTTTTATTATTAGACTAGGTATATAAACTAGTCTGAGATATGTAAAAGGATTTTGTATTCCTAATTTTTGTTTTGATTCGAAGAATATTTGAGTTATGTTATTAATTTAATAATTGTTTCTTTTTCATAGTTTTAATTACTTTTTTTGACAAATCAGACTTTAAAGACAATGATAATATATCTGAGTACAAATAAATAAATAAATATTGAATAATTAGTGCTTTATTTCTCTTATTCATCCCATAGGTCTTTTCGGTTACGCGCGCCCGCTCCCGTTACAAATGACCGCGCGCCCGCTTGAAGGTTAAATAAACGCGAACTGCTTTTCGCCTTTATGAGCCTAAGTACTGAAACTTATGGGCTCGGGACGGCGAAGGAGTTAAAGTTGTAAGAATTTTTAGGGATAGAGATGAAGTTCGGGACTGGACAACCGTATAGGCCGAAGTTGGCCTATATGCTGTCCTGGAAAAGACCTACTAAGTGTTTTTTTGGATAGAGATATTTAGCCGATTCTGATACTATCTCTTTGGAAATGAAAGAAAAAATACAAAGGATTAGAAAAACTTACTTTTTATTGTATGTGAGATGCAAAGAATAAAGACGATCTTCTCTCTCTTTCTCTGTCTCTGTCTCTCTCTCTGTCTATCTCTCTCTCTCTCTCTTGCTGCGGCTGCCTTCTCGTCGTCTTCTTCTTCTTGTGATCTCTTCCCAAGGTCCGCTCGTAGTGGATGGTCCGTAGTAATGTTTGTATAATACGTGGGTCCTTAGTAGTGTTTTCTTCTTAGTATTTTGCGTAGTACGTGGTCCTCGAGTGCTGCCTGAGGTCTGCTGCTTGGTGATCATTTGGTGCCGTATTTAAATGCGTTGGAGAAGTTACTCAGCAAATTCCTTCTTTGACCGGGAAATTCGGGGAAAGGCCGAGTTTTCAGGCCCCCTCTTCCTGGCGGGCTTCTCGGTTAGAGAGAGTGAGAGTGAGAATTAGAGAGAGATGATCCATTTTTACAGTTTTTACACAGGTTTATTATATACAATAAAATTATGTTAATTTAAATTGTATGGTCGTGTGCCATTTAAGGTTTAACGCATATTACAACAGAACGAAATTTTTCGTCGCATTTTACATAATTAGATAAAGAATGAGTATTTAAATAATAAAGAAAAGATTGCTATGAGTGTTTTATTATTACAAAAGAGAAAATAATGGTAGAATGATAGTTTAAATAGTCATTCTTTGGAAGTTATAATTTTTAATTAATGGACTGTTGGAGAAGTACTTATTTGGTTTACTTTATTTCCAAAGAGTTATAAGTGTATGACACGCTAATGTAATTGTAAATTAATATGAAAATGATTGTTCTGTAGGGAGTTAATCGAAGAATTAGTTTTAATTACAAAACTCCAATATTTTTATAAAAACGCATGTCGCAGACAGTTATTAAAGATATATAAAATAATATAATAGTAATAAATATTCACTATAAAATAATGACATAATAATAAATAGAATAGGTGAATTGTCGCTGTATAAATTAAAATTTAACTAGAGGGATGTTTTTTAAAATAGATGCATGTAACAGCTGAATATTGGCTTAAAATTATTTATTTTAAAAGAATTTTTATGTAATTAATTAATAATTTATAAAAATAATTATTATGAGGGTTTAGCAAGAGGAATTCGTGATATTCCAGGTTATTGCGTGATGTCCCAAATTACGCTATAGATGTTTATTCAAGAAAGAATTACTTTGCGAAAATTTGTATGTTGAATGTCAATGAAATTCATATTGACCGACTTAGAAAGGAGGACATTATATTTAGCTGTAGTATGCATGATTTTTATTACTGGTGTGTGATTGTTTGTAAAAATTTGCATCGTAGTCAAATTTTAACGAGAGCGGCTATTAGACTCTCGGTTTAAGCTTGGGTTGAGTTTCCCAATGGTCTACGTCAGTAGAGAGTGCGTCGAGTAGGTTGTGGAGGGGATAATTGTGTTAAGAAAGACAGTAAAGAACTTCTCGGCTGACAAAAGACAAAAAAAAACGGAGGTCATGCACCGACGTTACAATATTATAAATGTGTATTTTCAAGTAAACTAATATTGCGCGCTGACAATAATCTTAGACTTTTAGTTTTTGAAAGAAACTAAAGATATTTATAAATGAAATGATACTTTTTTTCTTGCGCTTACTTTTTTTTGCTTAGTATAAAACTAGTTGATATTTCTGTAGACATAATTACTTTTGTTAAAGAGAGCTTTAGTAATATAGTTGTACCCCAAGTAAAGCGTTTAGTCTTTAATAGTGGTTAAATCGGTTTCTGCAAGGATGATATTTTTGAGTGTAAATAATCGGCAATTTATGGCGGTCCTTAAAACAGCGAATTGGATCTTTTCCATGGTTTATGCTAGCGCACTCGTTGTTAAGTAATAGATGAAGACTCCATAATCAATCATGGCTCAGACAATACGAGGGTAGTCCCAAAAGTACCCGACCTGACTTATGAATATAAGTAGTTTTAAAAAAACAATTATTGCGATTGACAATACCACCTTTCAACAACTTAATGTGAAAAATTCATAACAGTACGTTTATTATTATTTTTTTTACAGACATCCAAAGTGAACGCTCTCAGTGAATTTGTAATTATGGAAAAAATCGGGCATCGTTATGTGATACAATACTTCCATTTGAAAGGTCTAAGTCCAACCGATATCAAGGCCGAGTTGGATTCTACTCTGGGCGAGTCTGCTTCTTCGTTTACAACGGTCAAATATTGGGTAGTTGAGTTTAAGCGAGGTCGTACGAGCTGCCAAGATGAACACCGCAGTGGTCGACCACTCTTTAATGTAAAACTTACGCCGGTGAGATAATAAATGTTTTTTTGCTTTATTAGAAGTAGGGCATCTGATGTTCGTAATTCCTTTTTTAATTATAATATTTAATAATTTAAGATGATCAATAATAATATCATTTGGAACGTAAGGCATAATATTAGAAATAACAATTCGTCAATACTTGTGTACTACTCTACAGGGTAAGAATAGTGTGAAAGCCATAAATAATAACTTAATAATAACTTAATTAAGGCCATAGGCCACTCTAGAGTCTGGAAAAATAGGCTTGTGATTTTTTTTAGGAAATATATAAAGTAAATCAGGATTACAAAGGCAAAAGTTTATTGTACATATGAATAACTGAAGAACATAATTTTTCTAGAATAAATTATTTGAAAATAGCGGCTGTGCAACGTTTCTCAAATGACCTCTTTATTTTGGAAGGGTCCACGGCCGTACCAACAGCTCCTGTAAATTTTGAATTATAATAAGTCATTAAATTTTTGTTTACTGTACATAACAACAGTTAAAGAAGCACGTAGGATTTTTTTAATATATTGATTTTTGATCGAAAGGCACACTTCCCAAGTCAAACTTGCAAAAATCGCCAGAAAATTGTTAATAACAAAAGAACTACGCCATATAAAAGAAAAACCTACCTATTTATTTAGACAATACAGTCTGTCAAGTAAGAGCGTGGTTGACTTCACCGACAGGTAATGAAAGATTTCGCTCTAATTTTCTTCGCAAGCCGATAGAGGGAAGCTTTGTCCTTAATGCATTGTCAACAAAGATTCAGTTGTCGTTGATCTTTTGAAAGAGAATCACGTTAAACGCCATGAGTGCTAAGTACGCATCGCGCTATGAGGCTGTGTTCCTTTGCATCTACCCAAAAGGTTCCAAAATGTCGCAATCAGCGGCTGCTAAATATATGAGAAAGTCGAAAGCATTTGTACAGAAGTGGATACAGCGATATAAAGTGGCTAAAAATGTCGATGATTTACCAGAACGTGGCTCGATAGGAAAAGTAAACAAAGAAGATGAAAAAAGAATAGTGAATCTGTTTTCGCGAAATCCTGCTTTAACACTGCAGCAAAGACATGCAAAATTAATGGCAAAAGGTTTAGATATATCCTACGAAACTATCCGAACCCATCTTCGTACTCATCATCTGAAATGGCGCAACACAATGAAGAAGCCTCTGTTGACTGAAAAACATGTGACAAAGCGACTCGCTTGGGCGCATGAGAATATTGATAGAGATTTTGAAAATGTCATTTTTACTGATGAATGTTCTATATGGGCACGTTCTGTCCTCACGCGAGCCTGATCAACTTCCACCAATAGGCTTGTTCAGCGGACCGTAAAACATGGAATGAAGGTGCATCTTTGGGGCTGCTTCTCAAAGCAGGGATTCAGCACTTTGCACCTCTTTACTGACAACCTAAATGAATAAACCGAGAAAATAATAAAAATCTACAAAAAGGCTTTACTGCCATCTGCCAAACGATGGTTCATCACAAAAAATGAAGATTGGATTCTGCAGAAGGGCAACGATCCTAAAGACCGCAGCAAGCTCTGTACTCAGTGAAAGACTCAATCTGGCATCGTTACATTGGATTGGCCGTCGCAGTCGCCCGATGCAAACCCTATTGAAAATGTGTGGGCATATATTAAACGGAAGCTTCGTGGAAGACGCACATACACTTTGAAGCAGTTGTCTTACGAAATTCGTCGGATCTGGAGATCCTTGCCACTAGAATACGCCGTCAAATTAGTAGAAAGCAAGCCTCGGAGATGCCAGGCAATTATCGACGCCGGTGGTGACTGGACACATTATTGACCGAATTGCATCATTGTTTGTAATGTGTACAATGTATATATAAATATGAAAGTTTTATCAAATAAATTTTTTTGTAAATTAACACGACCACGCTCTTACTTGACAGACTGTATATTTTTAAAGATCTTGTTAAAATTTGAAGTAAATTGGTTAAAAATTGTTCGAGTTATATGTGCGACTAACTTAAAATATGTAGTTTTGAGATAAACACGTTTAAAGTTTTAAGTGATAGAAAGTCATGAAAAATTCTGCAATACCTTTAATCCGCAATGCCTGCTCCATATAATTGGACTTCTAGATTAGTGCCCTGCCCTTCTATTTTTTTTTCATTAGATTTTAAATCGACCCTTCACTTTTTTGCAGCTTGTGACAGCGATCTCTGCAAGCTTTATGCGCTGTTTGTCAATCTCTAGGCCCATTTCATATCTGTGTAATGTCGGTATACAGTTTCGACATTTAGATGCCAACGATTTTTTTTTTATTTTTCTTTTTCGCCACCTACACGCATACGCCCGCAAACACTTCAAATTCACACGCCACGAAACCGTTCGGTAACGCCACTATATCAATCTTCGTTTTCTATTACCTGCACTTATCCTAAAAGTATGGGTAAAGAATATCAGTGGGCACCGAAAACTTCCTTGCCTACAAAACCCCAAGACTCTAATTTTGAGCCCTAGGTTAAACTAAAATTTTACAAATAAACATACGCAAAATAAATTAAAAATAATAGCTTATCCTTCTTAGAAAAGGAAAGTTTTGATGCAACGCAAGCTGATCTTGATGAACACGTGTGCGACACAAAGGCACCGAAAAAGTAATAAATTTTCCAGAGACCCTTTTTCTTTATGCTGCTCTAGTCTTCTTTTACTTAAGTCGCAGAATCTCTGTATAAAAAAAAGCTATGGACCCGAAATACAGATAACCGCCTCACCGCTTTCTTCTAACGGTCAACTACATTCTCAAATGTGCATTTTATTTTTTTTTCTCTCTCTTAAAATTATTTTAAATCTACAGAGTTTATATTTTTTTTTTTACTATTAATAATTTAATTTACACAATTATTATACATAAAAATGTTCACAATTAAAAATCGTAACCAAAAATATGCGACACGAATAGAAGAATACATTATTTTAAAAAAGTAATTTATAACGATTTACTTTCCTTTTTACGATAGTTTCAAGTTATTAATTATACCAGAGAAATAAATAAATTAAATTAAAAACAATCAACAATTAGATTACAAACTACAAACTAACAGAAATATCAAAACGAATAAAATAAAATAAATAAAAATTTATGCGATTATAATTTCCTAGATTTTAATAAATATATATTTGCGTTATTTACTATGAACAAATAACTATGTATATAATTATATAATTCGCCATCTTATATTATAAAAATACGAATTTCTATTGTAGAAAATAAAATGAATATTTTAAAAATTAGAAAAGAGATAATAAATGCAATAGGATTTAAATTATTATAAAAATACACGATTATGATTTAAATCTGGTTGCACCTCATTATCTTAAAGATTATTAAATTAAATGTTACTGATTTACAATAAAAGAAACGCTTGCATAATCGAAAGTTGTTAATATTATTTTATTTTGAAACTGCAAATTCGTATTCTTAATTTCTAGAAATAAAAAT
This sequence comes from Chalcis sispes, assembly GCA_949987625.1. NCBI lineage: Eukaryota > Metazoa > Arthropoda > Insecta > Hymenoptera > Chalcididae > Chalcis > Chalcis sispes. The sequence goes on along the minus strand of OX465095.1, from coordinate 40,055,526 downwards.
TCAAAACATAATGTTTAATTATTGTAAAAATACACAGCTGTATTTTAACTATAAATTTTATAATTTTATAACTTCTTATGAAACCACAATACGTATAAAAATCTTGCGCTACGTTTGTTTGCTTAAAACCTTTTTATTTTATAATCCACTACCTCAAACTTACATTTTAATCAAATAAATCTTATAATTGTTAAATGAATAAATAATGATTGTATAATTGATAATTATTTTTGATATCCAAATAAAAAAATTGAAAAATGATACACAATATTTAAGTTCTAGGTTTATTAATATTATAATTTTTTTGTTCTAGATGATAGAAAAACAATAATAGATGGTTCTTTAATTGAAAATATAACGTGTAAAATTAAAAAATTATCGCAATATCTTTTGAAATTCTATCATTATATTATCGTACACAATAATTCATAAGTCTTATTAATATTACAAATAATTTTAAATTTATTGCTAACAGTCTTAATATTGTAGTTAAAATTTTAATTTTTTTTATTATATCAAAATTTTGCGCTAAAAACGATTAAACGATGTGAAATAGCGTCAAAAAATTGTTTAAACTAGTAATAAGTAAATTGTAAGAATTTGGAAGAAAACAAGCTCACTCTCTCTCTCTCTCGCATTCTCGCGACCACAACGGAGGAGGATCTCCGAAAAAGGCCCACACCCCCGGCCCGAGTTTTCCGGAAAAGCTATTGATGCGGAACAACTCTCCCCTAATATGCAGAAATACCGCCGACGCGCGAAGTACGCGGCAGTCAACCACCATCAGCTGAGGAGCATCAACATCGCCATTCCCACGGACTCACGACAAGAAGTTAGAGACTTGCAGTTCGTTGCTGGATCAAAACGAGTCGACTGCGCCCTGGATCGAAGGACATCGTAAGACCCCAGCAGGCAGAGCCTGATCCGGATCACCACGAGCCGATCGCGCCCCAGTACAACATCAAGCTAACTCGCCAACTCATCGAGAAAAGGAAAGAGAGAGAGAGAGAGAGAGAGAAGCGACCTTTTTCAGAAATAAAAAGTAAGACCAATATTAAATTCTTTATTTTCAACAGTAAACTCGACTTTCATTTCTTGATCTTATTTCCTCCGCAAAGTCGCTGGACTAAACATAAAGTGTCCTTCGACTTTTCACCCTCATTACATATTGTTAGGTCCTATATCAAGAGTAGACAAGCCTGTAGTGGCTTGCCGCATTCTCAATCCCGAATTGCACACCTATGCTTAATAAAAATTAATTCATCCATGCTCGGTGATTCCTTCCGCCGCCCCAAGCCCATGAGCTTTGGTGCTTAGGCTTAAAATAGGCCAAAAGCTGCGGAGAAATAAAATACTCCAACATTACATCTGTTCGGGCCAATTTCTAAATTAATCGCTTTCATTGTGTGCAAAATTGAAGCAAAGCCGTCATTGTATACGTAAACTGCTATATTCACAGCTATAATCAACACAGTTTTACAACTAGAAGTGGATTTTGAGACCAATGCCCACACAGTTAAATTAAAACTTTCATTACAGTTTTGAGTATAACCGCCAATGCATCGAGTAAGAAGATCGTCTTTGGTCAATTTTTCGTAGACTAGCCTAATAGCTTTATAAAGTTCAATTGTAAGGGCTGACTTATGTTTATACTCAGCCAAACTATTCGTAGCCATAGCCTTTTGCCATGAGCACCATTCGTTCTGATCATTAGAGGCTTCTTGCCTACCTGCGAGCCTTGCACTATATTTTGTAAAATAATGTACTTAGAGATATTTCCTGGCCATAATCTTTTGGCATATAATTAAGGTTCTAAGGGACTAGTAAAAAAAAAACAAAAAAAATCGAGTTTTTGAAAATCCTGGAGTGGCCTGAGGCCTTAAGTGTAATTGTTTTGTTTGGAAGTTTGTTCGCGACTGGTTTGGATTTTAGAGGGAAACAGACTCTGTTAAATTTCTTTGGAAATTTTAGAGAATGACAATAAATTATCAATATTCATAAGTTTTTTAAACTCATTTATATGTTGCGTAACGGGGTGGCAGTTTAAAGGTTAACTAGCACTGGAGCAATTAGCCACAGGGAACGCGCAATTCGCGAAAGGTGCGAATTTACCCGCAGCGCCCCCTTCTTGGCCGCCAGTCTCGGACAACTTTGCTTCTAAGGTCCGGGCACGAGAAGCCGTCCTTCGAAACCTACTTACCCGTTGCAACGCCGCGTAATCTTCGTTGCGCGGCTCGTGTGTCGTCCTCGCCTGGCTAAGTGATGTCTCGGAGAGGGCGGTATTCGGGAGGAAAGCTGAAAGCTCCTCGCCGCAGAACAATAATAAAAATCAAAAATAATTGATAAGAAAAAAAAAACTAAAATAAATAGAATAAATGAGCAAAATGTAAATGCTCGGTATGAAAACTGAAAATTTTATAAAATACGAAAATATATAAAAATTATATTAAAATAAAGAAAGAGGTAAGAAAGTGAAAGCAAAAAAAAGACAAAAATATTAGAATAAATAAAATTAATTAACAGTTTAATAAATAACAAAAAATTCCAAAAAAAAGAAACAATAAAAAGAAATTATAAAAAGCACGCACGAGGAGCGCAGATAATAATAGGGAAGATACCGCGTGAAAAAGACTCCTGCGCGCTATGCACGATATGAGCGCGAGAGTGAGAGAAACAGTCTCCCCCACTCGCGCGCGCCGTATAACGTACGGATGCGAGAAAGAAAACTACTCTCTCGCACGGGGCCCGTTGGAGCGAGAGAGAAAGCGCTCTCCCACTCTTGCGCGTCTAGCCTTACGCGAGTGCGAGAGAGAACGCAACTCTCTCGCACTGATCTTACTAAGGTAGGAGAGGAAGGCCTCTCCCACTCGCGCGCGCCGTATACGCTACGAGTGCGAGAGAGAAAGCGACTCTCCCGTACTGCTGCTACTAGAGTGAGAGAGATATCGCTCTCTCACTCACGCGCGCCTATTCTTATACGGGTGCGAGAGAGACCGCAACTCTGTCGCACTGACTATATGAGAGTGAGAGAGATCACGCTCTCTCACTCGCACGAACCGCGAAAATAAATTTAACAAAGAATGAAGTGACCGGCGGAGGTTACTCCTACACAAATAAAAAGAAGACAAAATTTACGCACGCAAAAATCGAACGTGGCAACGACTTACAGTTAGGTGAGGGGGGGCTGGCCAGCCTCGCACGCCAAAAATAAAGAAAATCAAAAGATGCCGTCGCTCCACGTTGCCTCGCAGGTACTTTCCTGGTCGCTGGTGGCGGAGACTCGCGTGCTGTTGGTCCGTATATTCTTACTTGGCTGCACACGTGGCCGGTGCGCGGCAAAAAACAAAAAACTCTGCGCAACAAGGGACAAAACAAGGATGACGCGATGCGGGAACGAAAGCGAACTCGCGTTTCCAAAATGGCGGCTACACTCGCGAAACCTTTGGAAAAACTCAAAATATGGGAGCACATGTATATATATCGAAGGCTCGAGAAGAACTGAAAAATGCGGGAAGCGGCTAGATTACCTAGCCTAGCCTTGCCTAGCTTCTTTATACGGTACTCGATTATTCTATCTCTAGTCGCGTACCGTATCTTCTTGTCCGCGACGGTCGCGTTACCTAGACTCTACTCGAATTGCTGACCGCGGAAGCGCGCGAAATAAGACGATGCGCGGAGCACGGAGTGTTCTCCGTGACAGTTGATCATTTGTAAGACCTTCAATTGCATTATAGCACGGCAACGGATAAGAGAAGATATAATTAATTAACAGATTCGAGAAAATTATATAAGCGGAGGCTCTGCGACTACAAATCCGAATATAAAGAGAACGTCTGAGAGGTAATTCTAATAATAGGTACGTGGAAAGGTGGTAATCATCGTAGTAAAATTTAAGCGAAGAAAATAAAGTCAAGCTACCTAATAGACCGAATAAAAAGATGTAACTGCGCTGTACGTTATTTCGTTGTCAGTAACACATCGTTCAATAAGTCTCGAGACCAACCCAGAGATAGTGCTAGTAGTACCAAACTGGCCACGTTTCCATAGAGTGCGAACCTTTACATGAAACGTGCAAAAATTTTACGTCGATCGGATCACAGACAGCAGAGTTATCGAGGTTAGAGTAAAGTCACTTTGTAATTTGTTTAAAAAATGGAAAAAAAGCGAGTTTCGCGTGTTGATAAAACATTGTTTTTTAATGGGTAAAAACACTGTAGAAGCCCAGCAATGGCTTGATAAACATTACCCGGACTCCTCTCCATCCAAACCAACGATTTGTCGTTGGTATGCTGAGTTTAAACGTGGTCGTACGGACACAAACGATGCGGAACGTTCGAGTAGGCCATTGGAAGCCGTTACACAGGAAAATGTGAGTAAAGTGTTGAAAATTGTAATGAAAAATCGCAAAGTGAAGGTCCGTGAGATTGCAGAAATGACACAGATATCATCTGGAGGCGTATTTACAATCCTTCATGAAAAATTGAGCATGAAAAAGGTTTTTTCCAAGTGGGTGCCACGATTGCTTTTAGTGGAACAAAAACAGCAACGAGTCGACGATTCAGAGAGCTGTTTATCGCTATTTACTCGCAATAAAAAGGATTTCCTGCATCGATACGTGACCATGGATGAAACATGGATACATCATTTTACTCCGGAGTCGAATCGGCAATCATCTGAGTGGCGCATGGCTGGCGAAAGCCGCCCGAAGCGTCCAAAAACGCAGCAGTCTGCTGGCAAGGTCATGGCATCTGTTTTTTGGGATACACATGGCGTGATTTTCATTGACTACCTGGAAAAAGGTAAATCGATCAACAGTGATTATTATATTGACTTGTTGGTACGTTTGAAGGAGGAGATCGCAGCAAAACGACCGCACATGAAGAAGAAAAAAATCCTTTTTCACCAAGACAATGCACCATGCCACAAGTCCATGAAAACAATGGCAAAATTGAACGAATTAGGCTTTGATTTGCTTCCCCACCCCCCGTATTCGCCAGATTTAGCTCCCAGCGACTACTGGCTCTTTGCTGATCTCAAAAAAATGCTCCAGGGAAAAAAATTTGGCTCGAATGAGGAGGTCATTGCCGAAACTGAAGCCTATTTTGAAACAAAGGATAAATCCTTCTATAAACATGGTATCGAAATGTTGGAAAGGCGTTGAAAAGATTGTATCACTCTAAAAGGAGATTATATTGATGAATAAAAATGATTTTTGAAAAAAAATGTTGTTTTCGTTGTTAGTTTTGGGACTTATTGAACGATGTGTTAATACCAGTTTATAAAAATACTGCGAAATTGAAATCTAAAGTTTTCGGGTGAAGAGAGTAAAAAAGAAGAAAGCACTATTCTACCAAATCTCGGGGCATATGAATTCGAATAGAAAATACATAAATAATAAGAATAGAAACAACGCTCGACTATTTAGTTGATAACGGAATCAAAATAAAGGGCAGTGGGACGTTTGACTCTAGAATGACGCTGATACTAAGAACGGGTCCAACATTATTTACATAGTATTTTTTCAATGCCGAAAAACTGATCATTGAACCTCGCAGTATTTTACAAACGGTTTGAATTATAAGCAGAGAGTCATGAGAAATGTCCTTATAATGAAAACAATAAACTGCGATTCATACAAAAGATATCCAAGGAAGTTTCAAGAAATATTATTATGGGAGAACAAAAATTTGACGAAAGAAGTCCTTCCGTATGAAAAGAGTCAAAAAATACAAGACTTAAAAACCCAAAATGATAAGTTGAGTTAGAAAGCAGATCATTATTTAAGATTGACAGTGATTTGCAAAATCAGTGAAGCAATTAATCACAAGTTTAAATTTCTCTTCAGCAGGCGTATTAGGATAACCAGCTATGATAACACGTAGTTAGGAATCCGAATCTACAACTGCAGATACTGCAAAACTCAAATCTTCCTTTTACGAAAGGACCAAAGCCGCATTGCAGCCGGCTAATCAAGAAACATTTCAGAATACAGAAAACAATGTGGCAGGATTTCAAATAGAAATTAGAAATTTTTTCGGGATAAGCTCCAGTGGGTTGTAATACAATGCATTGTTTAATCTGGAAATAACAATGCTATTAATCAGGTCTCGAGTACCTGTACGATTTCGAAAAAGGCTTGAACTGACATCGAAAGCATTCAGAACGCTAACCGGTAGAGTGTCAAATTAAAAACTTCAAAATATCAACTAATGATATACTAGGTGCACAAGTATGAAATGCGGATTTTAGACAGCAGATGGTGTACCAATGCAGTTTAAGCTGTTATGATTTGGCACTGCGCCATTTTGTTGTGTCATCAACAAGTTCAGACGCGCATTAGTGATAGACTGAAAAAGTGTGTGCATCATGTTGTATTGTTGTGTTTAATATGTCAAAATTTATACCGAACAAAGAGCATTCGCGGATAGCATTAATTTTTTGTTTTCATTTGAAGAAGACTGCTGCTGGATCCTTTCAGTTAATACGAGAAGCTTATGGTAAACATGCTCCGACGCAAGATACGTGTGAACGATGGTTTTAGCGTTTCAAAAAAGATGGCGTGGTCTATTATAAGCTATTGAAACCTGGGGAAACGGTTAATACTACAGGTTACCAACAACAATTAACCGATTTAAACCGTTTGCTGCTTGAAAAAAGGCCAGAATACTGAAAGAGGCAACACAAAGTAATTTTTCTCCATGACAATGCTCCATCACATACGGCAAAACTGGTTTGCATCACATTGGAAGCACTCAACTGGGAAGTTCTGCTTCATGCTGCTTGCTCACCACATTTGGCTCCTTCTGATTACCACTTGTTTGCATCAATGGGTCACGCACTTACTGAGCAGCTCTTTGATTCTTATCAAGATGTCGAAAATGGCTCGATGAATGGTTCGCGGCAAAAGGGGAAGATTTCTACTGGCGTGGTGTTTACAAATTGCCCGAAAGATGGGAAAAATGTATAAAAAGCGATAGAGCATACATTGAATAAAGCATTTTTTATTATTCTACTAAATTTAACGTGTTATTTTTTTTTTAAATCCGTATTTCATACTTGTACACCTGGTAACTTCACAATTTTATAAGTAATATAGTTTTTAGGATCTTGCTTCAAAAAATTAATTATTTCTCTTTCTAAATAATAATATAAACAAATTTTTATATATGCTTTTCAGTTTAAGATACTTTTTCGGAATCCCTCCCCCCCCTCTACATAATCCAATAACTCAAAACCGAAACATATTGGGGGGAGGACGAAAAAGAATTCATTTTAAATAAAGTCACTGCATACCAATTTCAAATATGTATTGTATTTGAAAAATAATTGTTTTTCTCTGAATGTTAAATGTTGTAATATAAGTCTATAGTGAACTCTAAATTCATACCTAATTTTGCTCTGATGTCTGACTTGTCCGATGATTTTCGCCCAGGGCGTCGTCCTTTCTTACAGTTTTCTTTCCTGTCGTCCCGTACTAAATCCTTACATAAAAAATATAAATAATTTATCAAAAAATGTATTATTCAATATTTAATAGGATTTCATGTAAAATGTATTTTCTTATAATTCAAAAATATATTATTATAAAATATTTTATATTTGCCATAAAAAATAATCATCATAAAATAAAATTTTCTTATAGTGCCCAAAAAGAATCGGAACGGTTGGATGAGTCAACAGCGAATCGTTTTCAAATAAAGTTTTAAGTACAAAAATTATAAGGATCAAATTCACGTATTTGATGGTAGCCCTAACCATAAATTAAGTATAAATTTCCAAGGTCATTTTAAAGTCAAACATACTTTTTCAAATGCAAACTCCTATGTTTTACTCAGATTCTGAAAGAGTAGACAATTTCACGTTCAGACATGATATTCTTGTTGACCATAACTTTAATGTAAAGGTAATACCGCAGCTATTTCTTATTTTGGAATCAAGTACCTATGTCATCAAAATCTTTAACGTCAATAGAATTTACGACAAGAATTCCAACAGTCACCTTGAATTTAATCTTGAACGCGTCCATAAGGATCATTTGAAGATCAATTGTTTTTTATCAGAATCTTCATTTTTGATCACAAATTCTAAAAGAAACGAATAAGTTTATGTTTGAATATGGTTTGATTCATTACCAAATATTTCTTTTAAACTTTAAGAGCTGGTGTTTCATCAAGATAGTGAGAAATTTGCACATAATATGATCATTGTTGGGAAATCATAATATATTGCACAAATTTATCAGATAATTTTTCTGATTTCTCACTTTCTCTATAAGACGTAAGTTTTCAAAGCTCGAAAGAGAAATTTGACTTTCAAGTGACATCTAAAAATAAATTTTATTTATGAGCTAAACCATAACTAAATGTAAAATGTTCACTCTTTTAAAATGAGTTAAAAATTAGAGTTCACATTTATAAAAACATTTGACTGTAAAATGACCTTGAAATAAGGAGTTCAAGGTCAGGGCTACTATCAAATACGCTAATTTGATCCTTGCAACTTTTGTATTTGAAATTTTATTCGATAATACTTCCCAGGCAACTTATCTAACCGTTCCGATATACTCTGTACGATAATTTAACAATAAAATTTTCTTGTGCTTTTGTATGTAACAATGTTTTAAATTGGACTAAATATTTATTAATTGAATTTATAGATATTTATTACTTTAAAATAATTATTAACCTATTATATGATATTATTTTACATAGTCATTACGAAACTTTTATTTGTGGAGGTATTTGTAAAAAATTGTTTTCACCTAACGACCTACAACAAGTGAGGATATATCGAATTTGTAGAGCTTGCGTGGATACCCCAGAGAGATTCTGCTTAGGACCGTCGATAGTTTTAAAATACATTTAAATTTGAGCTGATAAGAAGACGGTTTCGAATACCTGCTAAAAGCGCCCCAAGGAAAACAAAATGTACAACGTCCACATCGTTTTTCCCAAATATCTAGTTAACAAAGTAAGAATAAGGATTTTGTGTATCCGGGCATTTCATCAACACCGTTTTATCGACGGTCTTTTTATTGACCAAATTTCATCGACTAGTCTTTTAATTGACGAGACTTTTCTTTGACTGTGACAAATGTTGATTAATTATTTTCTTAAATGAGTGTGTTTTTATTAATATATAAATGATCGTTAGTAGATAAACAAGGGAGATTCTGGGCCCCCCTATTACTATCCTCAGGGCACTTCTGGAGCCCCCCGCCACTATCCTAGAGCACAACTGTTCAGGTGAGAATCGCTCTGATTGGTCAAAAACTCAGGTGAGCAGCGCTCCGGACACGTGAGAATAGTGACGTCACAAATTCTTCCCCACACCTGTTCAGGTGACAAGGTTCATGTATGTGCCAAGATTTCATGAAGGTTTCTGTTTTGGAATGGTAATGCGAAAATATAAGAGGCTTGATTCTCACCTGTGTATGCAGAATTCTGTTTTACCTTCTTCCTAGAGAATGTTCGAAAATAGGTGAGTATGCAGTTTTGTCCCATTCCGGTTCCACCCTTCCCCGCAGCTTGCTCTTTCTCTCTTTCATTCTTACATCATTATCAGTATTTCGTTCTTACACAGTGAGGCTTGCTCCTCCGCAGTCAACAACAAAAAATCATGCATTACGCAGCCATCGGCTCTTAAAGGTGCTTGTTCTTTGCGACGCGGTGCTAATATTACTGTTAAAAAGAATGATATCAAAATAGTACATAGAGACATCTGTTGATAATTATGTAAACTGAACTGTCGATGTCAAGTGTTACTTTTCAAAAATAAAAGTCAGTCGTTATCCTGCAACCAACGTATTTTACTTATAATTACTCACTCAACAGCGCATCTCTGCGGCGCGATGCTAATATTACTCACCCAACAGCGCATCTCTTTGCGGCGCGATGCTAATATTACTCGCCTGATTTTGTTTACATATTAATTATTAAATCACAGAGAGAGAGACAATACTGCCCAGGCCGACAGCAAACACATTTCTTTGCGATAACGACAATTTTATAGGTTATTTTTAATTTTTATTTGTTACATTTATTTGATTAACACTTATTTGATTTATTTGCATCGAAGTTCGGTACACTACCATAAATTGTGCGTGCGTGCGTGCGTGCGTGTGTGCGTACGCGCGCGCGTATGTGTGTGTGTGTGTGTGTGAGAGAGAAAGAGAGAGAGAGAGAGAGACAAAGAGAAATCAAATTTCTCGAATAGGTATGTACACACACGCGCACGTTGACTTGATATGGAAAATATAAAATAATTTTTTTTTATATTGTACATTTTATTCAATTAATTTACCTATTAGCCATAAATTTATTTATTGAACGCATATTTTAAAAGGATCGTATAAGTATAGACAATAAATGTAATTTTTATTTTTAATGGTTATTGAATTTTTTATACAATGAATACAATCTCTTTTTTTTAACGACGGTTTTACATTCATACAATTTTATTCGTAACATCTTGAGGATTTTAAAATTTTGGGATTATTTGCAACTTCTGTAGGTACTATTTACACAGAAGGTTGTACCAGGCTGTGGAATATGTTTTGCGGTTCGATAAGAGAGGGTGTTGCTACTAGCCTAAATTTTTTTTTGTTATGTTGGTACACTCTTCATATAAACGTACGTGAAGTTTCATTTCAATCTGTCAATTCATTCTTTGTTTACAAACCATTTAGTATCGACGTGTCACAGTATTTTTTTACAATGGAAAAAATCAAGTATCGTACAGTGATTGAATTTTTATTTTTGAAAGGTTTGAAAGCAAAGGAAATTTATGAACGAATGTTGAAAGTGTATAAGGACTCTTTGCCTTCAATTAGTACAGTAGAAAGATGGGTTGCTGAATTTAAACGTGGTCGTACAAGCCTTGAAGACGACCACGTCAAGGACGTCAAAAAACAACAACAACACCAGAAATCGTAGAAAAAATACGGAATATCGTATTGGAAAATTGTCGAATGACTGAAAGAGATTTAGTAGAAGCCCTAGACATCTCATCGGGCAGTGTAAGCAATATTTTGACTGGAGTATTGGGTTTCAGAAAGCTGTGTGCAAAATGGGTGCCGCATTCGCTAACAATGGAACAAGAACACATTCGAATGCGACTTTCTCAGCAACATTTAGAGCGTTTTCGAAAGGATAAAGTGGATTCTGTGCGTCGATTCATCACTACGGATGAGACTTAGGTCTATCACCATGATCCTGAATCAAAACAAGAGGCTAAAGAGTGGTGTGAACCTGGTTCTTCGGTTCCGAAACGAGTTCGTGTCCAGAAATCGGCCAAGAAGGTAATAGCAGCAGTTTTTTGGGATGCGAAAGGAATTTTGTTTGTGGATTACTTGCAAACTGGTTAAACAATAAATTCTAAATATTATTGTAAACTTTTGAACCAGCTGAAGGAAAAAATTCGTGAAAAAAGACCTGGTTTGAAGAAGAAATAAATCCTTTTTCATCAGGACAATGCACCGTGTCACAAGAGCATTTTGAGAATGGCTAAAATTTATGAATTAAAGTTTGAATTGTTGAAGCATCCACCGTATTCACCAGATTTGACCCCTAGCGATTTCCATCTATTTCTAGACTCAAAAAAATTCATGCGTGGAAAGCTTTTTTCATCAAATGATGAGGCCATAACAGATGCGGAAGCGTATTTTGCAGCCTTTCCAGATTCTCACTTTAGGGAAGGAATTCATAAATTGGAATCTCGTTGGAACAAGTGTATTAATATTCAGGGAGACTATACTGAATAATAAAGTGTATTTCGAAACATAAAATTGTGTTGTTCTTATCGAACCGCAAAACTTATTGAACAGCTTGGAAAGAAAACCTATCGGTAACTGAGCAGTGTCAATAGGCTCCATAAATGAGAGATGTTCGGTTTTGAAAAATATTCTTAATGGTCTATCAAACGATGGTTTATTAATTTGAAAAAACTATACAAAGTAAAAAGATTTAATGTACGCAGTTTGTTTTGTAAGCCAATTTATGATGAGGACACAACTCTTTCACAGTGTTAAATTTTAGCCTTTGTAACGATGAAAAGTGTAATTACTCCATATCACATACATTAAATTTAAATTTTTCAAGCTTTTTTTTTAAAAAAGAATCTTTTTAAGATCTTTTCTTTTCAAGTTTTTTTACGTGAATGATACTTGGTCGTGCAAAACTGTTTGAAGTACATTGTGCAATTCTTCGTAAGCTATTTCACCACAACTCCAAGATAATCCGTAATAATTTTGCACTATCCAAGTGTTCGTACATTTGCATTTAACCGTAAGTTTGCGCCAAGACATGGATGATTTGAAGAGGAATACTCGCGTTTTTGATTGATGTCTCTAATTTGATATTGATTGACATCGATTGATTTAATGTCTTTACAGTCCACAGGCGCTTTAATGTGGCTAAAAATAATGGATACTCATACAGCTTCCAACTATAAAAACTCATAACAATTGATGCTTTCTTTTGTAGATAGTAAAGTAGTCGTATTTTATGCTTACGGATAATACAATGTACGAAATTTGTGACGTAGGCACCACGTCGTAGCCGATTTAGCTACGTGCGCCCTTAGTGCGTTGCACAAAAATAATATTATAATAAAACACTGCTTAAATCTTTTACTCTCTCTCTCTCTCTCTCTCTCTCTCTCTCTCTCTCTCTCTCGCTCTGTATGACGCAATATTATGCAAGCCGGCCGCCCGCGACTGTCCCTCCAGCCGACGGAGGCCTATCGCTTCCCGAGGGCAGGGAAGTGGCAATCTCTTGCCACCCTCACCGCGAACCCGCTAACACACACTCTTGCTCTCTCTCTCGCTATTTCACGCGGATAAGTGAGGACACTCACCGTTGCTGTTTACAAAGCTCGTCCGCAGGCCGTTGAACTCCCAGCAGCTTTCTTCGGCGCCGCTGCACCTCGCTCCTGTTGCTCTCCCTCCAAAGCAGGACTGCCGGACCTCGCTGTGAGTTTGCCTAGATGCTGCCTATCTCCACCTCACCCTCGGCTTCAGAAGTCGCGGTGGCAACCACCAGTCACCTCCCGCTGACTTTTGATCTCTCCGTCCCCCGGCTCTCTGCTATGCTGCGCTTCTCCGTCGTCGCTCCTCTTCCTTGCGCTGCACCCTCGACTTCTTCTTCTTCACTCTCTCTCTCACTCTCACTCTCTCTCTCTCTCTCTCTCTCTCACACCTTTACCGTTGGTTTCACTTGCGACACTCACTCTAATACAAAGGAACAGCACTATGTTCACCGCGGAACTTATCTCTCCGTCCTCACGGGAGCGCGCAGCGAAACTCACTCCCACGAGAGCACAGTGTAACTCCCATTACGCTCACTCTTCTCTCCCCTTCCCTCGCGGCTCCCAAAATTCCTCGCCGATCGTCGCCGAGGATGGCGAAAATCGCGTGATTTACGAACGTTGCCGGCTTTTGGAAAAGTCCGCATTTTCGCGGCTAAACAGGCTTACACAAGCTGGCAACCTGGAAACGGTCGCGCAAGAATGTAAACACTTACATTCTTCGTCGACGACCTATGACGGATTCTCCGTCACACATTAAATATTCAATTTTAATGATATTTAATTTTAAATTCTTCGGCTTGTGTTTGCACAGTAGCGCTAATATCGTTCTTTGATCTTGTGAAAACAAGCTCATAGTTACAATTGACTATAATATTTCGATAGTCTTCCGCAAAGCCACTTACATCATTAAGATTAGCGATAGCTGACTCGTTGAAATACGGACCGTTTGCTGATAATGTATTTCTCATGAATACACCTAGAAACTATGGAATTTCTTAATACGGGTATATAATACTTTAGCAAATCGGCATCAGTCAGTGCTCTATAAAGCAATTTTAAATAGAAGTTTTTTTAATTCTTTCAAGACCACGTCCATTATATGGTTTCAGATAAAGACCGTAGCCTTTTTTGTGTGGTTTTAAGTACAGCATTTTATCGAGAGCAATTGTTCCATCAATTTATTATGTCTTTGACTTCTTCAAGCTGTCTTTTCGCTGCTTTTGCATCGTTTACGGCTTTAACTATACCAGCAGCGCCACCTGCTAGGGCACCTGTTGCACTGAGGCCTGCAAATAATGGTATAAAAAATGGTGGAAATCCTCCAAATTTTGAAAGAGCTAATAATACACGTGGAAAGCGCACATTTGCTTTACCACCACTTTACCGTACAGCTTGACGAGCACTTTTTAAAATAGCATGAATAATCTTGTGAGAATCGTTAGATCGAACTGCTGCAGCTTATTTTGCTGCTCTAATTATAGCAGCGAGTATAGTAAATTGTTACTTCTTTCTCTTCAGTCACATTCCCAGCTTAGATTTGATTTTCATAGTGTTGGCTAGGGCTAAAGCTGCAGCTTTTTCACTAACACTCGAGTCCCCAGTAAAAACGCACGTGCAATACTGTTCTTGTTAAAAGAGAATTGACAAATAACTTACATTTGCGTTTTCAGTCTTCTTCAATCACTATGTTAGAATAATCCGTTCTTGCTTGACATTTTTTTGGAATTTAAAATAATTTTCCTGTAAATTACAATACTCGTTTAAACTTGCAAAATACGCCATCTTCTTATAAAAAAATTTTGATTTAAATATCTTTCTGTAAACGAAACAATCTAGTTTACAAAAGCTGTCAACCATCAAAATAATAACCTTCTATTCTATACGATTTCACTTTGCTTAAATCAATACTAATTCTTAAATTCGTAATTTGCAATCATCTCTTGTTATTCTTTTTTAATATCAAAAAATATAAAGTTCCAATATTCTTCTCAATTAATAAGAGGGCAGTCCCAAAAGTACCCGACCCGACAAAGAAAACAGTAAAAAAATTGCGAAGATGTTTTTTATTTTTTAACATATTCTCCTTTCAGTTCGATACACTTTTCCCAACGATGTTCAATAGCTTCGATACCCGCTTTATAGTAGGAACCCTCAAGCTCCTCAAAATACCTATTAACCGCAGACTTTACCTCTTCATTGTTGGTAAATCTTTTGCCGCCGAGCCATTTTTTCAAATTCGTAAAAAGAAAATAATCCGAGGGAGCCAGATCTGGTGAATAGGGTGCGTGAGGAAGCAATTCGAACTTTAACTCATTGATTTTAGTCATAGGAATGACGCACGTGTGGACTGGTGCGTTGTCGTGATGAAACAACACTTTTTTTTTCGTCAGATGGGGCCGTTTTTTTTTTATTTCATCACTCAAACGCTGCAATAAGGCTGCATAATATGCGCCGTTGATTGTTTTTCCTTTTTCGAGATAATCAATAAATATTATTCCACGCACATCCCAGAAAACGGATGCCATGACCTTGCCAGCTGACTGAACTGTCTTTGCTTTCTTTGGAGCCGGTTCTCCCTTTTAAGTCCACTGCTTTGACTGCTCCTTGGTCTTAGGTGTAAAATGATGGACCCATGTTTCATCCATGGTTATGAATCGACGCAAAAACTCGGCTTTATTGCTGCGAAACATTGTCAAACACTCGATAGAAACATCCTCACGTTGCTGTTTGTGCTCCATTGTGAGCAAACGCGGCACCCATCTTGCGCACAACTTTCTCATGTCTAAATTTTCGATCAAAATGCGATGCACAGCACTTTTTGAAATGCCTGCCATTACCGCTATCTCGCGCACTTTTAGTCAACGGTCAGCCAATACAATTTTGTGCATTTTCTTCACATTTTCTGACGTAGTGACCTCACTTGGTCGACCACTGCGGTGTTCATCTTGGCAGCTCGTACGACCTCGCTTAAACTCAGCTACCCAAAATTTTACCGTTGTAAACGAAGGAGCAGACTTCCCCAGAGTAGAATCCAACTCGGCTTTGATATCGGTTGGACTTAGACCTTTCAAATGAAAGTATTGTATCACATAACGATGCCCGATTTTTTCCATATTTGCAAATTCACTGAGAGCGTTTACTTTGGATGTCTGTAAAAAAAATAATAATAAACGTACCGTTATGAATTTTTCACATTAAGTTGTTGAAAGATGGTATTGTCAATCGCAGTAATTGTTTTTCAAACTACCTGTATTCATAAGTCAGGTCAGGTACTTTTGGGACTACCCTCGTAATGTTAATTTATTAATACTTTTTCAATAAGACGATATGAATTTGAAATAATTATCATGCAAGTATCATGTATACAATGATCATGTAAATACAGATAAGTATGTCGTACACGCAGTTTAGAAATTTGTGCTCCATCTGTTGGAATGATGATAAGTATGGATTTCTTGTTTTTGATAGAGAGAGAGCACTGGTGCATCGATTTGAAAAAAGTTTCGATCGATTTCTTGTAAATAAGACACACTCTGAGTAATCAAAGTTAGTATATATTAAGCATAGTATATATTGAGTATATATTAAGAAACAATATGAATAACATTAAACGCAAGAAAAATGTTTTAAGTCAAGTTATCAAGGCAAAAGATTCGATTAAGTAAAAGTGTAGATAACTGAAGTAAAATAAGGCCAGCTTTGAAAGAAATGTGGGTGATACATTCAAGCCTATTACAAAGCCTCTAGAAAAACTTATCTAAATTAATTTTTAATAATAAAGACTACAGCGGAAATAATCCAGGACGATACTTGAAGTAACAAGTACAAATATTACATTGCTCCATTTTTTGATAGATTACTGCGCAAAAGTGTTGGAGGTAGTAGTCTACCACGATGCAAGCTTGTTAGAAAAAACACATTTATGGATTACATCTACTGGGATGATCCTAATGAATGGGTTTGAAGTTAAAATACGTTGAAGTTCAATAAAATTTTTTCAAAACTTTTTATTTAAAATTTATATTTATATTTTTTAGTCTTAGTGTTTTATAGCATAAGCTAATATACAGATACGGATTTCAATATAATTTGTACATTTTTAGCAGCTTTATTTAAATGTAAAAAATTATTTTGTTGTACTCTAACGTTGCAAACTCC
Source organism: Chalcis sispes (assembly GCA_949987625.1). Lineage (NCBI taxonomy): Eukaryota > Metazoa > Arthropoda > Insecta > Hymenoptera > Chalcididae > Chalcis > Chalcis sispes. The sequence goes on along the minus strand of OX465095.1, from coordinate 40,038,561 downwards.
AGACCCATTCCAATGAAGTAGTCGATTGTCTTCGTTTACTCATGGCTGAATTGTCAGCTGGCAATCAAAGTCACATAAACACAATTCATTTGATTATTGAAGAGCTTCGAGAGACAGGCTACATACTACTGTGATCAAAAAGTAAGGTGAAATTGTCATTTAAAACTCCCGGGCATTAGTAAGGCAGGTAAATTTTTTTTCCTAGGTTGATAGGACTGTCTATAACATTTGCCAAGCGCCTGTTCGTCAAAAGGTTTAATTATCTCTGAGTTGCACGTGTTTTTGTAAACAACCAAAAGTGAATTTTTCGATTTTTACAATGGGTGAATTTGTTGAGCAAAGAACTTGCATCAAATTTTGTTTGCGGAACGAATATTCTTATGCGGACACGTTAAAAATGTTGCGGAAGGCCTTTGATGATCAAACTATGGCACAAGAAAACGTTTATAAGTGGTACAATGAGTTCAAAGCGGGCCGGGAACGCGTTGAAGACGAACCGCGCTCTGGACGACCATCAACGTCTACCGACGAGGGCCACGTCCAAAAAATCAAAGATTTGGTGCTTGAAAATCGTCGATTGACAATTAGAGACCTCGCTGATAGTGTTGGAATATCGTTTGGCTCAGCCCAAACCATTTTAAAGTATGTTTTGTGTCTCAAACGCGTCAAGTCTTGATTGGTGCCAAAATCGTTCAATTTTTTGGAAAAAAAGCGTCGCGTTGATGTGTGTGAAACTTTGCTGTCTGACTATCAGGACCACTTGAAAAGCATCATTACTGGAGACGAGACTTGGATTTACGCATACGACCCTGAAACCACCGACCAATCCAGGGATTATCGTGCAAAAGGTGAAGCAAAACTGAAAAGACCACGGCAAAGTCGATCGAAAAGCAAAGTCATGTTGACAGTTTTCTTTGATTAACGTGGTGTGGTGCACTATGAATTCTTCCCGCCGGGCCAAACTGTCAACAAAAAATATTATTTGAGCGTTATGCGTCGTTTGCGTGAAGCTGTTTGTCTGAAACGGCCGGAATTATGGGCGAACAACTCTTGGTTCCTTCATCACGATAATGCACCATGTCATACTGCATTGGTTCTTCGCGACTTTTTTGCCAAAAACTCGACTCATATCGTTCCGCAACTACCGGATGCGGGGACGCCGTTTTGACACGATTGAGGAGATGAAAACCGAATCGAAGAAGGTCTTGAAGGCTATACCGAAAAAAGACTATTCCGACTGTTTCGAGGACTGGAAAAAGCGTTGGCAAAAGTGCGTTTTATCGGACGGGGATTACTTTGAAGGGGATGAAATTGATTCGGAAGAATAAATAAAGAATTTACATTTTATAAACAAATTTACCTTACTTTTTGATCACAGTAGTATTTAAAAAAAAAAATGAAGAAGGTCACCTTTGGAAAGACTAATGTACGTGTAATGCATGTGAGGACGTACGCATATCGAGTAGCTCACTCTGGCGAATGGGAATTCAAAAACTAAGTAAAATTTTGAATCCAGCACTTGTACAAAAATATAATGATTATTATGTAATACCACCATACTATAGATAAATTTATAGATTGCTTGACTTTGCTAACACTGCCATCAGTTGTAAGATAAGTATTGACGTGTTTGGACGTAATCTCGAGCGAATTGTAGGTAATCGCGGATTTTCAGGAATTAGATTTCAAATTACTTCCGATGAAGGGTATGATTTGGATAATAAGAGATGATGTAATGTAGCTTCACCAATAGAACTTCAAAATATAGGTAATGTTCATACATTACAACGTATGATTATTGAAGAAATTCATGAAGCAATAGAGAAGTTAGACAAAAGTTACACGGATTTGGACGGTAAAGTTGAAGTACAAGGATATGAACTAGATAAAATTAATGATTATGGCATTTAAATTTAAAGTATAAAAGGAGTTTGTTATCAAATTACTCCAACCATTTGCTCGATAAAATCCGAGCTGCAAGCATTGAAAAATGAATCCACGAAGCATAGTAGTGCAGGAGCTAAATAAATCAACGCGACGTAATTACCCACGCAAAAAATTTGACGTTAGAGATTTGGATAAAACATGGCACACTGATCTTGTGAAAATGCAACCTTATGCTTGAGAGAATAAAGGATATTGCTATATGTTGACAGTCATCGATGTATTCCCCAAATAAGCTTGGGCTATCCAAGTCGAGCGAAAAACTGCCGATGATATCTCAGCGGCAATAAAATCTGTGCTGCAACAAAGCAATACACCAAAAAATCTAATTATCGATCGTGGTAAAGGATTTTACAACTCGACATTTCAAGATCTCATGAAGCATTACAGTATCAATCATAATTCGACATACAGGATGGGCGATTTTAATTTCCCCACCTAAATATCTCAGAATCTAAGCAAGACACGAAAAAAAATTTTAGACAAAGTTGATGAAGGCATGAAGGGTCCGATAACAGTGACCTTTAGCTTGACCTTGGAGTTGACCTTTAAGGTCAGTAAAAGGTCAACTTTATTTTTTTTAATGGAAACCCCTATTTTTTATGCCGGAATCGAAAAGAGCAAAAAATTCTACATCGAATTTGTTTTAAGCAAAATTTTGTTTTATGACCTCCAAGAGGTCAAAAATCAAGGTCAAATATCTTAAAAAGCCGTTTCTTGCATTTTCACTGCATTACCGTGGTTTTTAGAAAAAATAAGCTTATCTATTATTAATCTAAGGCATTATCAATACTTACCCTACTAACCCCTAAGTCCGATCTTTACATATTACCCCCCTCCATCCTCCACAACTCCCTTCCTCTTAAGATTAACTGTTCAATCGCAAGTTTCATCCTCCAAATCCCTATTTTTGATGCTAGAATCGAAATGAACGAAAAATTCTACATTATTTTTATCCTACAAAAAATTTTATTTTGTGAGCTCCAAGAGGTAAAAAATCAAGGTCAAATACCTTGAAAGGCGTTTTCATGCTACGTGACTTTTAGGAATAATAAAATAAAAATTTTGTACACTTGTTTCAATTCGAATTTTTTAGCGAAAAAAAAAACAGTTCTGGACTTTAAAACTATAATTTAGAAAAAAAAGTAAAATTTTCAAAAACCCTTATGAGGTCCACTAGATAAACATGTTTTGAACATATTTACACACAAATTAGGCCATTAGGTCGCGTGGTATTATTATGAAACTTTCCACCGAAATTCACTTTTTTTTCAAGGCGCTTTGGAAGATCAGCTATCACACCGCCATTTTGCTTTCAAATGTCATGAGGAAAAAACACACACACACTGATTTCCTCTCCAACACCCTTACACCTCATTGATCTCAAATACTATTTATCACTAAGGAAGGAGAGGTGAGTAGGGCATTTGCTTGTAGAGCTTGCGGTGAGAAGAGGAATAAAGATAAGTGTGAACTTTAAGTCGACGGCGAAGTTGACTTTCACAATTATTTTAAGGTCATCTTTATATTTTAAAATAAAATCCTTTGTTTTCGATTCTGGAACCAACCTCTATTTCCCTAGCCGCTAATCTTCCTTTTTACCTACGTGTACCCTGCACATCTCAAATTTTATCCTTACTATCTATCACTACATTACTTTCCCAAAATTCAATCTGCTAGTAAAATTAATTTGGTAGGGTATTATTCAGTAGATTTCAAAATAGGAAAGACGATAAAAATAAAGGTAAAATTTAATTTGACCTTTGAGCTAAATTTTCTGGTTATATTTAAAAATCAACTTTATTATTTATAATAAAAACCTTTATTTTTTATGCTGAAATAGAAAGTAGACTTCGAAAATATTTTAGAAGAAGTTAATTATCTTATCTTTAAAAAGTTACGTATCTCATAAATGTTTTGAATATCTGATTTCTAATTGTGAAAATCGTTAACAAATTTTTGATTTATGTGACTTTTTGTTAAATGACAAAATTAATTATATTTTTTTAAATTTTACATTTTGGCCCATCTTGGACAGTACATTTATAATACAGTTGCAGTCGGGGCTTCATTTTTTTTCTTTTCATAAGTTCTTAAAATTTTAATTATTATTTTATCTTAATTCTGCGAACGTGACGAACAGAACTAAAAATAGCTGACTATCAGCCCAATGATATTGTTGATATGATAATGATTCTAGGGGAAAGTCATAATAATTATCGTGCTGCGGCAAGACTGTACGCAGAACGCTTTCCTAATAGAACACATCCTGATCATATAACAATAAGTCAGTTATCACAAAGAGCTCGTGGTGAACAGCCGGTCCGTCAACGCAGGCGTCGTAAATATGACGAAAATGATGTTCGCGTTGTGACTGATCTTGCAATCATTCATTTTGATCCTCATATTAGCAGTCGTTGAGTTGAAAGAGAAATCGGTGTACCTAGAAGAACCTTCTTGCGAATCCTTAAAGTCCTTAGATACCATGCCTATTACATAACTTTAGTTCAAGAGTTACAGTTTCATCATTTTCAACAGCGTATTGTGTTTTGCCAATGGGCTTTGGATATGATAGAAAATGATCCAGACTTTTTCAATTTTGTGCTTTCTTCTGATGAGGCCAAAATTCAAAGTGACCGGGAGCTCAATAGGCATAATTGCCATTATTGGTCCGACGAGAATCCTCACTGGCATAGAACAGTCAATCATCAAAGACGTTGGAGCCTTATGGTATGTGTGGAATTGTAAATAGGTATTTAATTGGTCCTGACTTTTTTTTAAAAAATGTTGATAGGAATACCTATTTACATTTCATTAGAGATCAGTTACCAGTGCTGATGGAAGATGTCGATTTAGAGACGCGACGAAGAATGTGGTTTTAGCACGATGGTGCACCAGCACATTTTGCACGGATCATACGGAATTTCTTGAATGGAAACTACATTGGTAGATGGTTCGGATGAGGAGGTCCTTTAAACTGGCCTGCTTGTTCACCTGATATGACATCCCCGGATTCTTTTTTATGGAGCTACATAACAAATGTTATTTTTGAACAACAGCCTACGACAAGATTAAACATGCAAGACCGCATTAGTCGAGCATGAGCTGCGATCCCAAGGCAAACTTTGCTTAACACCGTGCGCCATTTTAAAAGACGTTTGCTTTTGTGCCTTGAAGCAGAGGGACGTAACTTTGAACATTCGCTTCGAGGTTAAATTAGTAATCATAAAACCAGTGAGAGGCGAGGGGACTCACTTTAATCCAGCACCCCGAATAGTGAAAGGCTAGAGGACTCACTTTAAACCAGCACCCCGAATAATGAGAGGCGAGGGGACTCATTTTAAACCAGCACCCCAAATAGTGAGAGGCGAGGAGACTCACTTTAATCAAGCACCTCAAAGAAAACAGAACTTACTACGTTCACGTCGTTTTTTCTGGCAACTGGACTTGTTTGTCCAATCCATGAACCATTGTAATTTTTATCCGAGAAATTTCACATAATCCATGTAAAATGTACTGGTGAACAATAATTCTGGCAACACAATCTTTGTCACTTGTCTATATCGACATTTTTTATTAGTTGTGGTAACTAATCTCTAACAAACTGTCTATAGATATTCCTATTGACACTTACATAAAAAATGTACGAACCAATTACATATCCGTTAACAATTCTACATCATACCCATAAGACTCCAAGGTTGTGGTGATTATTAACTGTCCTACGCCAGTGACAATTCTCGCCAATAAGAGTAATTATGACTATTGCTTTCTCAGGTACTTTAAGATTTAGTCTTATCAGTGAAAAAGCATAAAATTTGAATAATCAGAATCATTTTTTATCATCTTTAAAGCCTATTTGTAAAACACAATGTGACTTCAAAACGATGAAACTTTAACTCATGAACTAAAATTATTTGATAAGCATGTATCTAAGGACTTCGAGAATTCTCAGAAAAGATCTTAATGGAATAATAGATGGATTTGGCTACTGCTTGGTTACTGATAATATGAGGGTCTAGATAAATGATTACAAAAACAGTCAAAATAGGAGTATTATTGTCGTATTCATGGTAATAACCTATTCAACCCATCTTCACCAACGGATGTTTACGGACAAATAAAATAACAAAAGTTATATTATTTTAAAGAGTCGTCAGTCGGCCAATGAGGACGTAAACCCAACAAGGTTATAACGGCCACCAGAGGCCTGGCCAACGACGAGGCACGACACGCTACGCTGCCCATAGTTTGACGTAGCGAGATCGCGATTAAACTTCGAACAGTCTCTCGCAAAACGTATTATAAGTTATACCCGACGTTAGACTTAGAAGCCAACTCCTCATGGTAAACGGAATTCGGTCCGCCGACGTCAACGTAGTGTAAGATGATTCTTGCTCGGTATCGAGTGAGTCGATGCTCGGTAATTATCGTATAAATCCAAAGTTGGAATATCGATAATAAATAAAACGCCCAGGGCGCTAGCCACATAACAGCCCTTCGGTCAAAGACACCGAATAAGAATTACTTAAGTCAGAAAAAGTGCTCAAGAAACGCGGAAATGAAATTTTGTTATGTAAAATTGTTAGGATTTGATAGTACACACAAAATGGGATTAAAAAGATAAATTATAAAATGAATTATCGATAAAAATAAATTGCGACGCTGTGTCAGCCTCGCAGCCAGCTGTTACGACAGCCGACGGAGAGGGGCTCGCGCACTGCCATACTTTGCAGAGAGAGAGAGGAAGATCGAGCACGGTCGGCGAGCAAACCTAAACTGAGGTTCTAGGCGGCCTTGAATTTATTTGAATTATTTCGCCGATTCATAGAAATATAAATCGGAATATTCGTATTATGAATTAAATAAAATTATTTGAGAGAAGTTTAGACCAAGTGAGTGCAGTTCTTATCGGAGACTAATTAATTCTTTTTAATTATTGGTTGAGTACTGTCCAATAAGATTTTAAAAATTTTATTCAATTCTAACAATTGTTAGGAAATTTTAGAGAGGGTTGGCAGTTGGATTTTGTTTTTCAGGACAGTTTGATCGCTGTTTTTGGTGATTTTTCTTTGGAGGTTTTTTGTGAGTCGGTTGAGTCGGAAATTATTGCCGAGTTTGGTTTTTTTTGGAAGAGAATTGGTTTTTTTTATTAAATTTGAGAAGGTTAAGTGGAGAGGAAAGATAGAGGAGAGCACGTGCCAAGGTCGGGTGTCTAGTGTACATTGTTTTTTTTTTTTATAAATTCTTTGTGAGAGTGAATGTTTGTCTACGATTTAATTCGCGTTTCTGCTCGTCTAATTGTTTTATTTTATTATGATTTCAGCGTCGTGGTTGCTTGCCGCGTCCAAAGGTGTGCAAAAGTTCGCAGTAAATTTGCCCGGTCTAACGGATTATTCAGCTGTGGAGTCAGCAGCGTGCCCGGTATTTTAATTGTATTAAATATTTTCTTCTTTGTTTAAGGGGAGAAATACCTTTAAGAGCGCGAAAAATAGGCATTTTTCAGGAATTTTTTTAGAGGGGATAAAATAATCGGATCGTTTTGAAATTTGGATATAAGTTTATTACAACTTTAAACAGAAAAAAAGTTTTTTTTTCGGATGTCCAACAAAATGGCGGCGTTATGAAGAGTCTTCGGGCGCCTGTTTCTCACGACATCAAAAAGTGCTGCAGCTGCCATTTTTTTTCTTTTGATCTGAAAAAGATAAAAGAAGTTTCATTCGTTTCCTGACATATTAAGGTGAAGGATAAACTTATAAAATGATAAAAAAGTGCAAAATTGAAAATTTGAGAGCCATTTTACTTGGAAGATCGAATTTTCGACAATTTTTTCGACATATTTGACCCCAAAAAAATTATTTATTTACACGCTAGCTTCTAAATTTTGGGTATATCCTTCCAGTAATATTATTGAGAGAAACCTCTCCAAATTTCATTCAAATCGGTCGATAACTTTTTGAGCTACAACACGAGCAATTTTTGAAAAGTAGTTTCGAGATAATCGCGTTTAAAGTAACAACATGTTAAAACTATAGATTCTTGTGAATTACCGATTAATCAGTGATTCCAGGCGCATACAGTAGTCTTTCCACTTCCTCGAAAAACTGATTTTCTTTCGCTAGCTGCTGTTTCCGGGCTATCCGGCTTTTTTGGTGTTAGAAAGACTCATTCGGTTCTATCAAACAATCTGCGTCCATCAGAGGTTTCGGCGAAAACTCTGCAGTTGGTGCCAATAATTATGTCCAACAACAATTTTAAGTCCTGAATGTAAGTGTTTCGGAGCCAATTGCCAGATCGTCGAGTTGAAGCTTTCGTTAGCATTTTAGGTATGGCCACCCAAGCGTCTCTCTAGCAAATCATCTTTTGAACATTATGCGTAATCATAAAAAGTGATTGTATTTTGCACTATACTTGTTTTTACACTTCTCACTTATTTCACTTTCTCTTTTTGCTAATTTTTATGTTATACATTTTACTTCGTGAACCAACAAATTCTGACATAATACGTCGATTTTACTCATCATTCATTTAACAAACTACCTTCTTATTAACATAAGGTAAATTAAAAATGTTTTTAGTTAGATAATCCGATGTATGAAATTGATGTACAGGGTGACAAATGGGAAGTTGCCTAAAGTAATCACTTATAATTTTGAGATGAGTGCAGGGAAAAAAATAATAAAAATACATATTAAATCAGTGAAGTGGTCATTTTTATTTGAAATAGGTTTCAGTTTAATCGAACATTTTCAACAGACACATATTACGTTTTTAAAAAAATTACAAAACCTGGCTAGGGAATAACTATCAATGGTAAATATTTTCGAAGTAATCCCTATCTGAACTTGCACAATAATCAAGCCGTTCTCAGAAACTATGGAAAACTTGTTCAATTTTAGTTGAAGAAACACTAGAAATTCCTTTTGTAATAGTTTCTCTCAAATCATCTTTGGTCTTGGGTTTCTCCGCATAACAGTAATCTTTCAGGTAGCCCCATAAGAAGAAATCACACGGGTCTAAGTTCGGTGAATAAGAGGACCATTCTCTATCTGTGTGTGCGAACTTGGGATATCCTAAGCTGATGACGCGTTAACCACAAACTTCGTATATAGCTTTAAATACCTCTTGAGTTCTATCCGACGTAGCACCATCTTGCATAAAATAATAGTTCCCGACTAATATACATTTCTTAGTGAAAGGAAAAAATTTTGTAAGGATGTAACTTAATGAAATTTTTTATTATTAATCTTAGTGTCTCTCGATTCAGTTTTAAAGCTGCTGCAGCTTTTCTTATTGAATCCGTTTGATTATTCTTGAAATGTTCTTCGACTTCGGCAACCTTATCTTCTGTACTGTGTATAAAGGACCAAGAATATCATGACGACGATCGTCAAGAGTATAATAATCGATGAAGTTATCAATTACTCTGAGAAAGAAGTAAAAAAAAATTTGAAAACTTTATTAAAAAATGCGGTCATACCATAAAGTCAAATATAATTTTTTTCATTCTTACCTTCTAAGAGTATTTTGACTGGCCACTCTTTTACTTCCAAACTTGGTACGAAAACCTCTATACGCTTCAGTATAGCTTTTACCTCTAGAATAAAAGCACTCGATGAAATACACCTTTTCTTCGATCGTAAGGTCACTCATTTTAAAGTACACATATTGCTCTTTACGGCGTCTCAATAGAAACTGACAATATTCTAGAATGTATTAGGTTGCTGCAGATGAAATGGCCGATTTAGCAATGACATAAAGTTGGCTGCAATTTTAGTAAATTATGTTAGCACAAGGCGGCGCAAATTATATGACATATTAAAGTATAAATACTGCTACCTTGGTTTATGAAGTCATTTCTGTTTTGCACTTCATAGCGATCGTAAAAACAAAAAGAGAAAGTGAACATAGAAGTGAATCAAAAACGGCTACTTTTACTATACGAATTTAAATTAGAGCACAACGCAACGGATCAATGAGGAATATCAACAGCGCATTTGGGCCTAATACAGTTAGCGAACGAACCACTCGGCGGTGGTTCGAAAAATTTCGATCCGGAGATATGGACCTTGGAAATTAGCCACATGGACACCCAGGACCATCGATCGATAACGACGAGCTGCGTGCATTAGTGGAGTCTGACCCCCGCAAAACCATAAGGGATCTTGCCGAGAAATTAGGCGTTCACAATTCTACAGTTTGCCGCCACTTGCAACAACTTGGAAAAGTAAAAAAACTTGACAAATGGGTTCCGCATGATCTTACCGAGCAAAAAATAACGTGTCAAATGGAGATTTCAAGTTCTTTTTTCTCCCGCAACAAAAAGGAACCGTTCTAGCACCGAATAGTGACCTACGATAAAGAGTGGATTTTATACGATAATCGTCGCTGATCGGCCCAATGGCTAGATGCCGATGAAGCGCCAAGACACATGCGAAAACCAAGCCTTCATACAAAGAAAATAATGGTAACTGTTTGGTGGTCTGTAGCTGGAGTTATCCGCTATTCGTTCCTGCAACCTGGCAAAACCATCAATGCTGAGAAATACTGTGCTCAACTGGATGAAATGCATCAGAAATTGATAGTCGAACGACCTAGGCTTGTCAACAGGAATGGAGTGATACTGCTTCATGATAACGCACCACCTCATGTATCGAGAACAACGGTCCAAAAATTAAACGAGTTGTGCTATGAGACTCTTCCTCGCCCTTCATATTCACCAGACCTCTCACCAACAGATTAGCATTTCTTTAAACATTTGGATCACTTTTTGACAGGAAAAAGATTTAATAATAAAGCTGCTGTCAAAAATGCCTTCGAGGAGTTTCTTCGAACCAGAAACTCGGACTTCTACAAAACTGGAATAAATGTACTTGTATCACGTTGGGAAAAGTGTGTTGCATCTATTGGTACTTATTTTGATTAAATAAATTGTCTTTATAAAAAGTTGCAGCTGTTTTAAAATTTATTACTAAATTGGCCATTTCATCTGCAGCAACCTAATACCTACGTGGGCCCAGCCTTATACGATACAGTAGAGGGGGAAAGAGATGCATACTTTAGGCAACTTCCCATTTGTCACCCTGTATATCACGTTTCATAATTTCATAAATGTCTATATCGGAAATCCCATAAATTAAACTGCCCGTGTTGATATAAATAAGTTTAGATTTTTCACCAAATTATTTTTTCACATAATCATGATCAAACTTGTAAACTAAAATTTTTAATAAATCTAATATAGAAAGTCCCCCACGTAGATTGGTTGATTTACGTAAACGTCGTTCTTTGAAAGTTGTACAATCATTAAATTTTCATCTAAAACTAATCGACTGTGAAAATTCGGTTGTGCTATTAAAGCATCGGCACCATAAAGATCTTCCCATTTAGTGAGGAGTCTACTATCAACTTGCTTTCTTACGTTCTCGATTGTTTTTTTCAAATACTACATTATTCATTAATTTGTGCAAATTCTTTTTAAACTCATTTTTTGCCTTCGCTTTCATGCTAATATTTAAAATTTATGTACTTCTTTAACCATGGTTTTTGTTTGAATTTCAAAACTCAAAGCCATTGGCTAAAGCTTGCTATAAATTACGATAATGCAGAACATAACGTTTTCTCGGATACAAAATTGTCATAAGTTTAAAGTATGAAGAACCTAGTGGCTTCATATGCTCAGGTATAAATTGGTATTATATATTGGTTGTGTAAATGTTCCGAGTACTTCAAGTCTACTTCCAAAAATAACTAACTGATAAATTTTTGAAATTAAATCAAGAGTAGGCATTTCCTCAGTCTACTCAAAACCAGCGTATGGTAGGTGCGGCTGCCTTGCCCAGCCATATAAATTATTTACGTAATGATACATTAAATATTTATCATTTTGATCTCTATTATAGTTACTTATATATTTATTGTTAACTCGTAACGGTTACATCACTCATTAACTGCACCACGTATACCTCACTCAACGAACATTATTTGATCAACGTCAGTGAGGAGTTCGAATTGCACTTTTGCATATTTCAGCATTACACCCCATGTTAAGCCGGGTGTAGTATACATAGGCGGTTCAATAAGTACCCGTGCTACAAATGAAGACACCATTTTTTTAAAAAATTTTATTTTCATTTTTCAATATAGTCCCCTTTTAGAAAGATACACTTCTCCCAACGTTCTTGCCATTTTTTTAACCCCTTTAAAAAATAGGATTTGTCGAACTCTCCTGAATACGCCTCTGTCTCGGCGATGACTTCCTCGTTTGAGCTAAATTTTTTTCCCGCGAGCCATTTCTTTATGTTAGGGAACAAGAAAAAGTGGCAGGGAGCTAGATCGGGTGAATACGGTGGGTGCGGTAGCAATTCATAACGCAATTCATGCAGTTTGGAGGCGACAACTTTGGATAAATGTGCTGGTGCGTTATCATGGTGAAACAGCACCTTCTTTTTCGCCCAATGCGGCCGTGTCTCCTTCAATTTTTTGTCGAAGCAGTCCAATAACTCACTGTAGTATTGTCCAGTGATAGTTCTTTCTTTTTCTAAAAAATCCATGAGGATGATGCCGTTCGCATTCCAAAAAATCATCGCCATGACCTTTCCGGCCGATGCCGAAATCCATTGTTTTGATTGTTGCTTAGTTTCGTTTTTTTTTAGTGGTGTGTAATGATGAATCCAAGTTTCATCAACGGTGACAACTCGACGCAAGAACTCCTTCATATCTCGCTTAAATTGCTCCAAACACTGCTTCGAAGTTAACAGCCGCATCCGCTTGTTGTCCACCGTGAGCAATCGCGGCACCCATCGGACCGACAATTTTTTCATTGCCAACTTATCATATTAAATGTTAATTGCCGTTCCGGTCGACACACCTACGGCCTCTGCTACTTTGCGCACTTTGGTTCGTCGATCAGCGAGAATCATGTCGTAGACTTTTTGAATGATTTTCTCGATAACCACGTCTGCCGGGCGTTCTGGTCGCTCCTCATCAAAAACGGGTGTTCGCCCACGTTTAAATTCGTTGAACCAATATCTAACTGTGGTCATAGGTGGCAAAGTGTCCCCATAAACAGCATCCAACTTTGCTTTTATCTCCTCGCATTTTTTTCCATCCAAAAACAAAAAGCGAATTACCGAAAGATACTGCTCTTTTTCCATCTTAACGAAAATCACGAAACTCGTCTTACTCGAATAGCTGCCAAATCCAAACAAACCTATCAATCAGTCTGAATCTTGTTTTACCGTCGTTTGATAGATGGCAGCACACGATGATAATACCAACTTTCCTCAGGAACGCCCTCTGTCGTCAAACACGGGTACTTATTGAACCACCCTTGTAGTAGTGAGATGGATCCAATCCATATGCTTGAAGATAACTGTATCGAAAATTTTTAAAGACCGGCTGGAAGTAGCACGTCTGTTTTCGAATATAGATCGGAGTACTCGCCGTAAGTTTTAATTTCAAATATATTCCAAATATTTTTAGCATGCAGATAATCTTTTTTTACAATGTTGCTATATTTAATTTATTATGAAATTCCTCTTCTGACGATAACCTTGAGTCATTGAGTTTCCCCACGGAATCCAACTGATCGTATGGAAAAACTCCTTTTCTCTTGATCAACTTAAATTTTTTCTCTGTTAATTGTTCATCTTCTGAAAATTTTGATTAAAAATATTTAATTCACCAAGATATGATGATAATTTATCTAAAGAAGATGCCATAAAACCAAATAAATCAATAAATCTAAAATTTAAATCATTGCCTTCAATGTGTTTAATAAAAGGTATAAATTTCTCTTTATTTAGTGGTAGTACGTTTATTCTTCCAGGAAATACGAGGATGGTCTGAAAAGTTTCCGACCTCAACGTGAAGATAGCAGCACTCGTCAATAAACGCTAGCGAATTTCGTTGTTCATCTGTTGACAGTTTCTCACCAAAGTTTCAGTCATTTTGAATGCGCAGTTGTAAGTTGACAGTTGTTTGAGTGTGTCGATGTAAGTGTTGTGAAAATGGACAAAATTGAGTATCGAGCTATCATTAAATTTTTGTTTTTGAAAGGCAATACGCCTACGTAAATCAAAAATGAGTTAAACTCTGTGTATAGGGACTCTACACCATCATTTACCACAGTGAAATTTTGGGCAGCTGAATTCAAACGTAGCCGTGAGAGCTTGGGAGACGATGAACGTTCGGGACGTCCAAAAACTGCAACCACTGACGATAACATCGCCAAAGTTTACTAAATGGTGCTAGACGACCGCCGAATTAAAGTGAGAGAGATAGCAGAGGTTATGAACATGTCCAAAAAACGTGTTTGCTACATATTAAATCAAGATTTAGGCATGAGAAAGCTGTCCGCACGTTGGATGCCGCGTTGGCTCACGTTAGACCAAAAACGTGTTTGAATTCACATTTCCAACGCTCTATTGGCGCAGTTTAGGCGCAATAAATCTGAGTTTTGGCGCCGATTAATTACTGTAGATGTAACTTGGATACACCATTATACGCCCGAAACAAAAATACAGTTAAAACAGTGGACTGCAAAGGGGAAACCGGCTCCAAAAAAAGCAAAAACTGTTTTTTCGGCTGGGAAAGTGATGGCAACTGTTTTTTGGGATAGTCATGGAGTTGTTTCAATCGATTATCTTCCAAAAGGAAAAACCATTACAGGAGCATACTACGCATTATTACTTGACAAGCTGAAGGCAGAACTTGCGGAAAAACGTCCACATTTGCAGAAAAAGAAAATCCTGTTTTACCAAGACAACGCGCAGTCTTACACCTCAGCGGTTGCCATGGTGAAAATCCATAAATTAAGCTCCATAGGAATAAATACAATAAAATCCGAATTGTATTTTCAAATCAATTGAAACGAAAAAAATCAATTAAAACCAATAAGAGTTGATACATTAGAATCGAAGTAATTGAATGAAATCAATTGATATTATTGAATAATATTCATTTTACTATATTGTTTTCTGAGAATAAATTGTTCTTTTAACTAAATTTATCCCTGTTAATTAATTTGAATACGTACCCACATAGAATAAAGGATTTTAATAAAAAATTCAATGTAAGATTTTAGTGAAAACTTGTAGAAAGGTTACATTAAAACCTTGCAGATATCTTTTGAACAAACAACATTAGAACATTGTTTCAATACAATAAAGATATTACATTGAAATCTTACAGAGCAATCTTGCATCAAACTTGCTGTAACATTTTACAAAACATTTCACAAAAGATTCCTGTGAGGTTTTTTGAAACATATATTTAGAACGTTAAAAAAAAATTGCTGCAAAATTTCATGTAAATGTTTCAACGAAACCTTGAAGCAAACTTGCTGGAACATTTCACAAAAAATTTTACGTAAGAATACAGGAAAGTTTCTAAAAATATTTTTTCGTAATATTTTAGCAAGGTCGCTGCAAAACTTCGTAGAAATATTTAATTAAAATATTTCTTTTTTCGAAACCTTTTGCAATCTTTCAGAAAACAAAAACAAGAAGCTTTCTTAAAAGCATTCTGAAGTGGTACTGTAAGCTTTCGGTAAACTTTCACGTTAATATTGCATGTAAACTTTAGCCAAATTTTTAAGAAAAGATTCTTGTAAGCTTCCACAAAAGTTTATCGGGAAGATTTAAAAAAACTTGTTATAAGTTTGTTGTAAGCTTCTTTCAAAAGTGAATGAAGTATTGATCGTAATATTGCAGCAGGGCTATTTGTTATCTTCAGAATTTATTTATATTGGATAAAAATACATCGACAATTAAAGTTTACTATACTTGTATAAGTAATAAAATCTTAAGAGCGAAAGTACGAATCCAAATATTGTAACGGGCATAGTTGGTTAAGGCACGTGCGAGATTCTCCCTCGCACGTACGCACTGTCGTTAGGCCCCGGATTGGACCTGGCAGGCCGCTGGATCCACCGATGCGGCCGCGGGTGTCAGCGGACGTTAGCCGCCGGTGCCATGACAGCCGCGTGCAATGCCGACCCGTTAGCAACACAGGATCTTCCTAAGATCCCGCTTTATGTTCCGTGTGAGGGGCCTTGCCTAAGGCCCCACTGCCGGTGTTGCTCTCACCGGGCGCGGCTGCTCAGGATGCGTGCCAACAACCAGTAGGCACACCCGCGGAGGCGGTGGTATTCGCGATAGGGAAACTGTAGTAACTAAATAAAAACGCACTCGCTAAGTGCCAAAAGCTTATTTAATATATAATCTGAACAAAATAATACAAAAATATGATGTTTATCGCGTAGCGGTCCGTTTCGAGCAAAGAGCAATTAGTATTGCCTCACGCGCAATACTAATTCGTGAGGTGCATACTGCGCATGCGCACCCTCTTTGATTCGCGCGGCTACACACACACGTGTATTCTATGATCGTCGGGTATAGAGAGAGAGAGAGCAGTTCTCCCTGTATGCCGACGTAGTTTATGACTGCACGAGTGAGAGCGGTTCTCTCACTCGTCTACACAGACTTTAGTTGAGCGAGAGAGCTCGGTCCTCTCGCTCAACTGCGTGCTTAATGCTTGTACGTGGGAGAGTGGATTTCTCTCACTTGTACACCTACTCTACGGTTGTGCGCAAGAGATCGGTTTTCTCACTCGCACTCGCACGGTCTACACGAGTTTAACGTAACGCGGTCTTGCGCGTACGTTTATCTATAGCTATATGCCCTGACGCGAGCGCACACGTGTCAGGAAAAATGAAATATTTTACTTCGCGGACTAATTATCTATCAAGTGGCCACTTACTATTTTTCTGCGATCTCGGAATCGTCTTCAACAAATCAAGCTGCTATTCCTCTCGGGAAAATCCTTGTGACGTAGGCACCACGTCGTAGCCGCTTTAGCTACGTGCACCTTGAGTGCCTTGCACAAAAATAATATTTAATGGAACTAATGTTCCAATCTCTCTCACTCTCTCTTTCTCTCTCACTCTCTCTCCCGCTGTTTATGTCGCGATGATGCAGGCCGGCCGCCCGCAACTGTCTCCCAGCCGACGGATGCCTATCGCTTTTCCAGGGCCGGGAAGTGGCAATCCCTCGCCTCACTCATCGAAAACCTACCACCACGCTCTCGCTCTCTCTCTCGCTATTTCGCACGAATAAATTAGTGCACTAACCCTTGCGGTTCACGAAGCTCGTTCGCTGGCCGTTGAGCTCCCGGCAGCTTCCACTGGCACCGCTGCACCTCGCTCCTGCGGCTCTCTCTCTGGAGAAGGACTGCCGGACCTCGCTGAGAGTTCGCCTCGATGCTTCCTATCTCCGCCTCACCCTTGGCTTTTGAGGTCGCGATGACAACCACCAGTCGCCTCCCGCCGAATCTCGACCTCCCCGTCTCTCGGCTCTCTGCTACGATGCTTTTCGCCGTCGGCATTCCTCTTCCCTGCGCTGCACCCTCACGTCTTCTTCACTCTCACTCTCTCTCTCACACACACCTCTTCCCTGGCTTCACTCACTCCGACGCTCTCTCTTTTCCCTGTCACAAAAGATAACTCCTTACTTTCGCGTGAAGCGCGGAAAAACAACTTACTCCGCGGAAGAGCACAGCTAGACTAACTGTTGCGCTCTCTCCCCTCTCCCTTTCCCTCGCGGCTCCCTAATTCCCCGCCGATCGTCGCCACGAGTTCGAAAATCGCGTAATGTTCGAACGTTGCCGGCTTTCCAAAAAGTCCTCCTAAACGGGCTTTTCCCAACCGGCAACCCGGCGACAGTCGAGCAAGAATTTAACATTATACACTCTTCGTCGACGGCCTATGATGGATTCCCCGTCACATCCTCTAACCACCGGAAAAATCTAAGCTAAACGAAAACGCGTGCGGCACGGAGAACGGCGCAAACAAGAAGAAGGATTAAGAGGAGGGCTTCTCCTTCCCCTCTCGCCTATCCTTTTTCCCGCGTGGCGCCATCGATTGCTTGATCGATGGCGCCGCGGACTCTCGCACTTTATCCTGCGTAGCGCTATCGAATCCTTGATCGATAGCACCGCGGTTAGTTACGCCGCGAACTCTGTCTTGCCGCATATGGCAGGTGGCCTAACCTCTATAAGCCACCTGTCACAATATAAAAATATATTAATTTTATTATTTCTTAATTTTCGAAAATATTTTACATTATAGAAGAAATTTTTAATGTAGAATTTATACAAGTGTGTATAGATTGCCATGCAACTTATGATTCAAATTTAAATCTTAGTTCTACAACTTTTGTTTCGTTTCGTTTCGTTTTATTTATTTTATTTTATTTTATTTTATTTTATATCATAACCGCTAACACACGTCAATTCATTCTGCTCGCCCAGACTATTGCGAGAAATCGTAGGTCCAAAAGTAACAAAACGTCTACGTGAGTATCAATCGATATTCACACATAAACGATTTAATTTTGTGTAACATGAATAATCACGAGGGCGGTTCAATAACTACCCGTGTTTGACGACAGAGGACGTTCCTGAGGAAAGTTGGTATTATCATCGTGTGCTGCCATCTATCAAACGACGGTAAAACAAATTTCAGACTGATTGATAGGTTAGTTTAGATTTGACAGCCATTCGAGTAAGACGAGTTTCGTAATTTTCGTTAAGATAGAAAAAGAGCAGTATCGTTCGGTAATTTGCTTTTTGTTTTTGGATGGAAAAAAATGCGAGGAGATAAAAGCAAAGTTGGATGCTGTTTATGAGGACACTTTGCCATCTATGACCACAGTTAGATATTGGTTCAACGAAATTAAACGTGGGTGAACACCCGTTTTTGATGAGGAGCGACCAGAACGCCCGGCAGACGTGGTTATCGAGAAAATCATTCAAAAAGTCTACGACATGATTCTCGCTGATCGACGAACCAAAATGCGCAAAGTAGCAGAGGCCGTAGGTGCGTCGACCGGAACGGCAATTAATATTTAACATGATAAGTTGGCGATGAAAAAATTGTCGGCCCGATGGGTGCCGCGATTGCTCACGGTGGACAACAAGCGAATGCGGCTGTTAACTTCGAAGCAATGTTTGGAGCAATTTAAGCGAGATCCAAAGGAGTTTTTGCGTCGAGTTGTCACCGTTTATGAAATTTTGATTTATTATTACTTACCAGAAACTAAGCAACAATCAAAACAATGGATTTCGGCATCGGCCGGAAAGGTCGTAGCGACGATTTTTTGGGATGCAAACGGCATCATCCTCATGGATTTTTTAGAAAAAGGAAGAACGATCACTGGACAATACTACAGTAAGTTATTGGACCGCTTCGACAAAAAATTGAAGGAGACACGGCCGCATTGGACGAAAAAGAAGGTGCTATTTCACCATGATAACGCACCAGCACATTCATCCGAAGTTGTCGCCTCCAAACTGCAGGAATTGCGTTATCAATTGCTGCCGCACCCACCGTATCCACCCGATCTGGCTCCCTGTCACTTTTTCTTGTTCCCTAACATGAAGAAATGGCTCGCGGGAAAAAAATTTAGCTCAAACGAGGAAGTCATCGCCGAGACAGAGGCGTATTTAGGAGAGTTCGACAAATCCTATTTTTTGAAGGGGTTAAAAAAATGGCAAGAACGTTGGGAGGAGTGTATCTTTCTAAAAGGGGACTGTATTGAAAAATTGAAAAAAAATTTTTTGAAAAAATGGTGTCTTCATTTGTAGCACGGGTACTTATTGAACCGCCCTCGTATGTAGTACATTTCGCTCATGTATTTAAATATATCAAAATTGTAATTATATCTTAATTTAAAAAAATACTTTACACTATACAAGTAATTTTAAATGTAAAATGAATACAAGTGTATATGGATTGCCATGCAACTTACGTTTCAAATTTAAATCTTAGTTCTACTAGCGTTGCATAGCGTAATGGTTAGGGCGTCTGCTTTATAATGCGAAGGACCTGGGTTCGATCAGACCGTAGGTCAAACATTTTTCTACGTTTGTATCCGTAAAATAATGTGTAAAATAACATATGTGACAATGCAAATAAACGATTAAATATAATGCGTATGTTAAAAATATGTATAATCATAAAAAAAAATAAAATTCTAAAATATATAAAATACTTAATTAAAGTTTTTATAAAGGTTTTAAAGAAGTATTTTAAAAGGTTTTATCAACTACTTTCGAAAATGTTTTTTTTAATATTTCTATAACTTTTATAGAAATGTTTTTAAAACTTGTACCGAAAGGTTTATAAAAAAAGCTAGAAAACGTTGCTGAAGGGTTTAAAAACGGACATAAACTAATTTTAAGAACATTTTCTTAAAGCTTTTAGAAAGGTTTTTATCCTTTCATGAAACGTTTTGAAAACATTTTAAAAACCTTTCGATCTGTGTGGGTTTCTACATTGATTTCTATGTACATTTCTACACTGATTTCCACATAGATATCGACACTGATTTCTACGTAGATTTCTACACTGATTTCACGTTAAAACCCACGTGGTAATCTACGCGGAAACCCACGTAAAAATCTAGGCGGGAATCTACGTCGAAATCCACATACAGTGTGTTATCTGACTGACTTCAGTGTAGATTTCGATGTAAAAGTCCACGTGGATTTCCATTTGGATTTTTACGTGGATTCTTGCAACTGGGCTTACATTTATTTGATTATTTTAATTTAATTCAATAACCTACATATAATTTCATTTTTTTTTTGTACGATAGTAGGAAGTTGCTTCGAATGAAACCACTGAAATCAAATAATTCTCTTAATTATATTTTTCTATATATTTTATCCTATATTCTTTTACAACTTATATATTTCATAAGACGTTACTTGTGACATGTAATTAAAACCATACTTGCTGGACACTTGTAGAGTATATGGTGATGCTCGCAGTAATTTATGTGATCAACATATATTTTGAGATACTGTAATAGTTTGTCTATGTTTAAACTTGAACAAGTAGATGGTAATGCTCGTGGTTATTTATATAATCAAGATATATTTTTAGATACTGAAATAGTTTTTTTATGTTATAACTGAAACATAATTGGGTACGAATTACGAATAATAAGATTCCAAACTTTTAGCTATACTTTCTATGTATACAAGTACATTTACAATATACAAAAATGACATAGCATATGCTAATTTTTTCCTTAATAAATAATGAATAAAAAATAAAAAATTAACATAATTTCATATCTTGCTGTATATTTGTATGATTTTAAATATATATATGTAATAAATTATTAAAGATTGTCGATAACAATTTTTTAACATTTGATAATTTTTCATTTGAAAAATAAAGCACTTCATAATTTGAATAGAAATAGAAAAATATAATTATTAAATCAAATGTTCATTTAGTTTTTATATTCTGTATATTTTATTATTTATATTCACGACCATCACACTCTACAAGTTTCCAGCAAGTATGGTATGAATTACATGTCACAAGTAACTTTGTATGAAATATATAAGTTGTAAAAGAATATAGCATAAAAGATATAGAAAAATATAGTTAAAAGAATTATTTGATTTCAGTCGTTTCATTCAAAGCAACTTCCTACTATCGTACGAAAATAATATGAAATTATATGTAAATTATTGAATTGAATTAAAATAAAAATAAAAATAAATGTAAGAGTAAAAAGAATCATTTCACATCATTGATATTTTGTACACTTCGATATTTCAATTCAAAGTAACATTTAAAAAGAAAATTGTAAAAAATATAAAATAATATTTTTTAGTATTAACTAAAATTATAAAATAAATGTGTTTGACACAAATATTGAAATACTTAACAACATTAAATAGATTTCACAACTTTCGTGCGTAGAAATTTGTGTAATGACTTTTTATTAATCAGATAAGTAAATAATGACCAGGTAGCGGTCAAAAAATACATTAATAAAAAGAAAGATGATATTTAGCAATATTATTACACAGTGTGTCCCATGGAAAACGGAACTTTTTCAAAATAAAGACAAAAACTCAATATTCCAGCAAATCTCATTTATTTTATTCAAAATAGTCTCCTTCCGCATCAATACAACGTTTTGCACAATCAATTAACATATCCAATTAGTTTTTGAGATCATTTTTATCCATCGACTTTAGTATGTCGGTCGTCGCTCTTTGGATGGCCTCTACGTCAGCATAACGTTTTCCTTTCATAGGCAAGTGCAATTTGGAGAACAAGTAGAAGTCGCACGGAGCCAAATCCGGCGAGTACGGTAAATGGTTGATGGTTAAAATGGAAATTTTATCAAAAAATCCGTGATCAAGTTCGATCGATGAGACGGGGCATTATCATGCAACAAACGCCAGCTCCCTTTTTCACGATATTGTGGCCGCACACAACGAATACGGCTGAGCAAACGCTTCATAACACCAAGATAAAACACAGCAGTAATCGTTTGACCAGGTGGAACGAATTCACGATGAATAATACCCTCCGTCCGAATCGTAGAAACAAATCAACATTGTCTTCACTTTTGACATTTATAGACGACTTTTTTTCGGATTGGGCTCGGTTGGGTACTTCCGTTCAGCACTTTGACGCTTAGTTTCGGGATCATATTGAAAACACCATGTCTCGTCACCAGTCACAATTGAATATTTCAAGTTTAGGTCCTTTTTTGACTCTTTAATTAAATCCTTACAATGTTGAATGCGGAGCGATTTTTCGTAGTCGGTCAATTTGTGTGGAACAAAGCGTGCACACACCTTCTGTAGATTTAGATGATCGGTCAAAATGCGATGAATTAAATTTTTGGACATATTAAATTCCATTTTCATGTATCGCAATGAAGATTTTGGCTCATTTTTTATAAATTCACGCCTTCTTTCAATGTTACTTTAAGTAACCACGGTATTTGAAGGACCTGGATGTTCGTCGTCCTGAATGTCTTCACGACCTTCCTGTAACCGCTTATACCACTTATACACTCTGGTACGGGATAGACAATTATCGCCATAAACTTGTTTCAGCAAATTATGCGTCTCAGTAAAGGATTTACCGAGTTTAAAAAAGAAGTTAATATTTGCTCTTTGTTCGAAGTTCATTTTCCGACCGATGCCACAAACACACTGTTACTTTGAGCGCGATATTTTGGTTTCCATTGAACCAAATGTCATACAATTTTGACAGGATGTCAGTTAAGAATGGACCTTTCCATTGCTAACCTCCACCAATAGGTGGCGCCAATATAAATCGATGTTTTCAAAAAGTTTCGTTTTCCATGGGACACACTGTGTATATTTTATTGCTTTCTTTAGTCTAAAATATTTTAGAATTAAAGAAAGTTTGAAAGTATGTGTTGTCACAGAGAGCACTCCGTACTCCGCACGTATTCGTATTTCGCGCGCTTTCGCCGCTCGCACAGGTAAAATCATACCTCGGTATCGCGGCAGTCTCGGACGGGAACATACGGTACGCGCCAACATTAAAAGATAAGCGTATCGTATGATAGAATAATCGAGTTTAGGCTAGATAAGCTAGTTTTTGGTGCGTCTTCCCGCGTTAAAAACAGTTTCCTTCCGCCATTGTTATCGCGCGAACGCGTGTCTTTTCCTCGCGTCTCGGCAAGTTTTCCCACGCGAGTTTTTTTTTGTGTCGTAAGTGTTTTTTTGTGCAGGTGCGTAGCTGCGAGTTGCATCCTGCAGGGCACCGCTACCAGAACGCAGGAGCGTATAGTCGAGGCGACGTGCCCCGACACCAGCAACTCCGTTCGGCGACAGCGGCGTTGCCGCATTTTCTGTTTCTTTGGCGTGACCGGCTGGCCAGCCCTTACCGTAAGTTTCTTTCGTACACTTATCGGTGCGCCTAATTTCGTATATAATTTTGCGTGAGAGTAACCTCCGTCGGTTACTCTGCTTTTTTATTTTTCATTCATTTTGCGCGGTTCGTGCGAGTGAGAGCGTCATCTCTCTCACTCTCGTATAGTCAGGGCGAGAGAGTTGCGTTCTCTCTCGTACCTATGTAAAAGTAGGCGCGTGTGAGTGGGAGAGCGGTATCTCTTTTACTCTAGTAGCAGCAGTGCTGGAGAGTCACTTTCTTTCTCGCACTCGCAGCATATACGGCGCGCGCGAGTGGGAGGAGTCTTTCTCTCTCACTCTTGTAAGAGCAGTGCGAGAGAGTTGCGTTCTCTCTCGCACTCGCGTTGGGTTAGGCGTGCAAGAGTGAGGGAGCGCTTCCTCTCTCACTCCTACGGCGCAGTACCGGAGAGTCGCTTTCTCTCTCGTACTCGCAGTAAATACAACGCGCGCGAGTGAGAGAGCGCTTTCTCTCTCACTCTAACAAGCTCCGTGCGCGAGAGTAGTCTTCTCTCTGACCCCTGTAGGCGTAGTGCGAGAGTTTCTTTCTCTCTCGCACTCATATCGTGCTTAGCGTGCATAAGCCCTAGTAATGCGGAATAGCGCGCCTTAGACCAGCTGTTGTACAGATCTTTTACTGGCATTCCTCGAGCATTCCTTTTTTTATATAAATCTTTTTGTTTTGTTTATTGTTTATTGATCTGCGCTTCGTTTTAATTTATATTTTTTTGTTAAATTATTAAATTATTTTATTTATTATAATATTTTGTTTCTTTTGCTATTTTTCATTTCTTTCCATATGCTTTCCTTGTTGTTTGCTTTATTAACGTTTTTTATATTTTTATTATTTATATTAATTTCAAACAAAGCATTTATATTTTTTTGTTATTTTATTTATTTTATCTATTTTTTTTTTTTTGCTCGTTTTCTATTATTTACTTTTTTCTTCTTTCAACGAGGGACTTTCAGCTTCCTCCCGAATACCGCCCTCTCCGAGTCATCAGCTGGTTGGTGAGAACGACACACGAGCCGCGCAACGCGTTTGCGCGGCGTTGCAACGGATAAGCTGAGTCCAAAAGACGGCTTCTTGTGCCCTGACCCAGGAGCAAAGTTGTTCAAGACTTTAGCGACCAAAAAGGGGGCGCAGCGAGCATATTCGCACCTTTCGCGAATTGCGCGTCCCCAGAGGCTAATTGCTCCAGTGATGGTTTGCCTTTAACACCGCCACTCCGTTACCGTGTGTGAAAATTAATTATTAATTATATTTTTTCATATTTTTTAATAACAACGAATTATATTTAAAAGATTGTTGTATGTACATGTAACGTGTAGATATTCATTAGCATATTATACGAGGTCTGGCTATTAAATAACGAGACTGCGCGCCTAGAGGGTGCCGTAGAGGGGTAAAGAAAAAAACGAGTAGTGCGTTGGGTATCTAGATATCTTGTCTATGCACGTACCAAAACACGTTCTCGTCACTATTATTGTATTTGTGCAGTAGCGGTTTGAAACGAACGTGTTTTTTTCTCGTGCCGAAAACCATGTGTGACGAAAAACAGGAGCAACGTATCAATCTCAAATTTTTCGTTAAATTAAAAAAAAACTCCGACTGAGTGCTGTAAATTGTTGCAAGAGGCCTATGGGGACAATTCTCTATCTCGTGCGCGTGTTTTTGAGTGGTGTAAGCGCTTCAGTGAGGGCCGAGTGAGCACTGAAAATGACTAATGCCCAGGTCGCCCTGTCACTGTTTTAACTCCGGAAACAGTGACCAAAATCAACCAAATTGTGCGTGCAGATTGTTGAATAAGCATCCGGATAATTGCCGATGCTGTAAACGCCGATAAAGAAACGGTTAGACAAATTTTACACGAGGAATTACACATGACAAAAGTCTGTGCGAAGTTGGTGCCAAAAAACCTGACTCCTGACCAAAAGCTCTTACGTCAACAGATCTGCTCAGATTTCCTTGGAAGGTTAAAAAAAGATTCCGGACTGATGAAAAACATTATTACTTGCGACGAAACGTGGATTTTCCAATACGATGTTAAAACAAAGCGGCAATCGATGCATTGGAAGACGCCTGAATCGCCCAGAATCAAAAAAGCAAGGATGTCCAAATCAAAATTCAAGGCAATGTTGATCGTTTTTTTCGACATTAACGGTATCGTGATGACTGAATGGCTTCCAGAGGGTCAGACTGTCAACCAGACTTACTATTTGTCAGTTTTGGCAACACTGCGAGAACGAGTTCGTAAGAAACGGCCCGAGTTGTGGAAGAACAACTCGTGGATTTTGCACCCAGACAACGCACCTGCCCATAACACGCTATCTGTGAAGCAGTATTTGGCCGGTAAGCGCACTCCAGTGCTCGAACACGCGCCGTACTCGCCAGATTTGGCACCGTGCGACTTCTTTTTGTTTCCAAAGATAAAATCTGCTTTGAAAGGGACCCGATTTGAGTCGATGGAAGCGGTAAAGCAAAAAACGGCAGAGCTCCTAAAGGATCTCACCAAAGAAGACTTCCAGCACTGCTTTGATCAATGGAAAAAACGTATGGAAAGGTGTGTGGCGAGGGAAGGGGAGTATATGGAAGGAAAGCATTCGAATGTAGAATAATTTTTATAATAAAACCCTTTTTCGTAACCAGTCTCGTTATTTAATAGCCAGACCTCACACTTAACAAAATTTTATTTAATTTCACAACTTTTGTAAGTCAAAAATGCTGATTTTAAATATTTTTTTTGATAAGTTACTCACAGGTGTCATACTCATATTCGACAAATTGATAATACATGAAGAGAGTACGGAAAAATATGTTTAAACGATAACCAATACTTACCATTATTTTCTTTTTATGAAAAAGGTTATGTATTTAGATTTCATAAATTGGATAGAATATATATTAAATTATAAAATATTATATTAGATTCAGTATGAAAATAATCTGTGAATAATGATTGCACTATACGATAGTTGTATAGATAAAAGAAAATAAAATTTTAAAAAGTTGCAAAATTTTATAGAATGTTATAAAATTAATGTTTGTTCTAAAAAAAGAATGTAAATATTTCAAGAAACTTTTGGCCATTGTGTAATGTCCCTCTCATACATACATTACTATATATATCTCTGTTCATTTACGCATTATTATATTCTGCATTTATGTATCGCTAAAATGTACTTATCGCTTACTATTATTGTATTTTACTTTAGTATTATCTTCCTTACAAATAAGAATATCGTGACGAACCGAAAACAATGCCAGAAAGCGCCTAATGTTATTTTAACGATGTTTGCACTTCTATTTTAACCGCCATAACCAGCATATGTTTTATCTTAAAAAAAAAAAGAGCGTTTTTCCTAATACACCGTTCAATAAGTCCCGAGACTAACCCAGAGATGGTGCTAGCAGTACCAAACTGGCCACGTTACCATAGAGTGCGAACCTTTACATGAAACGTGTAAAAATTTCACGTCGATCGGATCACAGACAGCAGAGTTATTGAGGTTAGAGTAAAGTCACTTTGTAATTTGTTTGAAAAATGGAAAAAAGCGAGTTTCGCGTGCTGATAGAACATTGTTTTTTAATGGGTAAAAACACCGTAGAAGCCCAGCAATGGCTTGAAAAACATTACCCGGACTCCTCTCCATCCAAACCCACGATTTGTCGTTGGTATGCTGAGTTTAAACGTGGTCGTCCGGACACAAACGATGCGGAACGTTCGGGTAGGCCATTGGAAGCCGTTACACTAGAAAATGTGAGTGAAGTGTTAAAAATTGTAATGAAAAATCGCAAAGTAAAGGTCCGTGAGATTGCAGAAATGACACAGATATCATCTGGAGGCGTATTTACAATCCTTTATGGAAAATTGAACATGAAAAAGGTTTTTTTCAAGTGGGTGCCACGATTGCTTTTAGTGGAACAAAAACAGCAACGAGTCGACGTTGCTTCAGAGAGCTGTTTATCGCTATTTACTCGCAATAAAATGGATTTCCTGCGTCGATACGTGACCATGGATGAAACATGGATACATCATTTTACTCCGGAGTCGAATCGGCAATCATCTGAGTGGCGCACGGCCGCCCAAAGCGTCCAAAAACGCAGCAGTCTGCTGGCAAAGTCATGGCGTCTGTTTTTTGGGATACACATGGCGTGATTTTTATTGACTACCTGGAAAAAGGTAAATCAATTAACAGTGATTATTATATTGACTTGTTGGTACGTTTGAAGGAGGAGATCGCAGCAAAACGACCGCACATGAAGAAGAAAAAAATCTTTTTTCACCAAGACAATGCACCATGCCACAAGTCCATGAAAACAATAGCAAAATTGAACGAATTGGGCTTTGGTTTGCTTCCCCATCCCCCGTATTTGCCAGATTTAGCCCCCAGCGACTACTGGCTGTTTACTGATCTCAAAAAAATGCTCCAGGGAAAAAAATTTGGCTCGAATAAAGAGGTCATTGTCGAAACTGAAGCCTACTTTGAAGCAAAGGATAAATCCTTCAATAAGCATGGTATAGAAATGTTGGAAAAGCGTTGGAAAGATTGTATCACTCTAAAAAGAGATCATATTGATGATTAAAATTGATTTTTGAAAAAAAATATTGTTTTTGTTGTTAGTCTTGGGACTTATTGAACGATGTGTTACATCACACTCTATCTGATAACTAATCCATCCCTATCATAAACTAGTTCACAAACATCTGTCCTTTTTCCTTGCCGTTTCCACTATTTCGGACCTTCACTAACGCATCTAATATACCATCTTTATTGAACATTTCTTCCCTCTTAAAATTGGGAGTTTCCACTCACTAGAAAACCGAAGTATCCTGCTTCGAAAAAGCTACTCTCCAGACAGATTCTTTTGCGACTCAATCAAGAGCACATCAAGCTCCAGCGCAACATTCGAATTCTATTGTTATACGTTTCTTTTTTATTTTATTTGTTACAGAAGTAGAGAAAAATATACGTATTGTTTTTACATAAAATGCATATGTTGTTTTTATTCAATTACAGTCTGTCAAGTAAGAGCGTGGTCGTGTTAATTTATAAAAAAATTTTTTTGATGAAACTTTCATATTCATATATACATTGCACACATTACAAACAATGATGCAATTCGGTCAATAATGTGTTCAGTCACCACCGGCGTCGAGAATTGCCTGGCATCTCCGAGGCATGCTTTCTACTAATTTGACGGCGTATTCTAGTGACAAGGATCTCCAGATCCGACGGATTTCGTAAGACAACTGCTTCAAAATGTATGTGCGTCTTCCACGAAGCTTCCGTTTAATATATGCCCACACATTTTCAATAGGGTTTGCATCGGGCGACTGCGACGGCCAATCTAATGTAACGATGCCAGATTGAGTCTTCCACTGAGTACAGAGCTTGCTGCGGTGTTTAGGATCGTTGTCCTCCTGCAGAATCCAATCTTCATTTTTTGTGATAAGCCATCGTTTGGCAGATGACAGTAAAGCCTTTTTGTAGATTTTTATCATTTTCTCGGCATTTAGGTTGTCAGTAAAGAGGTGCAAAGTGCCGAATCCCTGCTTTGAGAAGCAGCCCAAAAGATGCACCTTTATTCCATGTTTTACGGTCCACTGAACAAGCCTATTGGTGGAAGTTGACCAGACTCGCGTGAGGACAGAACGTGCCCATATATAACATTCATCAGTAAAAATGACATTTTCAAAATCTCTATCAATATTCTCATGCGCCCAAGCGAGTCGCTTTGTCACATGTTTTTCAGTCAACAGAGGCTTCTTCATTGTGTTGCGCCATTTCAGATGATGAGTACGAAGATGGGTTCGGATAGTTTCGTAGGATATATCTAAACCTTTCGCCATTAATTTTGTTTGTCCTTGCCGCAGTGTTAAAGCAGGATTCCGCGAAAACAGATTCACTATTCTTTTTTCATCTTTTTTGTTCACTTTTTCTATCGAGCCACGTTCTGGTAAATCATCGACATTTTTAGCTACTTTATATCGCTGTATCCACTTCTGTACAAATGCCTTCGACTTTCTCATATATTTAGCAGCCGCTGATTGCGACATTTTTAGACCTTTCGGGTGGATGCAAAGGAACACAGCCTCGTAGCGCGACGCGTACTTAGCACTCATGGCGTTTAACGTGATTCTCTTTCAAAAGATCAACGACAACTGAATCTTTGTTGACAATGCATCAAGGACAAAGCTTCCCTCTATCGGCTCGCGAAGAAATTAGAGCGAAATCTTTTATAACCTGTCAGTGAAGTCGACCACGCTCTTACTTGACTGACTGTAAATCCTCGAAGTACATTACAATTGTTTTTTTTATAATTTTATCATTTTTATATTTTACAAAATGCTTGTGTAAAAACTTTATAAAAATAAGTTAAATTTTGAGAAATATAATTTTGATATAAATTTTATTATAAAAATAAGTTGAATTTAAAGTAATAGATAATAATCATGTACAAATTGTTTTATAATTTCATGTACAAAATAACATAATATTAATTTATAATGAAAATATTGATAATATTGAATTTATATTTGTGTTGTTAATTGATAAATTTAATTTATATTTGTGGTGTTGATAAAAAAATTTAATTTATCTTTGTGTTGATACATATTTATAAATATAAAAGAAATATAATTTTTATAAATTAAATACATGCAAATACTTGCAATATATTTTATATTACAAATTTATTTTCAAATTGTATTATATAATAAAATCAATTAATTATTTGATATGTGAAAGGTGGCTTGTCGAGATTAGGCCACCTGCCATGCAGTGCGAGGTAGAGTTCGCGGCGCGACGCGGAAAAAGGCGCTATTGATCAAGGAATCGGTAGCGCTACGCGGGAAAAAGGATAGGTGAGAGGGGAAGAAGGAGCGCTCCCTTCAATCATTCTTCTCGTTTTGCCGGTGATAAGTGCCGCATGTGCTGAAAGTTATTCGGGAATTTCTCTCCGCTTTTCCGATTTTTCAAAGAGTTTTTCTGCGAGCACGCAGCCAGATATCGAGAGGACGATCTCATCGGTAGTCAAAAGTAAGTGGCCACTTAGGCAGTTAAAAATTAAACTGCGAGTAATTATATTTAAGTTCCCTGACGTGTGTGCGATCGCGTCAGGCATATATAGATATAGAGAAGCGTATGCGCGAGACCGCGTAAATCTAATCCGGTTAGGCCGTGCGAGTGCGAGTAAAAGGATCAATCTCTTTCTCGCACAGTCATAGAATAGGCGTACGAGCGAGGGAAAGCAACTCTCACTAGTACAACCATTAAGCACGCAGTTGAGCAAGAGGAACAAGCCATAGACTGCATCGTCGAGTGAGAGAAACGCTCTCACTCGGGCAGTCATAGACTACGGCGGCATAGAGGGAGAACTGCTTTCTCTATATCCGTCGTCCATAGACTGCACGTGTGTGTGTAGCCGCGTGAAATGAAGAGGCTGCGCACCTCGTGAATTAGTATTGCGCGTGAGCCAATACTAATTGCTCTTCACGTGCAAGGGACCTCTCTGCAATAATAAGTGTATTCTGTATTAGTTTGTTGATTAACTGATTAAATAAGCCTTTAACGAATAGCAGGTGCGTTTTTTTTATTTTTATTCCCTACAGCTTCCCTATTCCGAATACC
Organism: Chalcis sispes; assembly: GCA_949987625.1. Classification (NCBI taxonomy): domain Eukaryota; kingdom Metazoa; phylum Arthropoda; class Insecta; order Hymenoptera; family Chalcididae; genus Chalcis; species Chalcis sispes. Next base: position 40,007,220 of record OX465095.1, on the reverse strand, counting down.
GCCGCCTCCGCGGGTGTGCTAATCTAGCATTGGCACACAAACTAAGCAACCGAGCCCGGTGGGAGTAACACCGGTCACACACAAGAGAATAAAAGCAGGACCAGAGGAAGGTCCTGTGTTGCTAACGGGACGTAAGCAAATTACCCCCGTTGCAAATATAATACATAAATTATTTAATTAAAAAAAATAAACTGTTTTGATCATATTGTTTTACAAATTTGAGTAAGAATAAAAATTTAATTTAAAAAATAATTTTAATTTATTGGTATTTAAATATAAAATAATGATATTCTAATGAAATAAACATTAATTTACTTTTAGCAAGAACATATGGAATTGGAAATGAATAAGCACATAATTGTAAATTTAGTGGCAAATAAGAAATAAGTGATTAAATATTTAATAAAATATATTTTTATAGCCAATTGTTAACATTATTTATTCACCATCACAACGAATCTTCATATAACATTAATAAGTTTGGATTTGTAGGAGTCAAATCGATCCATGTTTCAGTTCCCATGAAATTCATCAAAATATCTAATTTGTATATTTGACTATTTTCTTTTTTATTTTTATTATTGAGTACAAAAGTTTGTTTAACTATACCCAATGTGAATTTAAAAAAATATATTTATAAATAATCAGAATAGATTAATTATTGAATTTAGAAAACATTTTTCTTACCATTACTCATTTTAAGTTTTAAATCTTTTTGATTAATTAAATAATCACACTTTTGTTAAACAAATAATTAATTGTATTTGATAAATTCTAAAACACCTCCAATCCAGAAAAGGCTGAAAAAAGTACAATAATAAATGTTCGTATACCATGCCATAGATAGAGATCATATAGTGCAAAAGTAAATAAAACAATATTTAAAAACTTTAAACTATTATGTATGATCATGAGCGAAAAATAGGTAGCAGAGAATTAAAAAAAAAATGATTGCGAAGCAAATACAAAGGAACTTAGTAAGGTATAATAAGACTTGCAATTGATTGTGTCATTTTTTCCTTAAAGTCAGATGCGTTATACGAGGTCTGGCTATTAAATAACGAGACTAGTTACGAAAAAGGGTTTTATTATAAAAATTATTCTACATTCGAATGCTCCCCTTCAATAAACTCCCCTTCCCTCGCCACACACCTTTCCATACGTTTTTTCCATTGATCAAAGCAGTGCTGGAAGTCTTCTTTGGTGAGATCCTTTAGGAGCTCTGCCGTTTTTTGCTTTATCGCTTCCATCGACTCAAATCGGGTCCCTTTCAAAGCAGATTTTATCTTCGGAAACAAAAATAAGACGCACGGTGCCAAATTTAGCGAGTACGGCGCGTGTTCGAGCGCTGGAGCGCGCTTACCGGCCAAATACTGCTTCACAGATAGCGCGTTACGGGGAGGTGCGTTGTCCTGGTGCAAAATCCACGAGTTGTGCTTCCACAACTCGGGCCGTTTCTTACGAACTCGTTCTCGCAGTGTTGCCAAAACTGACAAATAGTAAGTCTGGTTGACAGTCTGACCCTCTGGAAGCCATTCAGTCATCACGATACCGTTAATGTCGAAAAAAACGATCAACATTGCCTTGAATTTTGATTTGGACATCCTTGCTTTTTTGATTCTGGGCGATTCAGGCGTCTTCCAATGCATCGATTGCCGCTTTGTTTTAACATCGTATTGGAAAATCCACGTTTCGTCGCAAGTAATAATGTTTTTTATCAGTCCGAAATCTTTTTTTAACCTTTCAAGGAAATCTGAGCAGACCTGTTGACGCAAGAGATTTTGGTCAGGAGTCAGGTTTTTTGGCACCAACTTCGCACAGACTTTTGTCATGTGTAATTCCTCGTGTAAAATTTGTCTAACCGTTTCTTTATCGGCATTTACAGCATCGGCAATTATCCGGATGCTCATTTGACGATCTGCACGCACAATTTGGTTGATTTTGGTCACTATTTCCGGAGTTGAAACAGTGACAGGGCGACCTGGGCGTTGGTCATCTTCAGTGCTCACTTGGCCCTCACTGAAGCACTTACACCACTCAAAAACACGCGCACGAGATAGAGAATTGTCCCTATAGGCCTCTTGCAACAATTCACAGCACTCAGTCGGAGTTTTTTTCAATTTAACGAGAAATTTGAGATTGATACGTTGCTCCTGTTTTTCGTCACACATGGTTTTCGGCACGAGAAAAAAACACGTTCGTTTCAAACCGCTACTGCACAAATACGATAATAGTGACGAGAACGTGTTTTGGTAAGTGCATAGACAAGATATCTAGTTACCCAACGCACTACTCGTTTTTTTCCCCGCCCCTCTACGGCGCCCTCTAGGCGCGCAGTCTCATTATTTAATAGCCAAACCTCGTATTGATTGGATAAAAATTATAATTTTAAAGAAAAAAATATAGAAATGCATTTCTGTATTCTTAGTCCTTCTCTGCGTTAGTTGTTTAGGCTCTATAGTGCACATGTACGTATCTATTTTTTGTCTGCGGAGTGGGAGTACGGGTAATTTGCTTTCGTGATCCTATCGTGAATGAAAAGTTAAAAGAAAAATGAAAAAATCTTTTAATTTTTGCTTGAGGACGCAACAATGAATTTTGTGTTACTCTTATTTTTTCACGGAATGTATAATTAAAGCATGGCTCTTGAAAAATCTAATGACCTTTGATTACTTTTGAAGAGATAAATACGAGGATAGCCTAATGGAAAATCCAAAGAAGGATAATTAGCATAGGCCCATTTTTTTATTGAAGTCTACAATTAACGCTTAGCTCTTAAACAATCAAGTGACATTTGATTTCTTTTGGAGAGATGAGTACAAGGATAGGTTTTCCAACTTATCAATTAGGAAATTGAGATATTTGAGGAAACAATAATTTCAATCGTATTGTGTGAGGTTCTGAAACAGGAGTTTCCACAAATATTTTTTAAAAAACAATATAGTATAAAAAAGCTGCAAATTGATTGAAGATATTAAGTAGTAGATATTTTTATATGGAGATATGCGTTACAGCAATAGATTTTCCGGAAATATTACCTGCAGCGAAGAACCCACTTCTTAACGAAATATTAGCAAATAATCAGTATGTTAAGTAATTAAATGTTTAATATTTAGCCACTTCACTTAATACCTTTTTTTTAGTGTATTATGTTTATTTTAAAATATACTCGATTTACAGGACGTCTCATAATACGATTGAGATTATCATTTTATCGAATACCTCCATTTATTTTGCAAAAAATATCCTTGTACTCACGCCTGCAAAACAAATCCAAAGTAACTAGATACTTCGAAAACTAACCTTCAGTTCTAGATCTAAAAAAAAAAAAAAATTCCTGTGTAAACTACCCTTACTTAGTAATTTTCGCTGAAATTAATTTTTCTGAAATATCTTTGGGTGTCTTCAAATAAAAACATTTACTATCTTATAGCTTTAATCAATATATTTTTTTAGTATATTGTTTTTAATATTTGGTATTTTTTAGTTTATTGAAAATTGTGTGCAAACTTGAGTTATAAACATTACGATGTGAATTGAAAGAATTGAATAGTTAACTGCAGTTAACGATTTTCTCCTCATAAAGAGCTCTTTGTTTTTGAAATTAGAGTATTTTCAAGTCTCTTTTCATTAAAAATTGTTTAAAAAGTTTTCCATTTGGAAAATTTTTACACGTGCTGTGGGCTTCTTACTTCAATAATATTGTTCTGTTAATTTAATAAATAATTAAAGATGGTTGAATAAATATGTTTTATATAATCATAATTAAGAGGTAAATCGACACACTCTGTGAAATCCTACTTTGTTGTTGTTTCAGGTATTGTGTTAATCGATGCGTGATCAACAGTGTAAATAGTGTTCATATGTTATCTTAATTATTATTTAATTACAGTTATTTTACTGCAAAAACTCGAGTTGGTTCATTCACACTCACACTCTCATACGAATCCTAAGTTTCCCAAATTCGAAACTTATATAAATTTTAAATAAAAATAGTTTTTAAAAAATTTTGTTGAATTCCAACGTTAGAAACATCAAATCCATCTCGAGTGGCATATTTGGAGTTTTTATTAGATAGCGAGGGATTGCGGCCAGATCCGGATAACGTTGCACCTGTTTTAAATTATCCTGCACCGCAAAACGTCAAGCAGCTGCGCCGTTTTCTCGGCATGGTAGGATGGTATTCGCGATTTATAGAGCGAAACTCAAAATTAAAAGTACCATTAGTGCGATTTTTACAAAAAGGGAGTGAGTGAAGTTGGGATGAAAAACATTAAGGGGCCTTTGAGTATTGGCTTATGACGTATTGGCTTGGCCTGATTTAAAAAAAGTCTTTTTCTGTACAGTGCGATGTAAGTAATTACGCGTTAGACGTCGTGTTGATGCAAGAGTTTGACGATAGAGAACATCCGATAGTTTACGTTACTCGCGTGTTGACGCCGGCCAAGCGTAATTATTAGACAACCGAGAAAGAATGTTTAGCCGCGTTCTAGGTAATAAAGAAATTATACCATATAAAGAGGGGTACAAGTTTAAGATAATTACCAATCATAGCGCGTTGCGATGACTGTAATTTGAGAGAGCCGACAGATAGGCTGGCGCAATGGGCGCTCACTAAGCAACAGTTTGAAATTATTCATCGTAAAGGTTCATTGTACCATGTGTCCGATGCACTTTCGCGAATGTACGAAAACGAGGAGGTAGCCATTGCCGCGTTTAAAGACATTTAAGTTCCATGGTATTCGCAAATGCTAGATGAAATGAGTAGAGCACTGATAAAATATATAGATTAGGAAATTGAGCATGGGTGTTTGTTAAGATTTCTCCGCGACCCGCTTTTATTATACATACAGTGACGAATCAAGAAGAGGGATGGCGTCTAGCAGTGCCGTTAAAGTATTGCAAGGAAGTTTTACGCGACGCATTGCATGCCCTCATCGTGTCATTTGGAAATCGATAAAACGTATAATAGAGTAGAGCGCGAATATTATTGGAGGGGAGCACATTACGATGTATTATCGTTTGTGAGAGAGTGCGAGCAATGTCAAAAGCTTAAAGCGTCGCAAGCCAGAGCGCAGAGTTGAACGGGCAGAAGATTTAAAAAAAGTCCGTGGGTAGTAGGAGCGACTGACGTTATGGAATTTCCCCCGAATCAAAAAGCCAGCATAAATACCTGATAGTCTTTCAAGACTTATTTAAGAGATGGATTGAAGTAAAACCGCTCCGAAGGGTCGACGGTAAATCAGCAGCGCGCGCATACGAAGAGTTAGTTTTATTTCGGTAAGAGACGCCGGAATACCTGCTTACCGTTAACAATTCAAAGTTCGTAAACTAGCTGTTAGAGAAAATGTTAGAAGAAAATGGCGTCACCTCCGTACCATCCACAGATAAATCCAGCGGAGCAGAGTAATAAAAAACTTCAAACAATGATTGCGACGTTTGTATGGGCGGATCATTAAAATTGGGAGGTACTACTATGATCAAAAAGTAAGACCAATTTTCAATTTCAATTTCGCGGGTTTATCGATTCGGCGAAACTTTTTTTTTTAAGTTGGAAGCACTGTGAGAGACATCTGTGTCGAATTTCATTCCAATACATTCATTAGTTTGCATCGTTTTTGTGAACGTTAAAAAGTGATTTCGGCGATTTTTATAAAGTCAGATTTCGGTGAGCAAAGAGGTTGCATTAAATTTTGTCTTCGGAATGAAATTTCTTGTGCAGAAACGTTCAGAATATTGCAAAAGGCCTTCGGTGAGCAGACTTTGTCGGAAAGAAATGTTTACAATTGGTACAGACAGTTCAGAGAAGGCAGAAACAGCGTCGAAGACAAAGAGCGTCCAGGATGACCGTCGACATCAACTGATGAGAAACACATCAAAGAAATGAAAAACCTTGTGCTCAAAGATCGTCGATTAACAATTAGAGATCTTGTTGGTACTGTTGGCATTTCATTTGGAACGATTCAAGTAATTTTGAAGGATCATTTTAGGTCTCAAACGCGTCAAATCTTGATTGGTTCCAAAAACACTTAATTTTTTTGAAAAAGAGCGTCGTTTTAATGTGTGCGAAGAGATGCTTTCTGACTACCAGAACGTCATGGAACGCATTATTACGGGAGATGAGATATGGATATATGCCTACGATCTAGAAACATCCGATCAATCGAGCAAATATCGTGCCAAATGCCAAGCAAGACCAAAAAGATCACGTCAAAGTCGTTCAAAAATCTAAGTCATGTTGACAGTTCCTTCGATTATCGTGGTGTTGTGCATTCAAAATTTCTTTCGCCGGGCCTAACTGTTAACAAGGAACATTATTTGAGTATTATGTGTCGTTTGTATGAAGCTATTCGCAAAAAGAGGCCGGAATTGTGGCAAGACAACTCATGGTTTTTGCATCACGATAATGCATCGTTTCACACCGCATTAATTATTCGCGACTTTTTGGCCGAAAATTCAACTCATATCGTTCCACAACCTCCGTATTTGCCTGATTTAGCGTTGTGTGTGTGACTTCTGGCTGTTCAATAAACTAAAAAGACCACTCCGAGGACATCGTTTTGACTCGATTGAGGAGACTAAACGTGAATCGCTGCGTCAATTGTAGGCAAATCCGAAAAGGGACTTGTCTGACTGTTCGAGGATTGGAGAAAACGTTGTCATAAGTGTATTGTGTCGAGCGTGGACTACTTTGAAGGCGACGAAATAGATTTAAAAGAATAAATAAAGAATTTAAAAAAAAAAAAAAATCGGTATTATTTTTTGATCATAGTAATACATTTAAATTTCAATTTTAATATGTAAATATGTATTTTTTTATAGGGGTTTTTAATTTTATGAAATTTGTTAAGTTTTCCACAAAAATAACTACAGAAAAACTAAATCGTAATAAATTTGTATTGAGTATTAAATTTATTAATCTTACTTATTATTAACCCATTAATCTGCAAAAAGCCAAATTTGTGCACGAAACTTCAAGTACACTGTGCTGTTAGAAAAGCAAATCCATTTTTTTTTTTCAAAATTTCATATGGTGGTTTTCAACGAAGCTTTCTCAAAATCTGGAACTTATTATGTAAATAAAAATCAAAATCGTTATTTCTTTTGCATTTCGAAAAAAAGTCAAATTAACTTTTTTCTTTAATCGATTTTTACCAATGTTGCTGCATTTAAATGAGCGAATTATTTCCAAAAATCGCGGCCTGGATGTCTGAAGATTTTAAAATCTTGGTGCAGAACTTTTTGTTCCTCTTAATTTTTCCAAAATGGCGGTTTTCGTGAAACAGTATTATGTAAAACTTCATGATTTTCGCTCGATAAGTTTGAACTTTACAAAAAAAATTTTCAGAACAAAAAATATTTAAAATCATCCAAAAAATATGTATGAATTTTTTCGAAAGTTTCTGAGCTATTTTTGGATTTTTCAAAAAATAGTCAATTTTTAAAATTCGAAATTAACGTAACTTCTAGAAAAATTGATACTTATTCTTTTAATAAGTCTGAGCATTTTTTATTCTATGAAATTTTTTCGTAAAACTTATACGTTCGAAAAAAAAAAATTATCGAAGTATTTTTATTGGTTTGATAACTGTATAATCATCAATTTTTTTTAATAAATTTTATCAATGTTGCTGCTTTTAAATGAGCCAATTATTGCCTGATATCGCGACCCGGATGCCTAAAGTTTTTAAAACCTTGGTGCAGAACTTTTTTTTTGACTGCGTGTTTTTTTTCTCGACAAGTTTAAACTTGACGAAAAAAATTTATAGAGAAAAGGATGTTTGAAAAGGATCTAAAAAATATGTGTGAATTTTTTCGAAAGTTTCTAAGTCATTTTAGGATATTTCGAAGAATAGTCTATTTCTAATTCGGAGCATTTTTTATTCGATAAAAGTTTTTCGTAAAGCTTATACGTTTTGAGAAAAAATTATCAATGTATTTATTACATAATAGATAAAATGTGACGATGATTCGAAGACATAATCGTGATTCTATTATTACAAATAATATAATTTTGTATAATTCAACCATATACACTTTTTATTCTTTTGTCAATTTAAAATTTGCTAAAGAATTTTGTTTAGTAATGTTCTGTCTATTGAAGTACAAAAACATACTTTTTTGATTTTATAATTAACATAAAGATAATATAAAAAATTTGATTGTATAAAATTTCTGAAGACTTTTACATCGCGCGTTAGAAAATATATTTGCCCACCATAAATCAAGTTTGAATTAGATTTTTCAAACAATATATATAATGTTCTAATAGTATTATATATAGAAGCTGTTTTTAAAAAGTTTTAAAGTTACTTGTTTAATGTTAGCAACATAGGTTAACAATGCCTAAAAGAAATAGTTGTAGTAATAGAAAAAGAACTCGCCAAGTAGAAGTTGAAATTGCGAAATGTGAGGATTATTATGATGTTTCTGTAATACCAGATGATGATTATTCTGGGAAATCTGATTCTTGTCCGAAATCAGAAAATGATTCTGAAGATGATGATGCTAAAACTAATGTTGAAGATGAAATAGACCTTGGTCTTTTGAAATCGTTCAAAACAATTATTGATTCGTACATCGATTCTCAAAAAAATTCGAATAAAATCATGTTTATGAATGTGTTGATGACAAAACAATGTATAATAAGTCTTTAAGAAATGAAATATTTTTGAAAAATAACGATCACAAAAGTACATTGTATATTAGATAGTTCTTTAACTAGAATATTCGATGTTTTCTTTCCCTTTGAACTTAATCATATTATTGACTGTACTACATCATATGGGTATGAACTTTCTCTAGATGACTTAAACAAATTTATTGGAATTTTAGTTTTTAGTGGCTTTAACAAAACATTGGCTTAATGAGACTATTGGTCTCAAGTGCAATTTTCGCACGCTGAACTAGTATCCTCATGCATGAGTGTAAAAAAATTTGAATTAATTAAATCCAAAGTAAAACTACATAAGCCTGGTGATGAAAATAAGGAGGACAAAATTAGGCGGGTAAGACCTTTTACAAATATTTTAAAGAAAAATCATGCAGTTTGTTTTTTTTTTCAACAGCATTTTCGATCGACGAAATGATGATAAAATATTTTAGGCGATGTTATTTTAAACAGTTTATCGAATCTAAACCAATTCGATATAAAGCTATGGGATTTAACTAGTGCTAATGGATATCTGATTTGGATATATACTGTGGAAAAAAGCCAAATGTAATATTTTACCTTAAATTTCTCTTGTTAGTCGCGTTACAATTCAGACGTAATTTATAAAACCATCATGTTTATCTTGGAAATTTATTTTGTTCTGCAGATCTTTTGGTCCATTTAAAAAAATTTTGAATGCAATGCACAGGGACTGTTAGACGTTATACCAGTTAAGCATAATATTGATAAAAAAAGGATGAACTCGTAACTTATCATGCAATGTATTATAAAAACATTGTTACGAATTTCAGTAATGTGATGGACTAAGCCTGTTTTAATATTGTTTACTGCTACAGGTGTAAATTCTACTACTCCTGTTAAAACATACTTTAAAATTGAGAAAAAGTAAAAGTCAGTAAAGTTTTGCGTTGTCAAGATTTGTGCGTACTTACAATGACTTTATAGGTGGAATCGATCTTCACGACCAATTTTGTAATAAAGCTTCACTTATGTTTCGATCAAAAAAATGAACTTGCGTTATTTTTACCAGAGGCAATCACCAATGCTACTGTATTGTACAATGTCACAAATAAAAGTAAAAAAAATTAGAACTAAAGATGTTTATATAGCTATTGCTAAAAGTTATTTAAACAAGAAAACATCATCGTTTACAAGACCTCATGAAATTAAACTTAGTAAAAATAACTGTTCTAACAACCATGTTCTTGAAAAACAAAAAAGGTTCGCCAGTCAGGTAATTTGTATTTTTGCAAAAATTGTTTTGAATCTGCATACCCAAAAAAATAATTATTATAAAATAATAAGACGAATAAACAAAAAAACAAGTCGGAAAAGAAAGAAGATTAAAAAAATATATATAAAATGTTATATTTATAAATAATAAGAAACAATTTTTTAAAAAAGAGATCATAAAACAAAAAAAAAAGTTGATAAAATATTGTATAAAAGAAAAAAAAATAAAAACAAAACGGTTCTCTGTTCTCGTCTACTAGCCGAACTGGGCAACGCTGTATCAAATTATATACATAAATAGTGGCAAAGTGATGATTATACTGTTATCAAACCAATAAAAATACTTTGATAATTTTTTTCTCAAAACGTATTAGCTTAACGAAAAAATTGTATCGAATAAAGAATGCTCAGAATAATTAGAAGAATACGTATGAATTTTTCCATAAGTTGAGTCAGTTTCGAATTATAGAAATAGACTATTCTTCGAAATATCCTAAAATGACTTAGAAACTTTCGAAAAAATTCATACATATTTTTTAGATCCTTTTCAAACATCCTTTTCTCTATAAATTTTTTTCGTCAAGTTTAAACTTGTCGAGAAAAAAAACACGCAGTCAAAAAAAAAGTTCTGCACCAAGGTTTTAAAAACTTTAGGCATCCGGGTCGCGATATCAGGCAATAATTGGCTCATTTAAAAGCAGCAACATTGATAAAATTTATTAAAAAAAATTGATGATTATACAGTTATCAAACCAATAAAAATACTTCGATAATTTTTTTTTTTCGAACGTATAAGTTTTACGAAAAAATTTCATAGAATAAAAAATGCTCAGACTTATTAAAAGAATAAGTATCAATTTTTCTAGAAGTTACGTTAATTTCGAATTTTAAAAATTGACTATTTTTTGAAAAATCCAAAAATAGCTCAGAAACTTTCGAAAAAATTCATACATATTTTTTGGATGATTTTAAATATTTTTTGTTCTGAAAATTTTTTTTGTAAAGTTCAAACTTATCGAGCGAAAATCATGAAGTTTTACATAATACTGTTTCACGAAAACCGCCATTTTGGAAAAATTAAGAGGAACAAAAAGTTCTGCACCAAGATTTTAAAATCTTCAGACATCCAGGCCGCGATTTTTGGAAATAATTCGCTCATTTAAATGCAGCAACATTGGTAAAAATCGATTAAAGAAAAAAGTTAATTTGACTTTTTTTCGAAATGCAAAAGAAATAACGATTTTGATTTTTATTTACATAATAAGTTCCAGATTTTGAGAAAGCTTCGTTGAAAACCACCATATGAAATTTTGAAAAAAAAAAATGGATTTGCTTTTCTAACAGCACAGTGTACTTGAAGTTTCGTGCACAAATTTGGCTTTTTGCAGATTAATGGGTTAATAATAAGTAAGATTAATAAATTTAATACTCAATACAAATTTATTACGATTTAGTTTTTCTGTAGTTATTTTTGTGGAAAACTTAACAAATTTCATAAAATTAAAAACCCCTATAAAAAAATACATATTTACATATTAAAATTGAAATTTAAATGTATTACTATGATCAAAAAATAATACCGATTTTTTTTTTTTTTTAAATTCTTTATTTATTCTTTTAAATCTATTTCGTCGCCTTCAAAGTAGTCCACGCTCGACACAATACACTTATGACAACGTTTTCTCCAATCCTCGAACAGTCAGACAAGTCCCTTTTCGGATTTGCCTACAATTGACGCAGCGATTCACGTTTAGTCTCCTCAATCGAGTCAAAACGATGTCCTCGGAGTGGTCTTTTTAGTTTATTGAACAGCCAGAAGTCACACACACAACGCTAAATCAGGCAAATACGGAGGTTGTGGAACGATATGAGTTGAATTTTCGGCCAAAAAGTCGCGAATAATTAATGCGGTGTGAAACGATGCATTATCGTGATGCAAAAACCATGAGTTGTCTTGCCACAATTCCGGCCTCTTTTTGCGAATAGCTTCATACAAACGACACATAATACTCAAATAATGTTCCTTGTTAACAGTTAGGCCCGGCGAAAGAAATTTTGAATGCACAACACCACGATAATCGAAGGAACTGTCAACATGACTTAGATTTTTGAACGACTTTGACGTGATCTTTTTGGTCTTGCTTGGCATTTGGCACGATATTTGCTCGATTGATCGGATGTTTCTAGATCGTAGGCATATATCCATATCTCATCTCCCGTAATAATGCGTTCCATGACGTTCTGGTAGTCAGAAAGCATCTCTTCGCACACATTAAAACGACGCTCTTTTTCAAAAAAATTAAGTGTTTTTGGAACCAATCAAGATTTGACGCGTTTGAGACCTAAAATGATCCTTCAAAATTACTTGAATCGTTCCAAATGAAATGCCAACAGTACCAACAAGATCTCTAATTGTTAATCGACGATCTTTGAGCACAAGGTTTTTCATTTCTTTGATGTGTTTCTCATCAGTTGATGTCGACGGTCATCCTGGACGCTCTTTGTCTTCGACGCTGTTTCTGCCTTCTCTGAACTGTCTGTACCAATTGTAAACATTTCTTTCCGACAAAGTCTGCTCACCGAAGGCCTTTTGCAATATTCTGAACGTTTCTGCACAAGAAATTTCATTCCGAAGACAAAATTTAATGCAACCTCTTTGCTCACCGAAATCTGACTTTATAAAAATCGCCGAAATCACTTTTTAACGTTCACAAAAACGATGCAAACTAATGAATGTATTGGAATGAAATTCGACACAGATGTCTCTCACAGTGCTTCCAACTTAAAAAAAAAAGTTTCGCCGAATCGATAAACCCGCGAAATTGAAATTGAAAATTGGTCTTACTTTTTGATTATAGTAGTATATACACAAAATTTTTATTAGAAAAAGAACCAAATCGAAGGCGCTACAACTGCTCAAATTTGGCTTTTTTGTTACGTCTGGAAAAGCACAGAAAGCACTATTACGTCACAGTTTCAATTTGTTATTACGCTCGTTCAATTCGCAATAAATTAAACTAATTAATGCGTAGGTTTGGCGCTCTTTTGAACCTACGATTTCTCGCAGTAGTTCGGGCTAGCAGAGCGAAAGTTCAACGTTGGCAATTTATCAATGACCAAAATTTACTTGAATGCAACCGTGCAGGTTCAGGAAAAATTATACAAAATGAATTAAAACTGACGATAACCATCATGGCGTGGTTCACTTTACTTACCTCGACGAATCAATCTTGTATTTTAAGGATTATAAGAACATTAGTATAATAGGAAGATGGAACGTAACAAGCATTTACACGCAACTAATCGAGGCTAGCAGAAATAAAACTGATTATTACGAAGAATAGGCAAATCGTAGCAGATGTTTACAAGCAACTAGTCGAGGCTATCAGGGACAAAACTGGGTGCTACCAAAACGGAAGATAACAAACGTTTACAAGCAGCTAGCCGAAGCTAGCAGAGACAAAACTGAATGTAATTAAAGGTTGAAATCAATCATATACACAAAGGATTTGGAGTTAGAGATTTATTCAATGTTGGTTCAACATGGAAAAATTTACGTTAAAAATTAAAACTTGAACTTTGGCATGTATAAATTATAAAAATTTATTTAAATTTATATTTGTAAAATTAAGGGCAGGGTTTCAGTTTTCCTAGCTATCGATTTTTCTGCCATCTACCGATCAAAGAGTGAATGGCTTTCACGTCTTCTATACCGACATTCATAGCATGTATATATACATATTACTTTTCATGCACCTCAAATTTCTCCCAATGGATTATATTTTAAAGAATGAAGATAAAAATCTGAAATAAATTTTATTGACATTATTATTTTATATTTTTCGCTACGCTCCGTTATAACGATTTATTTGTCATTATTAATAACAAAATAAGTTTTTTTAAGTGCAGCACCGAGCAAGTTTTATTGCATCTTACAGACAACATCAAATAATAATTTTCTTTTATTTTCTAATTTTTGGAGGGCTAGGGTTTGGGAAAAATTGAATAGCGTATTATTTTATTATATTATCCATTTTCATGTGAAAAAAAGAAATCTGAAAGACTACTGAAGTACATCACCTATTTTTTTAACTCCCATATTTCTAAAAGCAATGACTCGCGATCGTTATTGTCAAATTTTACGTTTCTTTCATTTTGCAGATAATATTCCATCTAGCGACTGATTGAAAAAATTGAAACCTGTTATAGCCTATCTAAAAACAAAGTTTGCGACCATTTTAGATCCAGGTCAAAAATTATGTATTGATAAAAAACTTGTTTTGTGGAGAAGTCGATTAGCCTTTAAACAATATATACCTTTGAAACACCATCTTTTTAGTATAAAGATATTTTTTCTTGTTAATTGTAAGATCGAAATGATCCTAGATTTTATACAGGGGCTAATACTGACTTTAAGAAGTTCGATTTGAGTGTTTCAAGAGATGCTGTTGCTCATACGATGAGGTCTTGTTTCAACAAAGGTCACATTTCTTACGTCGATAATTGATATTTTTCTTCGAAATTCACGGAATTTTTGCACGAAGAAGAGACAGGATTATGTGGTACAATAAAAAAAAATAAAAAAGGATTACTGTATTGGAATATTAAACTTGAAAGAGGAGAATCTCAAATTGCACATAATATGATCTGGATGGCCATAAAGAGGCAAAACAAAAAGGAAGCATACATGATTATATCAATGCACAAATTAGAAAGACAAGGAAAAGGGATTGGAAAACTGGAGAAGAAAAAACAAAACTATCATGCATGATAAACTACAATAAAAATATGGAAGAAATAGACTTGATTGACAAACAACTATCATTGACCGAGACTACGAGAAAGCCAATAAAGTGGAATAAAAAGTTATTTCTTCACTTGCTCGATACGGTCTTTATACTTACGAGGTCTATTCGAAAAGTATCCGACCAACATTCATATCTCCGCGCTGGCGTTAGTTTTCGTCATAGGGCCAGTGGCATCCTTCAAAGTAGTCCTCATTTGATTGAATAACGCGCTTCCAGCAGTGTTTCCACTTTCCAAAGCAGTCCTGGAAATCAGTTTTTGAAAAAGCCTTGAGTGCCTTCGTCGCGTTATTTTCAACCGTCTTTTTGTCTTCAAGCCGGTGTCTTTTGAGCAATTTTTTCAAATTCGGGAACAATCAAAAGTCACAAGGGGTTAAGTTAGGACTGTACGAAAATTGGTGGAGTAGTGCGATATTTCGTTTGATTGAAAACTGCTGCACAAGATTCGATAAGTGCGCTGGTGCATTATCGTGATGGAGAAGCCAGTCACCGATTGACCAAAAATGTGGTCGTGTTCTTCTCAACGTATCACGCAATCATTTCAGAATTTCAACGTAATATTCCTTATTAATCGTCGAACCTGTCAGTGCATATTCATGGTGCACACCTTCATAATAAAAAAAAAAAAAAAAAAAAGGATTAACTTGATACTGCTCAGACTTTGACGTGCTTTTTGCAGCCGTATATCGGACGAGAATTTCCACTGTGAAAATCGTTGTTTTGTTTCGGAGTCATAATTATAAATCCGCAATTCATCACCAGTAATAATCTTCTTAAGCACATTATTATCATTACTAACCATTTCTAAGTTGTTCTGAGCAATTTCTAAGCGAAGTCTTTCTTGCTCTGCACTAAGCAATTTAGGAATGAACTTCGCACACGCGCGTGTCATTTCTAAATGTGAGGTGAAACTTCTGAAACAATTATACCACTCTTTTATTTGTGTTTTACCCATACACTCATCCTCGATGGCCTTCTGTATCATTTGAATAGTTTCCGAATTAGTTTTCCCGAGTTTGAAGCAAAATTGGATGCAAATTCGTTGATCTGATCTTTTAGTCATTTCTAACAATAGCAAAATCCGACGAATGCAAAAAAGATTTTGTAAACAAATACACGCTACGCATAACTTCTTCTCTACTTTCTCGCCAAAACGCAACCACGTGATAGGCCAACGCTCAGAAATTTATCACGAGGACGATTCTGCACGATAGACTATCCGCTCGCTATACACTATATGTCGGAAAAGTTCCCGAACTTATTTTGTAGCGCTTGTACAAGTGGCGCCACCTCTTGGACGACACCGGTACTATATTGCTACATCCCTCTGGAGTGCCTGATAATTTTTTCACCAGTATCCGTTCATTAGTTGCCGAAATAGACGTGCTTGAGTGAACGTGTGTTTAGTACCCCGATGCAAGCTCTAAGATGGATGAGAAATTTGAACATCGTGGCGCAATTAAATTCTGCTATAAACTTAAAAAAACTTTCGCGGAAACGAAAAAAATGATCGACTCGGCTTACGGTGAAGGTGTAGTGTCGCGTACAACTGTTTACACGTGGTTCAGTCGGTTCAAGAAGGGTAAAGAGTCGTTGGAAGATGACGAGACGACGCTCATCGCTTACTTCGACTCCAAAGGCCTGATACCTGATGTTTGTGCCCCCAAACACCACCGTGAATGCTGCGTATTACGTAGAGGTGTTAAAACGTCTGAAGCGCCGGATAAATCGCATCAGGCCCGAGTACAAGGAACCGGGATCGTAGAGTTTGCTGAATAACAATGCGCCTGCTCATTCTTCGAACATTGTGAAGCGTTATCTCGCCGAAAATCAGATCCCACGCATCGATCACGCCCCATACTCGCCAGATCTGGCTCCAGCCGACTTTTTCCTATTTCCCAAGCTAAAAAATGGCCTTGAAAGGACGATTTTTTGAAGATGTACCGAGCATTCGAGCAGCTTGCACCGAGCGTCTCACAGCGATAACTTCAGAGGAGTACCAGAGAGTCTTCGAATCACTCATGGAGCGCTCAAATGAGTGTATATCGAGGGAAGGGGACTATGTAGAAAGTTAACTGGAATAAATTTCTTTGGATGTAATTTTCGATTTTTTATTTCAAAAGTTCGGGAACTTTTCCGACATACTGTGTATACACAGTGTGTCCCATGGAAAACGAAACTTTTTCAAAACATCGATTTATATCGGCGCCACCTATTGGTGGAGGTTAACAATGGAAAGGTCCATTCTTAACTGACATCTTGTCAAAATTGTATGACATTTGGTTCAATGGAAACCAAAATATCGCGCTCAAAGTGACAGCGTGCTTGTGGCATCGGTCAAAAAATGAACTTCGAACAAAGAGCAAATATTAAGTTCTGTTTTAAACTCGGTAAATCCTTTACTGAGACGCATAATTTACTGAAACAAGTTTATGGCGATAATTGTCTATCCCGTACCAGAGTGTATGAGTGGTATAAGCGGTTCCAGGAAGGTCGTGAAGACATTCAGGACGACGAACATCCAGGTCCTTCGAATACCGTGGTTACTTAAAGTAACATTGGAAAAGTGCGTCAATTTATAAAAAATGAGCCAAAATCTTCATTGCGATACATGGAAATGGAATTAAATATGTCCAAAAATTCAATTCATCGCATTTTGACCGATCATTTGAATCTACGGAAGGTGTGTGCACGCTTTGTTCCACACAAATTGACCGACTACGAAAAATTGCTCCGAATTCAACATTGTAAGGATTTGATTAAAGAGTCAAAAAAGGACCCAAACTTGAAATATTTAATTGTGACTGGTGACGAGACATGGTGTTTTCAATATGATCCCGAAACCAAGCGTCAAAGTGCTGAATGGAAGCACCCAACCGAGCCCAATCCGAAAAAAAGTCGTCTCGAAAAGTCAAAAGTGAAGACAATGTTGATTTGTTTCTACGATTCGGACGGAGGGTATTATTTATCGTGAATTCGTTCCACCTGGTCCAACGATTACTGCTGTGTTTTATCTTGGTGTTATGAAGCGTTTGCTCGTGTGCGGCCACAATACCGTGAAACGCCGCGCTGTCGATCAAGAATCGATAACGCTACGCGGGAAAACTGATAGGCGAGAGGGGAAAGAGGAGCCCTCCCCTCAAGCCTTTTTCTCGTTCCGCCTTTTCCACGCACCGCACGTGTTTTGAGATAGAGCAAACAATATATTTTTCTTACGAAGATTTTCCGACGAGTCTCCGCCGCAGATATCGAGAGGACGATTCCTGCGAGTAGATAGTAGTAAAAGTAAGTGGCCACTCGTTAGTTTAATTAGACCGCGAGTAATTATATTTAATTTTCCTGACGCGTGTGCGATCGCGTCAGGCATATATAGATATAGCAGAGTTACGCGCGAGACCGCGTAACTCAAACTCGATTAGGCCGTGCGAGTGCGAGTGAGAGGACCGATCTCTCTATCGCACTGTCATAGAATAGGCGTACGAGTAAGAGAAAGCCACTCTTACTCGTACAACCTGCGAACACGCAGTTGAGCGAGAGGAACGAGCTCTCTCGCTCAACCATAGACTGCAGCGTCGAGTGAGAGTAAGAGACGCTCTCACTCGAGCAGTCACGGACTACGGCAGTATAGAGAGGGAACTGCTATCTCTATATCTGCCGTCCATAGACTACACGTGTGTGTGTAGCCGCGTGAAGCGAAGAGGGTGCGCAAGCGCAGTGCGCACCTCGAGAATCAGTATTGCGCGTGAGGCAATACTAATTGCTCTTCGCAGGAAAATACCTCTCCGCTATAATTTATCCATTTTGTATTAATTTTGTTAATTTTACTCATTAAATAAGCAGTTAGCACTGAGTCGGTGCGTTCTTATTTTTATTTCCCTACAGCGTCCCTATCCCGAATACCGCCGCCTCCGCGGGTGTGCCAACCGGTTGTTGGCACACATCCTGAGCAGCCGAGCCCGGTGGCAGCAACACCGGTAGCGGGGCCTTAGGCAAAGCCCCTCACACACAAAAGTAGAAAAGCAGGACCAGAGGAAGGTCTTGCGTTGTTAGCGGGTGTACACAAATTACCCCGTTACAATATATATAATGTGTTGATAGTATTTAAAAAAATTAAATACGTATTGATACTATTTAAAAATTAAAAATGTTATACTTTTACTTACAAATGTTTATTGTTGGCTTTATTTAAGTGAATAATAAATAAACATGAAATAATTGTGCTTAAAACGAAAACAATCAAGGGGTTATTAATTATGTTTACTATTTCTTCTATAGTGTAAAGTATTTTTTTTAATTAAGATATGATTACAATTTAAATATATTAAATTTTTAATAATTTCTTAATTTAAAAAAATACTTTACACTATAAAAGAAATTTTAAATGTAAAATTAATACAAGTGTATATGGATTGCCATGCAACTTATGATTCAAATTTAAATCTTATTTCTATAAGCGTTGCATAGCGTAATGGTTAGAGCGTCTGCTTTATAATGCGAAGGACCCGGGTTCCATCCCATCGTAGGTCAAACACTTTTCTGCGTTTTTTTCCGTAAAATAATGTGTAAAATAACATGTGCGACAATGCGAATAAACTATTAAATATAATGCGTATGTTAAAAATATGTATAATCATAATAGAAAATAAAATTTTAAAATATATAAAATACTCAACTAAAGTTTTTCTAAAGGTTTTAAAAAAGTATTTTAAAAGGTTTCATCAACTACTTTACAATCATTAAAATGATTAGCTTTTTGGTTTTTACACGAAAAAGAAATATGTGACCGTTCTACAAGCTAATAACTATTTATATTCTAGCATTTATTGCATCTTTGTTTGTAAGGACATTTCCTAAAAATAAAAATCTGGTAAAATCTTATAAACATTTATTAAATTTATAAAATGACGATAAAAACTTCGAAACATTAATGAACATTATTGACTATTATTAGAGTCTAAAATCCACACATTATAAGATTTTAATATTACCTAATTAAAGCTAATAATCATTAAGAAGAATTACTTTTTGTTAATAACATTTATATACACGTGATTATTTCCGCTTGGGTTTCATGAAAGAACATTTCTTTAGAACAATCTTTAAAAATTGGTCGTTCTGTTGTCAGTGCTAGAGCTGATAATATTATATTATATTTGATTGTAAAGTATTTGATTGTATTGATGGAGTTTCTACTGGTCTTGGATTTCCACCTACAGTTGTTGGAGAAATTGTTGCAGTAGTTGAAGCCTACACAACTCGAGTTGCTGATGGTGCTTTTCCTACTGAATTATTACATAAAATAAGTGAAATATTACAAAAGAGAGGAGTCGAATTTGGTGTTACAACAGAGAGAAAAAAAAGTTGTGGTTAACTTGATTGAGCTTTATTTGGATGTACAGCAATGGTTATCGGGTAAGTGCACTTTTCTCAATAATGAAAATAACTATAAATTTATTTTTATTTATAATAATAAAATTTAGTTTATTAAAGTTATAATATTCACTCATTAGTCTGCTTATATATTGAATATTCACTTAGAAAAAAATTCAAGTAATTTTATATATTTTTCTAATTTTATTAAAAGTTTATATCTACAATATTAATACATTTTTATTATTTTATTGTATTATTTTTATTAGCTGTCTAAAAAGTTATAATAAAATTTTTTTTTAGGTTTTTAATCAATAATATATTAATAACACAATCAATTGCAAGTCTTATTACACCTTACTAGGTTCCTTTGTATTTGCTTTGCAATCATTTTTTTTTTTATTCTCTGCTACCTATTTTTTGCTCATGATCATACATAATAGTTTAAAGTTTAAAAATATTGTTTCATTTACTTTTGCATTGTATGATCTCTATCTATGACATGGTATACGAACATTTATTATTGTACTTATTTCAGCCTTTTCTGGATTGGAGGTGTTTCAGAATTTATCAAATACAATTAATTATTTGTTTAACAAAAGTGTGATTATTTAATTAATCAAAAAAATTTAAAACTTAAAATGAGTAATCGTAAGAAAAAATTTTTCTAAAATTCAATAATTAATTTCTTTTCAATATTTATAAAAATATTTTTTAGAATTCACATTGGATATAGTTAAACAAACTTTTGTACTCAAAAATAAAAATAAAAAAGAAAATAGTCAGATATAACAATTAGATATTTTGATAAATTTCATGGAAACTGAAACATGGATCGATTTAACTCCTACAAATTCAAACTTATTAATGTTATATGAAGATTCGTTGTGATGATAAATAATTAATGTAAGCAATTGGCTATAAAAATATATTTTATTAAATATTTATTCAGTTGTTTCTTATTTGCCGCTAAATTTACAATTTTCTGCCTAGTCATTTCCAATTCTCTATGTTCTTGCTAAAAGTAAACTAATGTTTATTTTATTAGAATATCATTATTTTATATTTAAATACCAATAAATTAAAATTATTTTTTAAATTAAATTTTTATTTTTACTCAAATTTGTAAAACAATATGATCAAAACAGTTTATTTTTTTTTAATTAAATAATTTATGTATTATATTGAATAATTAATTGATTTTATTATATAATACAATTTGAAAATAAATTAGTAATATAAAATATATTGCAAGTATTTGCATGTATTTAATTTATAAAAATTATATTTCTTTTATATTTATAAATTTGTATCAACACAAATACAAATTAAATTTTTTTATCAACAACACAAATATCAATTAAATCTTTCAATTAACAACACAAATATAAATACAATTATATCAATATTTTTATGATAAATTAATATAATGTTATTTTGTACATGAAATTACAAAACAATTTGTACATGATTATTATCTATTACTTTAAATTCAACTTATTTTTATAATAAAATTTATATCAAAATTATATTTCTTAAAATTCAACTTATTTTTATAAAGTTTTTACACAAACATTTTGTAAAATATAAAAATGATAAAATTATAAAAAAACAATGGCCAAAAGTTTCTCGAAATATTTACATTCTTTTCTTAGAACAAACGTTAACTTTATAACATTCTACAAAATTTAACAACTTTTTAAAATTTCATTTTCTTTCATCTATACAACTAATGCATCATATAGTGCAATCATTCTTCACAGATTACTTTAATAATAAATCTAATATAATATTTTATAATTTGATGTATACTCTACCCAATGAATGAAATCTAAATGCAACCTTTTTAATAAAAAGAAAATTATGGTAAGTATTGGTTGTCGTTTAAACATATTTTTCTGTGCTCTCTTTATATACTATCAATTTATCAAATATTAGTATGACACCTGTGAGTAACTTATCAAAAAGAATATTTAAAATCAGCATTTTTGACTCTCGAAAGTTGTGAAATCAAATAATATTGCTAAGTATTTTCTTTTTTATCAACACTTTTTTTTTAACGATAGCTGATCATCGATGTTGTAATATATAATATGCTAATGAATATCTACATGTAAATACTACAATCTTTTAAATACAAAAAAGTTATCGTTTTCGTTGTTATTAAAAAATATGAAAAAATATAATTAATAATTAATTTTCATAAACCTACTTTCAAATTTTCTTTAATTTTAAAATATTTCAGACTAAAGAAAGCAATAAAATATAATAATATTTCTAAATATCATGTTTCTTTTTATTAATGTATTTTTTGACCGCTACCTGGTCATCATTTACTTATCGGATTAATAAAAAGTCATTACCCAAATTTCTACGCACAAAAGTTGTGAAATCTATTCAATGTTGTTGTTACGTCGTAAAACACACATTTAGAAATTGAAATTTATAATAAATCACAAAAGACGTTCTGTTATAGGAATTATACTATTGTACTTTCAACACGTACGTGACTGAGAACGCATTTACTTTTTACAGCTTCAAAATATAAGACCACAACAAATACATATGCACAACAGCTTCGTTAAATAAGACAAAACAGATTTTATATAGACGTATTTTCCAAATTTTTTTTTTTTTACAAGTTGATTAGGGATAACTTGCTATATAACGTGCAAGGACAAAGACATCCGTAAAGACGTTTATCTTTTCCTAAAAACAATTAGACACGTAAAAACACATCTGCAGTCCAATCACTTAGCCTTTTTTATATGACATTACCTCTATTCTAACTGTTCGAAACTTCTCAAAAACACATCACGCTCAGATGTCCACCTTAGCTACGAGTACATCTCTCATACATAAATGCATCAAGAAGGCAACCAATAAGATTTTTACCTTCTGTTGCCACACCTACACACCCTTCCCTTTGCAAAACCGAGCTAATGAGTAAACTTAAATTCGAACAACAAGACAGATACATTCATACAGTCGTAGAGATACATTCAGACATTCGAAGTGACATTTATACACTCGTGGAGATACATTCTCACACTCTTGGCATTTAGATTCATCCGCGACGAACACACAAATTTTCATTTTTGGCTGCCACGAGAATAACACAGTACAAACATAGTCAAAACTTGGTGCACTTAAATTTCTACACTTTACTACAATCACAAAAAAGACAATTAAACAAACGACAGAAACTAGTCACTCAATATTAAGTTGGCGAGTGACATAAGAGTGAAAATAATAATAATAATAATAATTACTACCAAAAGGTTCTTAAATTGTTAAAATTATTACTAAGACCCCTTTCACTCTCAACAGTAGTTAAGTATTTCAATATTTGTGTCGAACACATTTATTTCATAATTTTAGTAAATACTAAAAAATATTATTTTATATTTTTTACAATTTTCTTTCGAAATGTTACTTTGAATTGAAATATCAAAGTATACAAAATATCAATGGTGTGAAATAATTGTTTTTACTCTTACATTTATTTAGTTTTTATTTTAATTCAATTCAATAATTTACATATAATTTCATATTGTTTTCATACGATAGTAGGAAGTTTCTTCGAATGAAACCACTGAAATCAAATATTTCTTTTAACTGTATTTTTCTATATCTTTTATGCTATATTCTTTTACAACTTATATATTTCATAAAAAGTTACTTGTGACATGTAATCAAAACTATACTTGCCGGACACTTGTAGAGTGTAATGGTGGAGAATATAAATAATAAAATATATAGAATATAAAAAATAAATGAAAATTTGATTTAATAATTATATTTTTCTATTTCTATTCGAATTATGAAGTGCTTTATTTTTCAAATGAAACATTATCAAATGTTAAAAAATTGTTATTGACAAACTTTAATAATTTTTTATTACATATATATATTTAAAATGATACAAATATACAACAAAATATAAAATCATGTTAATTTATTTTTTCTTTAATATTTATTAAGGAAAAAATTAGCATATGCTATGTCATTTTTGTATATTGTGAATGTACTTGTATACATAGAAAGTATAGTTGAAAGTTTCGAATCTTATTATTCGTAATTCGTACCCAATTATGTTTCAGTTATAACATAAAATAACTATTTCAGTATCTAAAAGCATATCTTACTAATATAAATTACCACGAGTATTACCATCTACTTGTTTAATTTTAAACATAGACAAATTATTACGGTATCTAAAAATATATGTTGATCACTTAAATTACTGCGAGCATCACCATATACTCTACAAGTGTCCGGCAAGTATAGTTTTGATTACATGTCACAAGTAACTTTTTATGAAATATATAAGTTGTAAAAGAATATAGCATAAAAGATATAGAAAAATATAGTTAAAAGAATTATTTGATTTCAGTGGTTTCATTCGAAGAAACTTCCTACTATCGTACAAAAACAATATGAAATTATATGTAAATTATTGAATTGAATTAAAATAAAAACAAAATAAATGTAAGAGAAAAACAATTATTCCACATCATAGATATTTTGTATACTTTGATATTTCAATTCAAAGTAACATTTCAAAAGAAAATTGTAAAAAATATAAAATAATATTTTTTAGTATTTACTAAAATTATAAAATAAATGTGTTCGACACAAATATTGAAATACTTAACAACATTAAATAGATTTCACAACATTTGTGCGTAGAAATTTGTGTAATGACTTTTTATTAATCCGATAAGTAAATGATGACCAAGTAGCGGTCAAAAAATACATTAATAAAAAGAAAGATGATATTTAGAAATATTATTATATTTTATTGCTTTCTTTAGTCTGAAATATTTTAAAATTAAAGTAAATTTGAAAGTATGTTTATGAAAATTAATTATTAATTATATTTTTTCATATTTTTTAATAACAACAAAAACGATAATTTTTTTGTATTAAAAAGATTGTTGTATTTGCATGTAGATATTCATTAGCATATTATATATAACAACATCGATGATCAGCTATCATTAAAAAAAAATGTGTTGATGAAAAAGAAAATACTTAGCAATATTATTTGATTTCACAACTTTCGAGAGTCAAAAATGCTGATTTTAAATATTCTTTTTGATAAGTTACTCACAGGTGTCATACTAATATTCGATAAATTGATAATACATAAAGAGAGCACAAATAAATATGTTTAAACGACAACCAATACTTACCATAATTTTCTTTTTATTAAAAAGGTTGTATTTTATTATTTCTGCATAATGACATCATATTCATGTATTATAAATAAAATATTATTTAATAGAAACGCTTAATTAGAAAGAATATTATAATAAGTATATCAATAAAAAAAGATTAATCTTATAATAAATTAAAAACTATTATATACTGGAAGTTATAGCGAGTTTGAAGAACAAACTAAAATGTTTTCAAAAATTTATATCATAACCAAAGTTTTTTTCCAAAAACTTTAATTTACTATGATGTTGAAGTTTGCAACGTTAGACTCCAACGGAAAATCAAAGTTTTTCATATTCGTTTTCTCTCAATAAAATGGATATGAAATGAACAAATATGTATTAAAAATAATCAATAACATTAAATTCAGCAAATTCAACCCCTAAAATACCCCTAAATAAGAATAAAAGTGAATCAACTATTACAAGCGTTTTTTATGATTTAAATGAAAAAAACAGTATCATAGAGTATATATAAGACCCCAGAGATCCTATACAACAAAAAAATTTTGTCAACCCTTACCCAAATAATTTTAAAGGGGAATGAAAAGACAAAATTCTCAACAAAAAAATCTGACAGCTTTCATAATACCGTTGGCTCGAAAATAAAAAGTGTATATGATTTCTTAGCACATACATATCCTATAAAAAAATTGGCGTTAAGAAAGCGGCTGCGGAACTGACCCTTCAGGAGGATGAAAGACTTCAGCATAAAAAAGAATCCAACATCTTTCCTAATAACGCTGGCAAAAAAAAAAAAATGTATATGATTTCGTGGTACTTAAGTAATACAAAAAAATTAGCGTCAACAAAAACAGTCCAAAACTTACCCTCCAGAGGGACGGAAAATCACAATTTTTTGAAAAAATTCTAACAACTCTCCTAATACCGTTGGCACAAGAATAAAAACTGTATACGATTTCTTGGAACATAAGAAACCTAAAAAAGAATTGGCGTTCAAAAAACGGCTCCGAAACTTACACTTCAGGGGGATGAAAAGTAAAAATTAACGAAAAAAAATCTGACAACTTTCCTAATACCGTTGGCACGAAAATAAAAAGCGTATATGACTCCTTGGCACATAACAATTGTATGAGAAAATCGGCGTTAAAAAAACGGCTCGGGAACTTACGATTCAGGGGGATAAAAGGTCAAAATTTACGAAAAAAAAATATAACAACTTTCCTAGTACCGTCGGCACAAAAATAAAAAACGTATGAAAGTCCTTAGCTCATAACAATCTTATAAAAAAATTAGCATTAGAAGAACGGTTCTGAAACTTACACTTCAGGCGGATGAAAAATCAAAATTTACGAAAAAAAAATATAACAACTTTCCTAATACCGTTGGCACAAAAATACAAAGCGTATATAATTCCTTGGCACATAAAAAGCTTATAAAAAAATCGGCGTTGAAAAAACGGCTCCGGAACTTACACTTCAGGGGGATGAGAAGCCAAAATTTACAAAAAAAAAATATAACAACTTTCCCAATACCGTTAGCACAAAACTATAAAACGTATATGATTTCTTGGAACATAAAAAGCTTATAAAAACATCGGCGTTAAAAAAACGGCTCCGGAACTTACACATCAGGGAGATGAAAAGTCGAAATTTACGAAAAAATAATATAACAACTTTCCTAATACCATTGGCACAATAATGCAAAGCGTATGTGATTCCTTGGCACATAACAATCTTATTGAGAAATCGGCGTTAAAATAACAGCTCCGGAACTTACAATTTAGGGAATTGAAAAGTGAAATTATACGAAGAAAGAATATAACAACTATCCTAATACCGTTGGCACAAAATAAAAAGCGTATATGATTCCTTGGCACATAACAAACTTTTAAAAAAATCGGCGTTAAAAAAACGGCTCCGGAACTTACATCTCAGGGGGATAAGTCAAAATTTAGGAAACAAAAATAACAACTTTCCTGATACCGTTGGCACAAAAATAAAAAGCGTATAAGATTCCTTGGCACATAGCAATTTAATAAAAAAATCGGCGTTAAAAAAAAGGCTTTGGAACTTACACTTCAAGGGGTTGGAAAGTTGAAATTCACGAAAAAAAAATATAACAACCTTCCTAATACCGTTAGCACAAAAATAAAAAGCGAATATGATTCCTTCGCACAAAACAAACTTATCGAAAAATCGGCGTTAAAAAAACGGCTCCGGAACTTACACTTCAGGGGGATGAAAAGTAAAGATTTACGAAAAAAAAATATAAAAACTCTCCTAGTACCGTTGGCACAAAACTACAAAGCGTATATGATTTCTTGGCATACAACAATCTTATGAAAAAATCAGCGTTGAAAAAACGGCTTCGGAACTTACACTTCAGGGGGTTGAAAAGTCGAAATTTACGAGAAAAGAATCTAACAACTTTCCTAATACCGTTGGCACAAAAATAGAAAACGTATGTGATTTCTTGGCATATAACAATCTTATGGGAAAATCAGCGTTAAAAAAACGGCCTCGGAACTTACACTTCAGGGGGTTGAAAAGTCGAAATTTACGAAAAAAAAATCTAACAACTTTCCTAATACCGTTGGCACAAAACTATAAAACGTATATGATTTCTTGGCACATAAAAAGCTTATAAAAACATCGGCGTTATAAAAACGGCTCCAGAACTTACACTTCAGGGGGATGAAAAGCTAAAATTTACGAAAAAAAAATATAACAACTTTCCTAATACTGTAGGCACAAAAATACAAAGCGTATATGATTCCTTGGCACATAAGAAGCTTACAAAAAAGTCGGCGTTGAACAAACGGCTCCGGAACTTACACTTCAGGGGGATGAGAAGCCAAAATTTACGAAAAAAAAATATAACAACTTTCCTAATACCCTCGGCACAAAAATAAAAAATGTATTAAAGTCTTCAGCACATAACAATCTTATAAAAAAATTAGCGTTAAAAGAACGGCTCCGGAACTTACACTTCAGGGGGATGAAAAGTCAAAATTTACGAAAAAAAAATATAACAACTTTCCTAATACTGTAGGCACAAAAATACAAAGCGTATATGATTCCTTGGCACATAAGAAGCTTACAAAAAAATCGGCGTTGGAAAAACAGCTCCGGAACTTACACTTCAGGGGGATGAGAAGCCAAAATTTACGAAAAAAAAATATAACAACTTTCCTAATACCGTTGGCACAAAAATAAAAAGGCGAATATGATTCCTTCGCACATGATAAACTTATCGAAAAATCGGCGTTAAAAAAACGGCTCCGGATCTTACACTTCAGAGCAATAAAAAGTAAAAATTTACGAAAAAAAAGTATAAAAACTTCCCTAATACCGTTGGCACAAAAATAAAAAACGTATATGATTCCTTTGCACATAACAAACTTATCGAAAAATCGGCGTTAAAAAAACGGCTCCGGAACTTACACTTCGGGGGATAAAACGTAAAAATTTACGAAAAAAAAATATAAAAACTCTCCTAGGACCGTTGGCACAAAAATACAAAGCGTATATGATTTTTTGGCACATAAAAATTTTTTAAAAAAATCGGCGATTAAAAAACGGCTTCGGAACTTACACTTCAGGGGGTTGAAAAGTCGAAATTTACGAAAAAAAATCTAACAACTTTCCTAATACTGTTGGCACAAAAATAATAAGTGCATATCATTCCTTGGCACATAACAATCTTCTAAAAAAATAAGCGTTAAAAAAACGGCTCCGGAACTTACACTTCAAGAGGATGAAAGGTCAAAATTTACAAAAAAAAAATATAACAACTGCCCTAATACCGTCGGCACAAAAATAAAAACGTATAAATGTCTGTAGCACATAACAATCTTATGAAAAAATTAGCGTTAAAAGAACGGCTCCGGAACTTACACTTCAGGGGGATGTAAAGTCAAAATTTACGAAAAAAAAATATAACAACTTTCCTAATACCGTTTGCACAAAACTATAAAACGTATATGATTTCTTGGCACATAAAAAGCTTATAAAAACATCGGCGTTGAAAAAACGGCTCCGGAACTTACACTTCAGAGGGATGAAAAGCCAAAATTTACCAAAAAAAAATATAACAACTTTCCTAATACCGTTGGCACAAAAATAAAAAAACGTATATGATTCTTTGGCACATAACGATCATATGGAAAAATCGGCGTAAAAAAACGGCTACGGAACTTACACTTCAGGGAGATGAAAAGTCTAAACTTACGAAAAAATAATATAACAACTTTCCTAATACCATTGGCACAAAAATACAAAGCGTATGTGATTCCTTGGCACATAACAATCGTATTGAGAAATCGGCGTTAAAATAACGGCTCCGGAACTTACAATTAAGGGGGTTGAAAAGTGAAATTATACGAAGAAAGAATATAACAACTATCCTAATACCGTTGGCACAAAATAAAAAGCGTATATGATTCCTTGGCACATAACAATCTTATAAAAAAATAAGCGTTGAAAAAACGGCTTCGGAACTTACACTTTATGAGGATGAAAGGTCAAAATTTACGAAAAAAAAATATAACAACTTTTCTAATACCGTCGGCACAAAAATAAAAAACGTATTGAAGTCTTTAGCGCATAACAATCTTTCAAAAAAATTAGCGTTAAAAGAACGGCTCCGGAACTTACACTTCAGGGGGATGAAAAGTCAAAATTTACGAAAAAAAAATATAACAACTTTCCTAATACCGTTGGCACAAAAATACAAAGCGTATATGATTCCTTGGCACATAAGCTTATAAAAAAATCGGCGTTGAAAAAACGGCTTCAGAACTTACACTTCAGGGGTATGAAAAGCCAAAATTTACGAAAAAAAAATATAACAACTTTCCTAATACCGTTGGCACAAAACTATAAAACGTATATGATTTCTTGGCACATAAAAAGCTTATAAAAACATCAACGTTGAAAAAAAAGCTCCGAAACTTACACTTTAGGGGGATGAAAAGCCAAAATTTACGAAAAAAAAAAAATAACAACTTTCCTAATACCGTTGGCACAAAAATAAAAAACGTATTGAAGTCTTTAGCGCATAACAATCTTTCAAAAAAATTAGCGTTAAAAGAACGGCTCCGGAACTTACACTTCAGGGGGATGAAAAGTCAAAATTTACGAAAAAAAAATATAACAACTTTCCTAATACCGTTGGCACAAAAATACAAAGCGTATATGATTCCTTGGCACATAAGCTTATAAAAAAATCGGCGTTGAAAAAACGGCTCCAGAACTTACACTTCAGGGGTATGAAAAGCCAAAATTTACGAAAAAAAAATATAACAACTTTCCTAATACCGTTGGCACAAAACTATAAAACGTATATGATTTCTTGGCACATAAAAAGCTTATAAAAACATCAACGTTGAAAAAAAGGCTCCGAAACTTACACTTTAGGGGGATGAAAAGCCAAAATTTACGAAAAAAAAAAAATAACAACTTTCCTAATACCGTTGGCACAAAAATAAAAAACGTATATGATTCTTTGGCACATAACGATCATATGGAAAAATCGGCGTAAAAAAACGGCTCCGGAACTTACACTTCAGGGAGATGAAAAGTCAAAATTTACGAAAAAATAATATAACAACTTTCCTAATACCGTCGGCACAAAAATAAAAAACGTATGTAAGTCCTTAGCACATAACAATCTTATAAACAAATTAGCGTTAAAAGAACGGCTCTGGAACTTACACTTCAGGGGGATGAAAAGTCAAATTTTACGAAAAATGAATATAACAACTTTCCTAATACCGTTAGCACAAAAATAAAAAGCTATATGAGTCCTTGGCACATAAAAATCTTATAAAAAAATTGGCGTTAAAAAAACGGCTCCGGAACTTACACTTTAGGGGGATGAAAAGTCAAAATTTACGAGAAAAAAATATAACAACTTTCCTAGTACCGTCGGCACAAAAATAAAAAACGTATGAAAGTCCTTAGCTCATAACAATCTTATAAAAAAATTAGCATTAGAAGAACGGTTCTGAAACTTACACTTCAGGCGGATGAAAAGTCAAAATTTACGGGAAAAAAATACAACAACTTTCCTAATACCGTTGGCACAAAAATACAAAGCGTATATGATTCCTTGGCACATAAAAAGCTTATAAAAAAATCGGCGTTGAAAAAACGGCTTCGGAACTTACACTTCAGGGGGATGAAATGTCAAAATTTACCAAAAAAAAATAATCCGGGTAATATTTTTCAAGCCATTGCTGGGCTTCTACGGTGTTTTTACCCATTAAAAAACAATGTTTTATCAACACGCGAAACTCACTTTTTTCCATTTTTCAAACAAATTACAAAGTGACTTTACTCTAACCTCGATAACTCTGCTGTCTGTGATCCGAACGACGTGAAATTTTTACACGTTTTATGTAAAGGTTCACACTCTATGGAAACGTGGCTAGTTTGGTACTACTAGCACCATCTCTGGGTTAGTCTCGGGACTTATTGAATGATGTGTTATAGTATAAGTACACAGAAGTATAGTATGCATAAGGACCTGAATTCGTACTAACTTTCGTAATACTTTTAGACAATTTTGTATATTTTTATACATTAATATACATTTATATACAATTTATTTCTAAATTTGAAAATATATATCAACATATGAAAGTGTACAAAAATGTTCAAAAGTGTATCAGCTAATTTATCAGCATAAATTTTGAAAAAAATTTATGATAAATTTATGATCATTGATATGAATTTTTTTGTAAATTTAGTTATCTTGAATACTTTTAATAATACTTCTTTTTCTATAGATCTCTAAATGTGCCAACTGTGGTCACCCATGTAAGTACTAATACTGCCAAACTCTGCTTAACTTTAACGATCAACTAAGATGCAGTTTTGCTACCCCATTAAATTGGTAAATGTATGAAACAGCCTTTAATTACTATATATTTTGTAAACTTTATTTTATTAGCATTTTTCAAAACATGTATTTTCTATTAATGTGCATTATATAATGTACAAATCTTTTCAAAAAATATTTGCATTGATAAGTAGCTTTTTTCACAATAAAATACATAATAAAAACATTTTTTTATCAAAGTGATGAGAGATGTTTTAGTTTTTTACTATTACTTTTATGATTCTTGACTATATTGAAATAGTATGCACGTAAGTTGCCAAGAATATATAAATTACAATTTAATAAAAAAACAAGTATTAAGAACTAAAACATCTCTAAGTACAAAAATACTAAATTACAAAAATATTAAACAAGAAAATTTTTTTATTAAAACTGATTCTGATAAGTATTGAATAAAGGAAATACATCCTTTTTATAATGCTGAGAACATAATTCTTGTATTGCTTTGAATCGAGTTAATAAAATGCATAGCAAAAAAAGACTTTTCAACATTTACCACTTTGATGGGAAAGTAGAACTGGATCACGGTCAATCATTAAAGTTAAGTAGCATTTAGAAGGTACTTAAAACTTGGATAGATGACTGCTGTAGCATTCTAAAAAATAAAAATATTTTCAAATTAACTTAGAAATATTAATATATCTAAACATTTTTGTAGAATTTTATACACTTTTGTACACTTTAATTTACAAAATAATATTTGTAAAATACAGAAGTACAAATGATCATTAATCGTTAATATTTAATGTATACTTAGAGAAGTTTTCATAAACGTGTAAAAGTATTTATAAATGTACAATTTAATTTAATGATCAGTTCCAACACTGACGTTAACATATATTTATGAATATTTCTATACATTTTTGCACACTTCTGTATATTTATGTACACTTTTTACTTCTACTGGGGTATAGACTTGCTTTATTCAAAATTACATTAGCTACTTATGCGAATTAGTTTTATAAAAAATATTAAATGTTTTTGCCAACATTAAAACTAATTCTTACAGATTGTTCTCTATTTTTTTAACATCTTATTATTAACATTTCACTTTTTCTCACTATATCTCAAAAATTCACAATTAATATTAATTTTAAAAATAATTTTAATTATAAATATAAGATCAATTTAAATTTCATTATACATAAATTTATATTATCCTATATATAATATAATATAATTTTATTTTATATTTTATTGAAATAAAATATATAGCAGAAATTTAATTATTTAAATTAAATTCCGTTAAAGTTTTAAATTTTAAAATATTGAATTGAAAACTTGTTTATTTATGTCTTGATATTGTTTTAATAATATATAAGGAAATTAAAAAATATACATTAGAACATAGATTAACAGAAATTTAAATTATGATATAAAATACATAAACAATCCTTAAATATATAAAAACATTATCCATATTAAATGCACCAGCAATTTATTAATTGTAAAAAAAACCTTATAAATTAAAGTTATATAGTACAATATGTACAAAAATATAAGAATAAATAATTTCTCTATTTTAAAGCTACGTTAAAAAATAGCTATGCCAATTTTTTTGAATGTATAATTATAAAACATCACACATTACGGAATAAAAAATTAATTTCTTTAGAATTAATGAATTTTGAAAATAATTATAAACAATAATTGTGAATTAAATGCAGTTAGGACAATTAACTGAGATTACTTCATTTAATAAAGAAAAAATACTTAAATATATCGAATTTCTTTATTTGAATAAGGTTATTAAATCATCTTTTTATATTACAACTTGTGACAATGTTTTTGTTGTGAAAAGTTTAAAAAATAAATTTTATTTTATTGCAATTTTAGTACAATCATAGTCTTAAATTAATAATGTCTTTGTTTTTTTATTAAAAAATTTATATTTTTTAAATAAATGCAACCCAAAAAAATAAACATTATTCCTAGAATTTATTACACAAACGATCAAAGTTATGACAGATATATAATAAAAATAAAAATTGTTAAAAATTTAATATAATAAACAAACATTTTCTTTTTGATAAGGTGCAAAGTATTAATGGAATTTAACTATAAAAAAAATTAACTAAAATATCATGAAATACATATTTATGACACATAATATTTACATCATTTTCAATAGTTTCCAGTTGTTCGATTTCCATTGATATTCTATTTAAACTGTATAAGTATTCATTTAAATTTAAAGCACCACAAAATAAATCTTTACAAATATCAAAAGTTCATACATTGTTGAAATTGGTACGGACGTGACCTACTATACCCCAGCCTGCAAATTGTGCATTTTTTAATGAAAAATCATGCCAAATCAAGTCTCTTAATTTACACATCTCCGTTATGCCAATTATTTAATTCGCATACTTATCATATTTTTATTTTTACAAAAAGCACAAATGGAATACATGCATATATGCAAATGACCATATATCTCAAAAAATATGACCTCTTTTAATTTGCACACCACGTTAAATCATTAATTATTAATGACTTCAATTTGCACACTCATAAAATCTGATAAATTGTTAATTATTATAGAGAAAAAAGCGTAAAAAGAATTTTTACCAAAATTTTGAATTAGGCGCATGCGCACAGACGTATGTCTACCAGCAAGCTTGCGTTAAAACGCGCGAAAAGTATAACATTTAAATTTTACAATAACGAAACACGTTAAATAAACAAAAATAATTGTTAAATTGATTTGCACACCTTCTACAAACGTTCATAAACAATTATTACAATAAGCACATAGCCCAATTATTATTAAATATTCATTATTAATGTTTAAGAATCAAATGATTGTTAACAGCTGATCGCACTGAGATTATGTCCCGTTTAATGGACATATTAATTATGTGGAAGTGCTTTTCCACGCATCTCGGCAATTTTTCCCGCACGAGCCTTTTTGTATTTTTGGCGCGCCCCCGGTCGCGTGATTTTTTATACAAAGTGCATGTGCGTGGCGGCATACATGGCACCACCACCAGACCACAGGGGCGTATTAGCAAGGTGACGGCGTCAGCAACTTTGTTCGGTGGCAGCGGCGTCCCGCTACGAGCGGCGTTATTTCGTTTTTTAGCGCGCGCAGCTGGCCAGCCATCATCGTAAGTTTTTTGTAAATTTAATTACGGCGCGCGTGATTTCATAATTTTGTGAATATATTTCCGCGGGGGTAACTTTCGTTGGTTATCCCCATTTTCTTTCCTTTTTACGCGGTTCGTGCGAGTGAAAGAGCGTCATCTCTCTCACTCTCGTATAGTCGAGGCGAGAGAGTTGCGTTCTCTCTCGCACCTGTGTAAGAGTAGGTGCGTGCGAGTGAGAGAGCGATATCTGTCTCACTCTAGTAGCAGCAGTGCGGGAGAGTCGCTTTCTCTCCCGCACTCGCAGCAGATACGGCGCGCGCGAGAGGAAGAGGCCTTTCTCTCTCACTCCGGTAGAAGTAGTGCGAAAGAGTTGCGTTCTCTCTCGCACTCGCATAGGGTTAGGCGCGCAAGAGTGGGAGAGCGCTTTCTCTTTCACTCCTACGTCGCAGTACGGGAGAGTCGCTTTCTCTCTCGCACTCGCAGTCGATACGGCGCGCGCGAGTGAGAGAGCGCTTTCTCTCTCACTCCAACGGCTGCGAAAGAGTAGTCTTCTCTTACGTACCCGCACAGTATACGGCGCGCGCGAGTGAAGGAAACCTTTTTCTCACTCCTGTAGGCGTAGTGCGAGAGTTTCGTTCTCTCTCGCACTCATATCGTGCTTAGCGTGCGTGAGTCTAGGTAGCGCGGAATAGCGCGCCTTTAGACAAACTATTATATGTATCTTTTTACCTGCATCCCTCGTACGTTCTTTTTGTAATCTTTATTTTGTTTATTATTTGATTTTTTTTTGTTGGTTCCAATTCATAACTTTTAATTTATACTCTTTTTCTGATTATTAAAATTTTTAAATTATTTTATTTATTATAATATTTTTGTTTTCTTTTTTTTCTATCTTTTGTTTCCTTTTTTGCTTTTTCTTTTTTTTTGTAATTATTATTTTTCAATATTCTTTATTATTTTTCTTTATAATTACTTTAATGAAATTTATCTTTTTCATACGTCTTCTTTTATAGAGCAATTTGACATTATCTTTTATTTTATTTATTCACACTTTTTCTATTTTTCACTTTTTTGTAACGAAGAACTTTCAGCTTCCTCATGAATACCGCCCTCTCTGAGAAACCAGCTAGCCGGCAAGGACAACACACGAGTTGCGCAACGACGTTTGCGCGGCGTTGCAACGGTTACGTTGGGTCCGAAAGACGGCTTCCTGTGGCCGGACCCTGGAGCAAAGTCGTCCGAGACTTTAACGGCCGAGAAGGGGGCGCTGCTAGCAAGTTTCGCACCTAACGTGAATTGAGCGTTTCCCGAGGCTAATTGCTCCAGTGGTGGTTTGCCTCTAAAACCGCCACCCCGTTACAGTATAATTTGTATAAAGTTTTAAACGTTTCTTGCGTATATAATTAAACTAATTTTAACAGATGGAAGTTTTTTTGCAAACAACATTTTTTATTTCCATAAATCGTTTCGTATTTCTCACCGATTCAAACGGCGACAATATGCAACATAATGCGATATCGAATTTTTTATTGCGGGCAATATAAAATATGTATAGAACACAGTGTATGGGTAGCTTATGTCAAAGCATATGCATGTTCAAGCAAATGCAGTTACCAAGCTTACATACGTAAGTATTAAAAAATTTTAATTTAATCGAATAATTTAATTTATAAGTTAATTAGTTCTTTGATTTAATTATTTGATTGCTTAACATACATATGTATTAGTTTTAAAATTATTTCAAGTTTATTCACAACTATACAAATGCTAGGTTATGGTGGTAGTTGGATTATATTTATTGCTGCTTATTATAGATTATATTGTTTTTATGGATAAAATTGTATAACTATGTATTATAAAAATATGTAAATTATAAAGATACTATGTTACAATTGCTAAAGATCTAATTAAATATACCTAGAAATATTCTTTTATATTCTTTACAATAAAATTCAAATTTATAATTAAAAACTAGTATCAAAATAATAATTATTTTTTAAAACAAATTAATTTTATTACTTGAGATAATTTATATTAAATTTATATCAATTGTAGCACGACTGCCATATTATAGCTGTATTAATTTCAACATCATCTGGCATGCCAAATCATTCTGATATCATTTAATTATACTTTCAAAAATCAAGCATACTCATTAAAAATACTGATCATAATTTAAATATTTGGGATTATCAGCAATGTCAAAAATATTGAGAACTCATCCAAAAAGTGTGCAGGTACTTTAATTTTTAAGATTTATAAATTTAATATCATAATCATTTATATTAGAATATTTATATTGGGTGTACAACTTTGCTTCCGCCGTTTTTTCCGAAATTCGAGGCTTTATTGTAAAAAACTGGTTATACATGTATGATTCAAAGTATTGTCCATCGCTGGCCACTTCTTTCTCCCATCTTTCGGGCAGCATACGAATCCCGCGTTGAAAAAACTGATCATCTTTTGAATCGATCCACGAATCGATCCAATTTTTTACTTCTTCATAAGACCGGAAGTGCTGGTCAGCCAGGCCGTGTGCCATTGATCGAAACAAGTGATAGTCCGAGGGAGCAAAGTCCGGAGAATACGGCGAGTGGGGTAGGACTTCCCATTTCAAAGTTTCCAAGTATGTCTTGACCACTTTCGCAACATGGGGTCGAGCATTGTCATGCTGTAAAATCACTTTATCATGTCTCTCGTTGTATTGCGGCCGTTTGTCTTTCAATGCTTGGCTCAAACGCATTAATTGCGTTCGATAACGATCGCCTGTGATTGTTTCAGTCGGTTTTAACAACTCATAACACACTACGCCGAGCTGGTCCCACCAAATACTGAGCATGACCTTGGAACCGTAAATATTCGATTTGGCCGTCGACGTGGAAGCATGGCCGGGATATCCACATGATTTTCTGCGCTTGGGATTATCGTAGTGAACCCATTTTTCGTCCCCAGTCACAATGCGATGCAGAAATCCCTTCTGTCTTTGCCTTGCAAGCAGCTGTTCACAAACACACAAACGCCGTTCAACATCTCTCGGCTTCAACTCGTACGGCACCAAATTTCCTTGTTTCTGAATCATTCTCATGACTCTCAGGCGTTTTGAAATGGTTTGTTGCATCACTCCCAATGATCCTGCCAATTCTTGTTGCGTTTGACACGAGTCTTGATCAAGTAATGCCTCCAATTCTGCAGCTTTGAAAACCTTTTCTCTTCCACCGCCATGCTGGTCTTCGACGTTAAAATCGCCGTTCTTGAAGCGTTGAAACCACTCTCGGCACGTTCTTTCACTAATAGCGACCTCACCATAGGTATTTGAGAGCATTCGATGAGCCTCAGTCGCAGATTTCTTCATATTGAAGCAGAAAATTAAAACCTCCCGCAAATGACGGGAATTTGGCTCGTAAGCTGACATGTTTAATCGAGAATAACTTAATGATGCAGACACAAATCGACTAATATTTCGATGGCGTTATGTTTACAAATACCTAAGCTTATTGTATGACATCTATGATCTATTTATTTCAACTATCATTTACCGCTACAGCCATCTATTGCAAAACGGCGAAAGCAAAGTTGTACATCCAATAATATAATAAAATTGAAATTATTTCTTTTAAGTTATTTTAAATTTATTTTTATATAATTTTTTTTTCTAAGAAAATGCTTCCAAACATGCGTAAAATTTGGTTTTATTTTGTACTTATCTTTGCACTGCCCTTGCAGTGAGGTGAAATTCAGTTTGAATCTTCTTTGGGATAGCGTGGTAAGCGTAAGGCCGGTATTAGAAAGCCCTAAAAAAGGGAGTATCGGACAACAAGTGAATGACTTTATTGGGACTCGGTCTACTCCAATCTTCCTTCCTTCGGATAATCTGAGTTGACGTCTCTTCGTGGTTAAATCAAAATAAGATATTTCTCTTCGTCCCAGCTTCCTAACTTGCACAAAACTAAACTTTTCTTTGAATTTTAAAATTTGGCACGACAAATTGAATTTGTATTTATCTAACTTTATTTCATTTGACTTTTAAAATTATAATAAATTTGAAATACAATTTGAAGTAGTTTTAGATCTCGCGAGTCTGAAATAATGATTGGTATTCTGTAAATAATTGCTACGCGTGGAATAGGAATTCTAATTTAATTTATTCTTTTAACTTTAAAGTGAAACAGAGTCGAGTTTAAAAATTGCGCGCGTAACCGCTCAGTTTGGTGGTGATGCTTTGGAGTAACTACTTCTTTCGGATGACTCTTTCAAACTCCTTTTTCTGACTGACTGTTCTTCACCCGTCGACTGACACTGACTGCTCCTCCGTAACTTGCCGCTGCGCCGCAGCTTGGAGCGGAGGCTTGCTGTGATTGGCTGGTTTATATTTGTGTTATGTCTGAGCATAAAGCCTACAAAATTTTTCAACTTTTGCATTTAATTTTTATATTTTATTTTATTTATTTTATTTTTTCGTACTTAATTTCATTGAATCAAAGCCAAATTTGCACGAGAAATGGGATAAATATTCGAATTCCTGTTTTTAATTAATAATAACAATTTTTCTGTCTTAAATATTAATATTAAATTCACGCCATCTAAATGGAAGCAATGATTCAGCTAGTACTTGACTATTGCGCATGCGCAAGGCTCCGCGAAGAGCTTAAACTAGTGCAGCAAGTGTAAAACAGACCTTTAGCGCAGCGTAAGTTTAAAACAGACTCCGCGCAGAGCTTAAACTGGTTCACAATAGTTGTAAGCTGGAAACGAACCATTTTGCAGGAAGCTTTAAGATACATCGAAATTAAATAAAAACATATATTCGAAATATTATAATTGAATAATTAGATGACAACATATATAAAAAATATTGTCTAAGAAATATTATAATTTCATAAAAATGTATATTATCTTAAAATTAAATGAAAAAGATATAAAAATATTCTAATTATTTAATTAGTCAAAAACAAATATAAGAAATATTATATAAGAAATATTATAATTGAATAATTAGATGAAATTTATATAGGAAATATTATAATTTAATAAGAATATATATAAGCTTAAAATTAAATGAAAAATATATAAAAATATTAATAACTGAATAATTAGACAAGAATATATAAGAAATATAATCTTAAAGTTAAATGAAAAATATATAAAAAGAAAATAATTAATTAGATAAGAATATATATAAGAAATATTATAATTAAGCTTAAAATTAAATGAAAAATATATAAAAATATTAATAACTGAATAATTAGACAAGAATATATAAGAAATAATTCATGACAAATATAATCTTAACGTTAAATGAAAAATATATAAAAATATTATAAATAATTAGTAAGATCAAAACATATATAAGAAATATTATATGAGAAATATTATAATTTATTCTTATATAAATATTATTATTATTTCTTATATTAATTTTAAGAATTAAAAAGGGATAAAAATATAAGTAAAATTTAGAAATAATATTTAAGCAGATGTAAAATAATAAATGGACATATAACTTCATCTTTTATATATTTACATGAACCTTACAAAAACAGATAGTCAAAATGACTATTTATTTTATGGTAGGCTAAAAATACATAATAAATGTAAATGCAAATGTAAGTGTAAAAAGGAAAATGATATAATTTCCAATCCTTTCAATTAACTAAAATATGTAAACTAATAATAATTAAAATATTCATAATATACTTACCTTTACATAATAAAGGGAAAAAACTAAAGCGAATGAATAACTTTAAGTAACAAGCAAAATGAACCTAATGCGAAACAAATTAAAATTATATCAATCTCATGATAAAAGTCGAAAGTGTAATACCATTTATATTTGAAATATTTAATAATCACCTTATTAAATTTAAGATTTTTAATATTGTTAAAGAACTCAGCGAGGAAATAAATAAAATTCTTTGCGTAGCTTTGTGAATAATAAAGTATAAAATAATAAGATTGGAATGTAAAAACCAAACACAAAAGCGGATGCGATATTTCAAACAGACAAACTGTAATTTAAGAAATAAACACAAATCCAGATTATCAAAAACCAATTAAGATACTGTAATATCAACATCCTGGGCACCAAAGAGCCGACTACGCGTATGACGTACAACCACTGCCTTTGGACGATCAACTATAAGCCAGCCAATCACAGCGAGCCCCCGCTCCAAGCTGCGGCGCGGCGGCAATTTACGGAGGAGCAGTCAGTGTTAGTCGACGGGTGAAGAAAAATCAGTCTGAAAAAGGAGTTTGAAGAAGTCATCCGAAAGAAGTAGTTACTCCTAAGCATCACCACCAAACTGAGTGGTTACGCGCGCAATTTGTAAACTCGACTCTGTTTTACTTTAAAGTTAAAAGAATAAATTAAATTAAAATTCTAATTCCACGCGTAGCAATTATTTACAGAATACCAATCATTATTTCAGACTCGCGAGATCTAAAACTACTTCAACCTGTATTTCAAATTTTTATAATTTTTAAAGTCAAATAAAATAAAGTTAGATAAACACAAATTCAATTCTTCGTGCCAAATTTTAAAATGCAAAGAAAGTTAGTTTTGTGCAAGTTAGGAAACTAGGACGAACAGAAATATCTCATTTTGATTTAACTACGAAGAGACGTCAACTCAGATTATCCGAAGGAAGGAAGATTGGAGTACACCGAGTCCCAATAAAGTCACTCACTTGTTGCCCGATACTCCCTGTGTCAGGGCTGCTAATACCAGCCTTACGCTTACCACGCCATCCCAAAGAAGATTGAAATAGAATTTCACCTCACTGCAAGGGCAGTGCAAAGATAAGTACAAAATAAAATCAAATTTTACGCATGTTCGGAATTATTTTCTTACAAAATTATATAAAAATAAAGTTAAAATAAATTAAAATAAATAATTTCGATTTTATTATATTAAATTAAAAATATATTAAACGAAAAATATATTAATCATACAAAACTTAAAAATAAAGTTAAAATAAATTGAAATAAATATTTTCAATTTTATTGTATTCAATTAAAAATATATTAAATTAAATTAAAAATATATTAAATTAGAAGTATATTAAATTAATATATATATATATATATATATATATATATGTTACGTCCAAATGATTATTCGTGCTAGACATCATCCTCGTTAAATTCGTAGAATCCTTACCACGAATTTATTTTGCACGTAACCCCTTTTTAAGCCAAGGTATTATCCTTATAGCTTGGGATAGGTTACCGTGCTTGATTTAATAAATACCATTCGACCAATGATTCCTGTCAGTCTTAAGGAAAGGGGTACATTTATTTGGCGCTTAATTTAATTGTTAACTGGTTAATAGAGACGGGCTTAAATAATTATAATATACATATAGTTAAAAATAAATCAGCGGTATAAATTCGTAAATATTAATAATGTATTCGGCCTGTGTTACTGGCCGACTACGTTTTATTTTTATTGTTAATAACTTAGATTTAGCGAACAGCTAGAAAGGAAATAGTATACATATATTTAAATAAATTATTGTTATAAAATTGTAATGAAATAAAGTGTCCGGCCTGTATTACTGTCCAAGCTGCACTTTATTTTGTTAATAGATGAAATAAAATTGTATATGTGAGTTAGTATAATAAAATTGTAAAATGAAATAAAGTGTCCGGCCTGTATTACAGTCCAAGCTGCACTTTATTTTGTTAATAATGAAATGAAATTGTATATGTGAGTTAGTATAATAAAATTGTAAAATGAAATAAAGTGTCCGGCCTGTATTACAGTCCAAGCTGCACTTTATTTTGTTAATAATGAAATGAAATTGTATATGTGAGTTAGTATAATAAAATTGTAAAATGAAATAAAGTGTCCGGCCTGTATTACAGTCCAAGCTGCACTTTATTTTGTTAATAATGAAATGAAATTGTATATGTGAGTTAGTATAATAAAATTGTAAAATGAAATAAAGTGTCCGGCCTGTATTACAGTCCAAGCTGCACTTTATTTTGTTAATAATGAAATGAAATTGTATATGTGAGTTAGTATAATAAAATTGTAAAATGAAATAAAGTGTCCGGCCTGTATTACAGTCCAAGCTGCACTTTATTTTGTTAATAATGAAATGAAATTGTATATGTGAGTTAGTATAATGAAATTGTAAAATGAAATAAAGTGTCCGGCCTGTATTACAGTCCAAGCTGCACTTTATTTTGTTAATAGATGAAATAAAATTGTATATGTGAGTTAGTATAATAAAATTGTAAAATGAAATAAAGTGTCCGTCCTGTATTACAGTCCAAGCTGCACTTTATTTTGTTAATAATGAAATAGGAAGGAAGCTTGTAAAAAAAAAACAATTAACAAGTTTTATAGATTATCTCACTTTTATTGATGGTTTTTCTTTTAGCTGGTTTTATACAAGGATATGCCGGGCTTGATACGAAACTCGCTGGTTACAATAGTGGTGGCGGATTTCGGTGCACGGGTTTACAGAAAAGAATTTGAACAAAGAAAAAAAATTAAAAAATTAGTTGACGTGACATTAGACTTGAGATTTGATCTGATCTCGATTATTGAATTGTGCGGCGCTTTTATATGTTCGGCGAGCCTTTTCGGTGGCGCGGTTCAGTGACAGTGGTGGGGGGGGGGGAGCTTGCTGCATGGTGATGCATCTTATTACGCCGCGTATCGCAAAAATTTTAATTATACCGGTAATGTTTTAATTATTTATCAAAGTCAGTACATATTTTATAATTTATACGCATAATTGAACGTATTTCAGTGATAACATGGTTTTATAAAGAATATAAATTATGTTGAAGATCGCTTATGTGTTTAACGTATTTATTTACCCGATATAAATATATTTATATTTATTTATATATTTATTCGTCAATACTAAGCCCTATAATTATCTTCGTAAGTTTCTAATGATAGATAAATTTTATTCGAATATGAAAAACGTAAAATATATATATATATAAACAAAAAC
This sequence comes from Chalcis sispes, assembly GCA_949987625.1. Classification (NCBI taxonomy): domain Eukaryota; kingdom Metazoa; phylum Arthropoda; class Insecta; order Hymenoptera; family Chalcididae; genus Chalcis; species Chalcis sispes. The sequence continues at coordinate 39,962,991 of OX465095.1, read as the reverse complement.
TTAAAATAAAACTACATAATTATCGCGCTTAAATCGACAAATCTATTCTAAAAATTCATAATGTATTTTTCTGAAAGAGTCTGATTATTAATAATCTTTGTAATTTTTAAAATAATTACAAAACTGTCAAAAGAAAATTATGTTTATATTGCATTGTAATAAAGATATTTAATCGACTATCCTAGATACATAGTAAAGGCAGGTTTTCCTTAGAATCGATAAAAGGAAATTAAAAATAATTAAATTAAATAAAAGGAAAGGAACATCGGCAACCTCGTTATTTTCGTGATTAGTAAAGTACAAAGAGAAAATTGTATATATAAAAGACACGTTGTTTATATCCGGATAATATCTTATTACATTATTTGTCTGACTGTATCGCCCTTCCTTCAAGTATGCGAGTTGTTTGTTTCTAGCGCGAAGAAGGAAGAAAGTAAACGAAAGCTTAAAACGGTCTTTGGAGCTAGTTATATATTTAGTGCGTTTGATAGTTTTAAATTGCCGTAGATGATTCTTTCCTTATCCACTGCCAGAGGCAATGCAATTCTATTTACCATAAGGGTATATAATATATTCTAATATTACGGTACGGACGTAACATATATATATATAAAAATAAAAATTTCAATTTTATTATATTAAATAAAAAATATATTAAACGAAAAATATATTAATCATACAAAACTTAAAAATAAAGTTAAAATAAATTAAAATAAATATTTTCAATTTTATTGTATTAAGTTAAAAATATATTAAATTAAAAGTATATTAAATTAATATATATAAAAGTGGTTCAAATAAATTAAAATCAATAATTTCAATTTTAATTCCATAAGCACCGGTGAATCAATTTAAACAAGTTTTCGCATTTTCTTAATTTTGGCGATAAATAAAAATTAAGTGGTGACAGCGCTGCCTTTTTCTCCTTTCGAGTTAAAGAAATTTACACAAACTGAACAAACACGCGTGAATTTTTATAAATCTATATGTGTATATATGTATATTCTATGTTATCCGGGACGTAACAGTTGATCGTCCAATGGCAGTGGTTGTACGTCATGCGCGTAGTCGGCTCTCTGGTGCCCAGGATGTTGCTATTACAGTATCATAATTGGTTTTTGATAATCTGGATTTCTGATATTCAGTTTGTGCTTTGAAAGTGAAGTCGAGAGTACCGGTACTGACTCTATGAGCTTCGTTAATTTGAGCTCCTAAGTCCCTCATGCGGTTGACTAATGCAAGGACACTCTCGTTATCCCGTTGATATTCATTGCCAAGTTCCCCTAATAGTTGTTGCTCTGTTTTATTCGATGCATAAATGTCCTTTAGGAAGTCTTTATAATATAATGTTTCGTTAGGTTCGAGACACAATTCGAGCAGTGCGCTGGGAATTCCCCACGCGCACACCGAAGGCCCTCTCTCTATTCTCTCGTCGAGAGATGGCCTTTCTTTGAGGGGCTTCTCAGTGGCGGTTTGTTTCGCATCGATTTCCCGCAACTTCTCAGTACGTTTCTTTAGCCTTTCCTCATGTTCTTTTCCAGGGATCCACTTTTGTCCTGTGGCTTCCTTAAACGCCTTTAGGTATCTCTTCCTCGGTCTCTGGTTAGAATTCTTCTTAAAAGCAGGTAGATTTTTTAGGGCTGTTTCCAGGTCCGACGACGTGTAGTACCCTGGATGATCTTCGGTGGGGTTAATTTTTAATCCTTAATACACAGTATGTCGGAAAAGTTTCCGAACTTTTGAAATAAAAAATCAAAAATTACATCTAAAGACATTTATTCCAGTTAACTTTCAATGGAGTCCCCTTCCCTAGATATATACTCATTTAAACGCTCCATGAGTGATTCGAAGGCTCTCTGGTACTCCTCTGAAGTTATCGCTGTGAGACGCTCGGTGCAAGCCGCTTGAATGCTCGGTACATCTTCAAAAAATCGTCCTTTCAAGGCTATTTTTAGCTTGGGAAATAGGAAAAAGTCAGCTGGAGCCAGATCTGGCGAGTATGGGGCGTGATTGATGCGTGGAATCTGATTTTCGGCGAGATAACGCTTCACAATGTTCGAAGAATGAGCAGGCGCATTGTCATCCAGCAAACTCCACAATCCCGGTTCCTTGTACTCGGGCCTGATGCGATTAATCCGGCGCTTCAGACGTTTTAACACCTCTACGTAACACGCAGCATTCACGGTGGTGTTTGGGGGCACAAATTCTTTGTGTATCAGGCTCGTTTTCGTCGGTAACAGCTGTTGACGGCCGGCCGCTTCTCTCGTCATCTTCTAACGACTCTCTACCCTTCTTGAACCGACTGAACCACATGTAAACAGCTGTACGCGACCCTACACCTTCACCGTAAAGCAAATCGATCATTTTTTTCGTTTCCGCGAAAGTTTTTTTAAGTTTATAGCAGAATTCAATTGCGCCACGATGTTCAAATTTCTCATCCATTGTAAAGCTTGCACCGGGGTACTAAACACACGTTTACTCAAGCACGTCTATCTCGGCAACTAATGAACGGATACTGGTGGAAAAATTCTCAGACACTTCAGAGGGATGTAGCAACATAGTACCGGTGTCTTCCAAGAGGTGGCGCCACTCGTACAAGCGCTACAAAATAAGTTCGGGAACTTTTCCGAAATACTGTGTATGTAGTTCTGCTACTCGTTCGGTTAGCGCCTCTATATCATCCTGGTTTTGACGGATCGCGGAGCTTGTTAGAGCTAGTGCTCTATCAATCCTTCCGCGGGTTTTGTGGGCCCTCTGGAATTGCTGCTCGATGAGTACCCTATCCCTAAGGTAGCCTTTTAACAGGTTCTCGAGGTATTTTCTGGTTTGTCGGGTTTTTTTTGCGTCTTTACTATTCTTTGATGCAGTGTATTGCTAGCTTCGTGGTTTTCCTTAACCCGTCGCTGTTGATCGAGAAATTCTACTATCAAACCATCCACCACTATCTCGGTTTCTCTCAACGTGCTCTCTAATGAGAGCGCCCTATTGTGGAGTATGGATGTGGTTGTGGGTCAGTTCCCCGTAGTTGAGTGGAATCATCTACGAAAATTAATCTGGTTAATCTTTTTGTGTTTTCCACACATAGCTTTTGTCAAAACCTCCAGCAATTTTCCAAGACTTGTACTCTGTTGTTTGAGGCTAGAGGATTAAAAATCCTCGTAGATTACAGGAATCATGAATCTACTAGCTACGCACAATGAGTGTTTATATATATTTTGTTTATTTTATCTATTAATTTGCGACTTTAATCCGAGCTAACGGACCTTTTTGGTGTTTCGGGTCGTAGTTCCGGCTCAAATAAGTCACGTAATCTACGTGTTGCTTATCTGGGTAATAGCCGTGCACGTCTCTTCCCAAATAGAGGCTTGTTTCAAAAGCTTGTATAACCTCGCTCGCGGTCTCGGTGAGGTGCCTATTTAAAACTTCAGGGAGGTAGCCATATACCGCTGGGCAAATGCAACAGTCTTCGAGTTCGAGGTATGGGTGACAACCTCCTTGCGACTCGTAGGACTTTACAACACCGGGCGAGTAGGCGCCGTGGTGTGTAGAATAGATTTTTGCCTTGTTAGGCAATAAGTCGTGACCGAGTTTTAATGCCTCAAGATAAAAGCAGTCAAATGCCAACTCCGATAGATTCATATATATATGCGAGAAAGAGGGGCTAATTATTTATCTGATACCTATTTGTGGCTTTAATTTGTTTGCCTAGTTGAATAAAAACAAATAAATATCTTATTTATTTCATCGTTTTTTTTCTTTTTTTATTTATTTATTTATTGTTATTGTATTTATTTATAACCGTTCTTCAAATTTTTTTATTCTTAGTATAGGGTAACAAAACAAAAAAAATTTATTTGTTTGTTCGATTAATTCTTTTATTTAATTTTTCTTTTACTGTTTGCCATTTTAAGTTTAATTTTGTTAACTTAATAAAAAAAATTTATATGGACCGTTTATTTTGAAAGTGGTTTAAGTCCATTTTTAAAAAAAATGAGCTATCACGTAATTCGTGCTTAATTTAATGTATATTTTTTATGTATAACCAGTCCATGTTTAATTTCTTAAAAAATTTCCATGTTTTGTACAACTTAAAATCGGTCGGTAAATGAAATTACATAATCATCGATTATGAAAGTAATGTAAGTCCAATTGACAGAGGTAGGTGGCTTAGCAGACGGTTGCCGATTAGTAGTCTGTTATTATTCATTTGTTTTATCTTACGTGCCATATTACGTATCAAGAGTTGCTAACTTAGGTTATAAAGTTGTTAAATTTATTCCATTTATTTCTTAAAATGGATAACTTCATATTAACATCAGGTAGTGATATACACAGTGTGTCCCATGGAAAACGGAACTTTTTCAAAACATCGATTTATATTGGCGCCACCTATTGGTGGATGTTAACAATAGAAAGGTCCATTCTTAACTGACATCCTGTCGAAATGATAATCATAACGATAACAGAATATTATTCGTATCAAGTAAAAATGAGCCACTGTGTGAAGGAGCATTAAAAACCCAAGAAGAAGGAATGCTGAGATCTCAGTCGAGACCTGGCATCGGCTCGGTAAACACCTATTCAGTCCGCAACAAAAAATATCTTATAGTCACTCTAGAAAAGGATCGAAACATACGCGTTAATGAAGATACACTGGCATTAGGCTTCAGCAACATAAAAGACTTCTTGCAGAAAAATAAATTAAAAACAATTAGAGTCGCGCAAACAAATGGGATAGACGACGTAAGCTGGAATACTCTTTTACAACACCTAAGGGTCGTGTTCGATCAATGCAAAGAAACCAAGCTTATAATTTGTAAGGGACTTGTTCAGACACCACCAGAAGAAGAACGAGAAGAAATAATAAGGCTTATCCACGAACCTACAATCAATGGGCATAATGGTATCACAAAAACTTATAATCTATTACGCCAAGATTTCTACTGGCCCACACTAAAAAAAACGTACAGGAAATAATCGCAAGATGCAAAGTATGTCAATTGAATAAATTAACACGTCATAAAATAAATCAACCTATGATACTTACTGACACACCTGGAGCCGCGTTCGACGGCGTAGCATTAGATATCGTGGGACCACTACCTAGAACAAAGAGTAACTTTTTGTATATACTAACCATGCAATGTTTATTAACTAAATACGTAGTCGCGGCCCCGCTGACAGCCGCCGATTCGCGAGAAATAGCTGACGCATTTTTAGGAAAACTTGTTTATCAATACGGTGCACCACGTGCCATATTAACCGATCAAGTGGCAGCGTTCACGAGTAGCCTCATGAAAAATATCGCGAAAATATGTAATATTAAACAAAGTATAACAACAGCATATAGACCACAAAGCAATGGCTCTATTAAACGTATGCACCACGTATTAAAAGAATATTTTCGATGTCACGTAAAAAACGAAACGACATGGGACAAATGGCTAAATACCGCCGCATTCGAATATAACACAAGTGTACATAAGGGCACACGTTTAACCCCTTATGAATGTGTGTTCGGAAAAATTGCACGAACACCAAACGCAAAACAAATAACCGCAAACGTTAAAGACAATACATATTGTCAATACTTGGAAAAACTAAAAAAAATTTAATCAATATACAAGAAATAGCGCGAAATAACTTAAAAAACGCCAAGGTAAAATCTAAATTATACTATGACAGGAATGTAAATTCATGTGCATTTGAAGTGGGAGATTACGTACTTCTTTTTAAAGAACCAAAGAAAGGACCCTTCGATGTCGAATATACAGGTCCGCATAAAATATTGCGTTTTGTAAAACATGGAAATGTAGAAATGTAGAAATGTAGAAATCACGTTTAGAAATAAGACACGAATCGTACACCCTAATAAGCTTAGATTAACTAGATTAAGATCACCCAGCGAGATAAAAAAAAAACATAAATGAAAATGAAATTGCAGGTATCGCAACGAATAATGATGATGATGCGCAACAGCAGAACGACGACATCGTTGAAGCTCTTCATATGCTTTTTGATACTACAAATGACAGACGCGCTCTCGGCCTACGATTGCGGATCTACCAACACGCCGAACATAACGACAATATCACTAAGAAACATAGGTAAGTGCGAGTTCAATAACCTGCTTCCAAATAATATTAACAAGTTCATTCAAATCATTCAATACACGGATTTCGAACCCGTGCAGATTTGGCAATGTAAAATTCAAGTAAATCGTAAAATTAAATATTGCGAAATGCATTCACACATAAGCGATGTTAAGGGGGGAGGTGCAACGTATTTGCAATGCACATCGAGAGAAAACTGCATCGATATGCACAGACACGGAGAAACACGAATAGGAGACGTGAAAATCGACAAATTGACGTCAAACTCTACAAACTATCATACGATTACAATTGCAGGCAGCATAAACAGTGACGGCACCTGTAAAGGCGCGCAATATTCAGGAAACACGAATGCATACGATAACGTAGTAGTTACACTAAAACTTGAAATATCATTTTTTGATCGCGAGGCAACTCTGAATAAAGAAACTCCTTGTTTATTAATGAATTCCGGAACAAGGTGCGAATATGAGAAAGGGGAATGTATAGACAAGAACGGACTGCGCTCATTCTGGAACCCGAAACCTAAAAGAGAGTGCGACTTCAATCGCTACGCGATACTGTATACAGGAATTAGTATAAAAACAGTGGATAACATGACAGTAAACGCACCAGTGGTATTCTTCGCAAACACAACGGATGAAACGAAATTTGCTTTCACGATAACTAGGGAAAAACACGTATGTGGTTACCGCCTATTTCAGACAGAACAAAGTAAAATCTTCATTTATGAAACAGAAATCAACCAGCTATTCCCTACTACAACCACAGTAGACGTGCACGACGTAACCCTGACAACATACTTTGACACAAAACTAATGTATATCACAAAACATTGGCAAAACGAGATAAATAACCTTTATCGAGACATTGTGGCACACCGATGTAATCTGGAACGAGGAGTATTACTTAACTCATTAGCACTATCGTCGCTCAATCCAGACGAATTCGCATATTCAGTAATGAAGGCACCAGGGTACATGGCCGTAATAGCAGGTGAGGTGGCACACCTCATACAATGTACACCTATACTTGTAAAATTCAGACGAACAAACTATACGTGTTACCAAGAAATCCCAGTCACACATAAAAATCAGTCATTTTTCCTCACACCAAAGTCTCGTATACTTACAAACAAAGGAACACAACGAGCATGCATCACCTTACTACCCACAACTTTTGAAATAAAAGGAAAATGGTGCAAGTTAACACCATCGATAACAGAGACAGTAATACCGGAGATTCTGCAACCATTAAACAAACCAACATGGAAATACACGGATCCCAGAGATTTCGTAAATAATGGAATCTACACAGACAAGGACTTGGAAAACCTTCGAAATGTCGTAATGTTCCCGGCGGAAAAACCAGCCATACTAAATCAAATCGCTAGACGCATAATAGGAGAAGACATAGAAGATGTCTTATTCGACGCAGGAAATTTGTTGAGCGACAAAACATTCGACAAAATCATTCATTCATCAGCCCAGAAAATTTGGACTAAATTTATCATGTTCGGATCATTTAGTGCCGGAATGATTACTATTGAAATAATATTCAATATAATAAAATATATAGTAAACACCTTAATACATGGATATGCATTATATAATATATACGGAAAAAGTTTGAAATTATTAGGCGCATTTTGGGGCGCAATAGCCAATCTCTTCATACATATGAGTCAAGGACCACTAACAAACAGACGCAAACCAGCTAAAACACAGATGGAAGTTGAAGAATTGGATGAAATGAAGCCTGAAGCTCCGCCCGCACCACAGAAAAAAAACACAATGTACCCGCAAATGGAGTCAGTGGAAATAAACATGCCACAGACAATATTCTCGTTTTCTTAACTAAAATAATTTAACGACAATAAATCCGAAAACCGAGCACACTTTCGTAAGCACGATTTCCGAAAAAAAAATTAAATTAAATTAAATCAAAGCCAGATTTGCACGAGAAATAGAATAATTATTCAAATTCCTGTTTTAGATTAATAATAACAATTTTTCTGTCTTAAATATTAATATTAAATTCACGCCATCTGCATGGAAGCAATGATTCAGCTCGTACTTGACTATCGCGCATGCGCTAGGCTCCGCGAAGAGCTTAAACTAGTGCAGCGAGTGTGAAACAGGCCCTTAGCGCAGCGTAAGTTTAAAACAAGCTCCGCGCAGAGCTTAAACTGGTTCACAATAGTTGTGAGCCGGAAACGAACCATTTTGCAGGAAGCTTTAAGATACATCGAAATTAAATAAAAACATATATTTGAAATATTATAATTGAATCATTAGATGACAACATATATACAAAATATTGTCTAAGAAATATTATAATTTAATAAAAATGTATATTATCTCAAAATTAAATGAAAAAGATATAAAAATATTCTAATTATTTAATTAGTCAAAAACAAATATAAGAAATATCATATAAGAAATATTATAATTGAATAATTAGATGAGATATTATATAAGAAATATTAAAATTTAATAAGAATATATATATAAGCTTAAAATCAAATGAAAAATATATAAAAAAATTATAACTTAATAATTAGACAAGAATATATAAGAAATATTACATAACAAATATAAGCTTTACGTTAAATGAAAAATATATAAAAATATTATAAATAATTAATTAGATGAAATATTATATAAGAAATATTATAATATAAATATATATATAAGCTTAAAATTAAATGAAAAATATATAAAAATATTAATAACTGAATAATTAGACAAGAATATATAAGAAATATAATCTTAAAGTTAAATGAAAAATATATAAAAAGAAAATAATTAATTAGATAAGAATATATATAAGAAATATTATAATTAAGCTTAAAATTAAATGAAAAATATATAAAAATATTAATAACTGAATAATTAGACAAGAATATATAAGAAATAATTCATGACAAATATAATCTTAACGTTAAATGAAAAATATATAAAAATATTATAAATAATTAGTAAGATCAAAACATATATAAGAAATATTATATGAGAAATATTATAATTTATTCTTATATAAATATTATTATTATTTCTTATATTAATTTTAAGAATTAAAAAGGGATAAAAATATAAGTAAAATTTAGAAATAATATTTAAGCAGATGTAAAATAATAAATGGACATATAACTTCATCTTTTATATATTTACATGAACCTTACAAAAACAGATAGTCAAAATGACTATTTATTTTATGGTAGGCTAAAAATACATAATAAATGTAAATGCAAATGTAAGTGTAAAAAGGAAAATGATATAATTTCCAATCCTTTCAATTAACTAAAATATGTAAACTAATAATAATTAAAATATTCATAATATACTTACCTTTACATAATAAAGGGAAAAAACTAAAGCGAATGAATAACTTTAAGTAACAAGCAAAATGAACCTAATGCGAAACAAATTAAAATTATATCAATCTCATGATAAAAGTCGAAAGTGTAATACCATTTATATTTGAAATATTTAATAATCACCTTATTAAATTTAAGATTTTTAATATTGTTAAAGAACTCAGCGAGGAAATAAATAAAATTCTTTGCGTAGCTTTGTGAATAATAAAGTATAAAATAATAAGATTGGAATGTAAAAACCAAACACAAAAGCGGATGCGATATTTCAAACAGACAAACTGTAATTCAAGAAATAAACACAAATCCAGATTATCAAAAACCAATTAAGATACTGTAATATCAACATCCTGGGCACCAAAGAGCCGACTACGCGTATGACGTACAACCACTGCCTTTGGACGATCAACTATAAGCCAGCCAATCACAGCGAGCCCCCGCTCCAAGCTGCGGCGCGGCGGCAATTTACGGAGGAGCAGTCAGTGTTAGTCGACGGGTGAAGAAAAATCAGTCTGAAAAAGGAGTTTGAAGAAGTCATCCGAAAGAAGTAGTTACTCCTAAGCATCACCACCAAACTGAGTGGTTACGCGCGCAATTTGTAAACTCGACTCTGTTTTACTTTAAAGTTAAAAGAATAAATTAAATTAAAATTCTAATTCCACGCGTAGCAATTATTTACAGAATACCAATCATTATTTCAGACTCGCGAGATCTAAAACTACTTCAACCTGTATTTCAAATTTTTATAATTTTTAAAGTCAAATAAAATAAAGTTAGATAAACACAAATTCAATTCTTCGTGCCAAATTTTAAAATGCAAAGAAAGTTAGTTTTGTGCAAGTTAGGAAACTAGGACGAACAGAAATATCTCATTTTGATTTAACTACGAAGAGACGTCAACTCAGATTATCCGAAGGAAGGAAGATTGGAGTACACCGAGTCCCAATAAAGTCACTCACTTGTTGCCCGATACTCCCTGTGTCAGGGCTGCTAATACCAGCCTTACGCTTACCACGCCATCCCAAAGAAGATTGAAATAGAATTTCACCTCACTGCAAGGGCAGTGCAAAGATAAGTACAAAATAAAATCAAATTTTACGCATGTTTGGAATTATTTTCTTACAAAATTATATAAAAATAAAATTAAAATAAATTAAAATAAATAATTTCGATTTTATTATATTAAATTAAAAATATATTAAACGAAAAATATATTAATCATACAAAACTTAAAAATAAAGTTAAAATAAATTGAAATAAATAATTTCAATTTTATTATATTAAATAAAAAAAATAATAAACGAAAAATATATTAATCATACAATACTTAAAAATAAAGTTCAAATAAATTAAAATAAATATTCTTAATTTTATTGTATTAAATTAAAAATATATTAAATTAAAAGTATATTAAATTAATATATATATATATATAAATATATATATATATAAATAAAAGTGGTTAAAATAAATTAAAGTCAATAATTTCAATTTTAATTCCATAAGCACCGGTGAATCAATTTAAACAAGTTTTCGTATTTTTTTAATTTTGGCGATAAATAAAAATTAAGTGGTGACAGCGCTGCCTTTTTCTCCTTTCGAGTTAAAGAAGTTTACATAAACCGAACAAACACGCGTGAATTTTGATAAATCCATATGTATATATATATATATACATACATATATATATATATTAGTTATTTATGTACCTTGTGCGAGCCTCGCGTCATTACAGCTTGAGGCAAAATATGTTGTGGATGGATAGTAGGGCCGCAGTCGCGAGCGCAGCGAGCGACTAAGGCCCCTCTATCCATCCACAAAATATGAGCCGAAAGCTTTAATGACGCGAGGTTCACTCATGGTGCTTAAAAAATTTTTCAGCCTTGTAACCCGTACGAAGACTCTTACTTAGTTAACAGAATAATTAATTTTATTTTGTTGCATATCAATTAAATGCAATTTCGAACCCGTACTGACAGTTCGTAAACTACAGATATCGTCTGCTAACGCATGCGCATTTTCTACACACACGCGTACATGTACATGTGTGTCAAAAAGTGACAGACAACATAATGTAAATATAAATATAAATTATGAAATTAAAAAAAATAGTAAATGGATTAATATTTAAAAATAAAATTAATTCTTGAACAATTATTATTTATTAAAAAATATAAATTTCTTGAGTATATTTATTAAATATTTATACAGAATAATATTTTTAACAAAAGTTTTTTTTATAAGATTTGAAAGCTTATTAATAATATTAATACTATTATAATTAATATAAATACTTTCTTATGTTATTTTTATCATAACAATACTATATTTGTTTAACACATTTTTTGTATAATCAATGAATTTTAGTCTCTTATTTAACATGAAAAAACAGTAACTTTTTTAAATATTTTAAATTTAATTTCTTCACACAAAAAACTTTTAAATCATTTATCTAAATCACAAACAAAATTATAAACTAAAAAATTATCACTTTAAAATCACTTATTATTAAATTTTTTAATTTTGCGGGATTATATTAGATTTTGCTTTTTCTATTAGTTTATTTAATTCACGTTTGCATTCTTCATCACTGTCACTATCACTCGTCTTATTTTCATTATTTAATAAATTGTCCATTTTTATTCTTCTTCTCACATATTAAGAACGAATATTACCGACACAACGATACACTATACTGAAAGAAAACAAAAGAAAAGCAGAGCCCCGTGGTCGCTTGAATTTACATACTGAGCGAAGGAGAGAGCGAGACAGAGATAGGGTGGTCACGTGGGAGCAATGGTGCGCGCGCTCTTATCGCTATCTCGTTCTCTCTCCTATGCTCAACATACATAAGTCTTATTACGCGTTTCGAAAATATAAGTTTCGATGAAGACTCACATGCTAGGCTATATGAAGCGACAAATACATAGCAGTGGCGCTGTTAACTTTTTTTTCTCCTGGCACGTATACAGCCTAGAAGGACGTATAGAATGACATACAGCCTAGGAGGACGTATAAAAAAATGTTAATACGATCGAGAAGGCGCTTGCGCGTATGGAAACCATTTACACGCTGACGATGCTCCGTAGGTAAGAGTCGCCGTACGGGTTAGTAGGCTGAAAATATATGTATATATATACATGTAATGCTAGTTTCTGGGACATATGTTTTCTGGGATGCCTTATGCATATAATGCATTTTTCTGGGACTCCCAGAACAAATAGTAATACTTTTCTGGGACTCCCAGAACAAATAGTAATACTTTTCTGGGACTCCCAGAACAAATAGTAATATTTTTCTGGGACTCCCAGAACAAATAGTAATACTTTTCTGGGACTCCCAGAACAAATAGAAATACTTTTCTGGGACTCCCAGAACAAATAGTAATACTTTTTTGGGACTCCTAGAACAAATAATAATACTTTTCTGGGACTTTCAGAAAAATAGAAATATTTTTCTGAGAATCCCTGAAAAAATAATTTCATTTTCATGGACTTCAAAAAATTAATTATTTTATTATATAACTACGTGGATTCTATCAAGAAACGGTCGTAGATCAACTTACGTCATCGATTTGTTTTAGGTAGTATATAATATTTTTTTTAATTACCAAACAGTATACAATATATTTAATAATATTTATTAAATATAGGTTCTACAATGACATACTTATCAGTATATTTGTAATGATTTTTATTTTACGATGTATTTTTCGTCATTACAATTTGTTATTGAAAATTAATGTGAATCCTTATTTTAACATCGTTCGAAATACGTAACATTTAAATTAATACGAGTTGATTGTCAATATTACATGTCTAATCCATGTAAAACGTATTCTATGCTTATATATAATATAGGATTAAATTATTAAAAAATAAGAAAACAAACGATGTCATATAAGAGGAATTTGAACCGCGTTATTTAATACTTACATAATTGCATTATTTTATAAGCAAATAAACGTTTTTAAATCACAGAAATTACCAAACCGGACTATTTGCCGATTGAAATGTAATTAAAGACATCATCAAAACCATTTTAACCACGAATTCTTTATCTATGAAAATTTATTTACGAAACGTATTAGTAACATTAGAAAATTATTTAAATATTAATTGTAAGTGATACTACAGAAAATCAAGAAAAACCCTTGAATAAAAAATGGATTTTAGAAAGAATGATTGTGAAATAGAGACAAATAATTATATATATATATTTCTTATTCGATACGAATATAATATAGATTTTGGATAAGTTTCCGATTTTTTATTTTTTTAAGAAAATAGAAATTAAGTTAATTATAATTTATGTACATTAACTACATTAGTAGAGAGCTTAAAAATATTTTAAAAATATATAAATATGTATGTGGTAGAAAGAAAAATGCGATGTCTATGAATTATCATTAATTTTCGATCTTTTATATAACAAAATTAAATGAAATACTTCTTAATACTTGATATCATAAGGGATAATACATATAAAACGAAATACATTAAAATTATTTTTTAACTATACATTATTTGCCTTTTTAGTTATTTTCTCTTTTAGCGAATTCTGAAATTCGATTTCACTAATATAAAATTTAATATTTTTGCTATTTTAGTTAATTTTGCTTCTATAAATAATTATAATAAATTTTTATGAAGTTGTTCATATCATACCATAATTTTACGTAATTAATGCTAGCTCAATTGTGTTATCTATCTTACATAATGTTTTTATTTTGTACTTCTTAAATAAAATAAAAACTAATAAGGAATTAATAGAATGAGTAGCATATATTCGTAACTAATACACTTCAGTAATTTAATATTTTTAGATTTGGTTTTAATAATTAAATAATTAAATTATTGCCGATAATAAGATTTATTAATCATAATTTAAAAACGTTATAAGTTTACTTAAAGTATTTCTTATCAAATCAAGGTACCTGGTACTAATGCAAAGTTTATATAAATATTTCACATGTGTACTTATATATACGATATATACGAGTAAATATATGGATTGGGTATTTTGACGAACTTTTTTCTCACAAATTGGGTCTTTTGAGGAGTTTTGACCTTTTTGAGGAGCATTCTCAAAAGGAAAACGCAAAATTGGTCATTTTGAGATATCGTTAGTATATACATTGTTCATTTTGAGGATGGTCTTCAAAAGGACGTATGCATGTAAAATGGTCATTTTGAGGTATTTAATTTTTTAGTTAAGCGTAGTGTAGCGAACATGTGACCCCGATAGTAGCACCTTATCTGCTTAGCAGTTGGCAGCACAGCGCTGCCATGCTCTTATTCTATTATATTACTTGAGGCAGATGCGTGCCGCCAATGAATGTAAAAGCAAATTTAAAAAGTAAATGTTTGCAAACTAAAAATTCTTCAAACTTTAATTGATGAATTAAATAATTTTTAATATTTTAATATTATTAAAACTATATCATTATAAGTTGGAATATTTGATTTTATTGATTATTATATTTATAAAAAGCAGAAAAATTATTTTTAATAAAATAAAATATTAACTTTTTAAGTTATAAGTAATGCTATTTACACAATTTGTTATTTAAGTATATTGAGTATTGATCATATTTTATAGCAAAAAATGTAAGATAATTACTTAAGAGTGTATGTAAACAGGTTTATTATTTTAAAAAAATTATTTCAAATTTTTTCGCGACTCTAACGATTCGCGTAGTGATGCATATCGTAATGCGCCTCAGCCGTAACGAGAAGCCGTAGCTCTAATACCGTTGTATTTCATACAGAAGGAAAAGGCAAAAGATGCGTGGAGGAGAGAAATAAAAAAATTTAAGACAACGTCTACGATGTCTATACGTGTACGAGAATCATGAACGAAATTTTCTCTTTCTCTTTCTCTCTCTCACACACACACACACACACACACACACACACACAATAATAAAGGATATATTACATTCTTTAAAGTGGGAAAACAGTAAAAAGGTATAATTCATAATTGGAAAATTCTTGAACAGTCTTTATTATAAGATAATCGGTGCCTAAAAATATATCCTCTAAAAATACGTGTTGTAAGAACGACAAATGCAATAAATAATTTCGTCATATAAAAAGTAAAAGATTGGTAGCACATATTTTGTTCTCGTATTGTGAAACTTGTTAAAGAAGGCGTAATACTCGTATTGTATGTAAAATTCAGAGTGCAATATTATAATTCAATCACTGCTTAATGCATATTAATAATGACTGATAATTCTATAAATATATCTAAATATACTTAAATATATGTGTTATAAAAAAGATTTTTGTTTTTTAAAATTTATTTTTTGGGTAATGGAACTTTTAATTTAACTTTTATCTTGATTCTGTAAAAAAGTAAAATGTTAATATTAAAATAATTATAAAATACAATTATTATACAAATAATATACAATTAATTTTTTATTACGAATTTTAGAGAAAATATTTATTATCATGTAAATATTTAAAAATGTGATAATTGCTTTATAGCATTTATTGATACAAAAGGTAACATTAAAGTTATAAAAAGGTGTATAAAGATATAAATACATTTTATGCTAGTTTCTGGGACGTTTTTTAGTATGAAAGGTAACTTTCTGGAATTTTCAGTGTTTTCTGGGACGTCCCAGAAGACTTCTAGATGCAATGCAAGTTTCTGGGACGCATAAAGTTATGTCCACACTAGTGAAAAAAATGATTTTTTAGCTAAAATCATGTGAGATCAACTTAAAAGGGTGTCAGCTACTTATAGGGATGGGTTATTAGAAAAAGTTAATTAATTCAACGTATTATATTGCCTAAAAAGTCGTCGGCAGCTTCGCCACCTCTGTGCATTGTGGACAATTTTTTACAAATCCCAGAAACATTGATTCTGTCCATTTATATATATAGTATATATTGATTGGTCCTTTTAAAGAACTTTCGATGCATAAAATGCTCTTTTTGAGGAACTTTGGTCATTTTGAGGAATGGTCTCAAAGTGCCGATGTACCAAATGGTTAGTTTGAGGAGTTCCCCAAAAAGCAATTGGTCATTTTGAGATGGTTCCTTAAAATATTGTAGTAGTATGTATTTTGATTATTATGAAGCTTCTATATAAATATGAAAAAATTGCAATCCATGGGAGTAGATGGAAGTTAGCCATTTCATTTTAATAAGGCATATGCATAATAGTTTTGAAAAATAAAAATAAATTATGTAATAAGCATTTTTAATTTTAGTAGAAAAAATAATAAAACTAATAAGTGGATAAAACTTGGCACAGAAAAGAGCTAATTAAAATACACCAACAGCTATTATTTTGCTGTGGTGCATAATGTTTTTAGTCAAGAAATGAAAAAAGCCCGAAAAATTCTCGAGACTAAAGTTAAAGTGTATTTTGAACAATCTAATTTTAAAATGCAAACTAATTTTGCTAGACGTCGCGGTTTAGAATGGGAAACTGATTTATATATTACATTAATTAGAAGTCTTTCAAAAAAGTCACATTTAAATATTGAAGTATTAAAAAATTGTTCTACAAAAGAACTGAAAACTTTGACTGAAAATATTTATCCAAAATGGAGTAATACAAGAAAACAATATTTGGAAAGTGTCAAATATTTTGTTACGATTTATGCGGACTTAATCTTCAAAAATTTGTCGAGTAAGTAATAATTATACTTTGAATCTAATTGTAAAAGTAATGAATTTTTATACTTAGTATATATTGGTTTCATCCTATTAGATAAATATGAATAAATAGTTCGAAAGAAATAGACATAACTTATTTTTAGTTTTACTAATTAATTAATTGAATAAAACTTATAAAAACCTATAAAAAGACACATAAATGTGGGAGCGTAAATTTCATAGCCTGTATGCGATTTCTGCATCCATCCTATTACTTTCTATGAAAATTTTTTAATTGGTACTTTATTAATACTACTTTTGCAGATTTAAAGCAGGGCGAGGAAATAATTGCACCAAAATTGAAGAAATGGTTTATTTACAAAGGAGCACTAGTATCTGCAATAAAGAGTAAAGATGTTCATTTACATGTTAAAAAATGGTTAGAATCGCCAAATAACGTTCTGCCAATAAATAGTAAAAAACTGATTTTAAGTAAAATTTATAATGGTCAAATATTTGACAAGAGGATGATGATTAAATTAAATAATACATTAAAAAATAACAGACTTGAAATTTGTGAAGAATTTAAAAACGTTTTACAAGAAAAGAATGATTCAATTAGTAATAACGAAAATAGTTTATCTTGTAAAATTGTAGATTATCCTGTTTTCAATTCAAATGCAAAACAAATTAATAATACTCAATTAAGTGATTCTAATGAAAAAGAAAATATTAAACAGAAAAAAAATAATGAAAAGGAAAACAATATATTCAAGAAACATTATAATAAAAAAAAAACAAATACAACAGTAAAATATCAATGTGGTAAAGTAAAATATAAAATTATTATTGTATTATTATTATATAACTGTATAATAACTTCATAATACGATTATTTAGGTGATCGACTTAATAAAAAACTTAGTGAATTGAATATTCTACATGAACTATTTGATGGTAAGAATAATACAAGCACTACACGTTGAAAAAATTAAAATTAATAGTTTGATTTTGTTTCATGAAATTTATTTTTTTTGAAGCGACAAATTGTATTATTAATTCATTGTAATTTTATCATTCATTTATTTTATATTTAACATATTTACTTGATCCCTTTTTCTATTTTCCTTGTAAATCAATCTTAGAATATTTTTTTATATTCTTCTTCAGATAATTCTGAACAGATAACACTTCTAAATAAATTAATTATATTAAATGTGGTGACTACACAAAATGAGGATTTAAATAAATTTATGACATATGGAAAAAATATTCCTATCAAAATAAAATGTAACATATTGAAAGTAATATACGATGATAAAATAAAACCATACTATTATTCAATGTTAGATCTTCTTACACCCTACAGATACCTGATTAAACGAAAAGTGCAGGAATTCAACGATTTACTTCATCATGCCAAAATTGATTTTAATGCCAAATTAAATGGTGCGTCAATGTTCGAAGATGCAGAAGCTGTGTTTTATGAAAGTAAGCAGCATTTGATAATATTTAAAAAAAAAGATATATTTGTTTACCCAGTTGCAAGAATCCACGTGAAAATCCACATGGATTTGACGTGGAAATCTACACTGAAATCAGTCCAATAACACACTGTATGTGGATTTCCACGTAAATTTCCGCGTAGATTTTTACGTGGATTTCCGCGTAGATTACCACGTGGATTTCAACGTGAAATCAGTGTAGAAATCTACGTGGAAATCAGTGTCGATATCTATGTGGAAATCAGTGTAGAAATGTACGTAGAAATAAGTGTAGAAACCCACACAGATCGAAAGGTTTTTAAAATGTTTTTAAAACGTTTCATAAAAAGATAACCTTTTTAAAAGCTTTCAAAAAATGTTTTGAAAATGAGTTTATGTCCGTTTTTAAACCCTTCAACAACGTTTTCTAGCTCCTTTTATAAACCTTTCGATACAAGTTTTGAAACATTTCTATAAAAGTTATAGAAATATTAAAAAAAAAACATTTTTGAAAATAGTTGATGAAACCTTTTAAAATACTTTTTTAAAATCTTTATAAAAACTTTAATTAAGTATTTATATATTTTAGAATTTTATTTTTTATTATGATTATACATATTTTTAACATACGCATTATATTTAATCGTTTATTCGCATTGTCGCACATGTTAATTTACACATTATTTAACGGAAAAAGATGCAGAAAAATGTTTGACCTACGGTGGGATCGAACCCGGGTCCTTCGCACTATAAAGCAGACGTCCTAACCATTACGCTATGCAACGCTTGTAGAACTAAGATTTAAATTTAAATCATAAGTTGCATGGCAATTCATATACACTTGTATTAATTTTACATTTAAAATTTATTCTATAGTGTAAAGTATTTTTTTAAATTAAGATATAATTACAATTTAAATATATTAAATTTTTAATAATTTTAAAATACATTTATAAAGTTTTTATAAAGGTATAAAAAAAGTATTTTAAAAGGTTTCATCAACTATTTTCAAAAATGTTTCTTTTTTAATATTTCTATAACTTTTATAGAAATGTTTCAAAACTTGTATCGAAAGGTTTATAAAAGGAGCTAGAAAACGTTGTTGAAAGGTTTAAAAACGGACATAAACTCATTTTAAAAACATTTTTTGAAAGCTTTTAAAAAGGTTATCTTTTTATGAAACGTTTTAAAAACATTTTAAAAACCTTTCGATCTGTGTGGGTTTCTACACTTATTTCTACGTACATTTCTACACTGATTTCCACATAGATATCGACACTGATTTCCACATAGATTTCTACACTGATTTCACGTTGAAACCCACGTGGTAATTTACGCAAAAATCCACGTAAAAATCTACGCGGAAATCCACGTAAAAATCTACGCAGAAATCCACGTAAAAATCTACGCGGAAATCTACAAGGAAATCCACATATAGTGTGTTATTGGACTGTTTTCAGTGTAGATTTCTATGTAAAAATCCACGTGGATTTCCATGTGGATTTTCACGTGAATTCTTGCAACTGGGTATTTTCTTTCTAGCGAATTTTGAAATTCAGTATGTATGTTCAGAAAAAGATAGGCGGAGATTTCACAAATATAATATTTAATATTTATGCTATTTGAGTTAATTCTGCTTCTATAGACAATGATAATTAATTATTATAAAGTTGTTAACATCATACCATAATTTTACGTAATAAATGCCAGCTCAAATTTCTTATCTATCTTAAATAATGTTTCTATTTTTTATTTCTTTAAGAAAATAAAAACTAATAAGACATTGATAGAATAAGTAGCATATTTCTAACCAATACACTTCAGTAATTTAATATTTTTAGATTTAGTTGTAATTATGTAATAATTAAATTACTGCTGATAATAAAATTTATTAATCATAATTTAAAAATTTTATAGATTTTCTTAAAGTATTGCTTACCAAATCAAGATACTTGATGCTAATGCACATTTTATATAAATACTTTACGTATTTAGACGAATATATGTATAAAAAGATTTATAATATATACCTTACAAAGAAACTTTAAATACAAATATTTAGTAGAAAAGAAAAAATGACACGTGTATAAATTTTTTTATTTATTTTTGATCTTTTTTATTACAAAACTAAATTAAACATTTTTCAAACATTGCTTTATATTATAAGAAATATAATACATATAAAACGAAGCACACGCTACGTTTTAATTAAACAATTAAACTTGTACATAAATATTTAAAACGTACATAATTAACTAGTCAATCCCTACTAGAACAACAAAAATACTTAAATTTGGTAATCAATTTAATAATTGCATGTCTCAGAGTTTCTTCGACTACTACTATATCGTAAAAATAACCAATTAAAACTTATTAAAACCGATTCAAAAGGTAATCGGTTTGAATCCGGTTTTTTAATCGGAAGATATCAAATTAAAACCAATATAATCGATTAAAAGTTATTTAGACCAATTATAAAATTATATCGGTTTTAATCGGATTTTATTAGTTATATTTTGCAATAAAAATATTATTTTATTGACAATTTTTATTTTTTAATAACTT
This sequence comes from Chalcis sispes, assembly GCA_949987625.1. Classification (NCBI taxonomy): domain Eukaryota; kingdom Metazoa; phylum Arthropoda; class Insecta; order Hymenoptera; family Chalcididae; genus Chalcis; species Chalcis sispes. The sequence continues at coordinate 39,941,837 of OX465095.1, read as the reverse complement.
TTTGGAGTTGCTATGTTTGCGATATTTATTAAATTTATATTTGTCCTTGAATTTTTGATATTTAGTAGATACTATTTTAGTTTCAGGACTACTAAAAGAATTACAAGCACGTTTCCTAGACTTAGATTTTACTTTACTCTTTTCCAAATTATGAACAATTAAAGAAGATTCACTACTCAAATCTCGAATTTCCATTTGTCTATTCTTGTTTTCTGCAAAAAACTTTCTGAATTTAGTATCAATTATTTTACAAATTATAGTACTGCTAAAAATAATCATATTAATATTTTTTTTTTTAATACAATTTTATTTATTAATATGTTTGCAAAAGTGAAACTATTTCTTAATACGTTTATATTCGCGAAATTGTAAAATAATTTTTAAAAAGTAATAGTTCTAAAATTTTGTTTTTATAAACACGTACAAAAAAAGAATACAAACATTATAATAAATTCATGAATTTCATTCATTACTAACCGTCACTTGGATGTTTTTCTACAAGGTATGATGACAAAAGAGACTCATAATTAATGGTACTGTTAAAGTGTGATTCTATATTCGTATATTTCTTAGGACCTGTAAAAAATTGATATGACTTCTACTGTAAGAAATACTATGAATTATTAGTAATTACAAATTGTATATATTCCACAAATAATTAAAGTTTGATATTTACAAAAAGGAAACAACCGATTAATATTGTTTAATTATAACGAAATATATTACGTGACACTGCAAAATTTATTTATATAAAATACGCTAGCTTATATAATTCTAAAAGAATTTTAATTTTTAAATTCGAAAAGCTAAAAACTAGTACAAATTTAAAATCATAACATTACATATTTATTCAATGTATATTGATAAAGCACTGCAAGAAATGTATTAAAAAATCTAAATTTTTATTTTAATTAATTATTCTACTCACTGATTAACGGAGGTGTATTAGTAATTTCATTTTCATATGTGTCAGTGATTATATTTTTAATTGGAGAAAATTCAATATGTTTAACATCATTCTTGGTCTTACAACGAACTATCTCTGATTTTGCATTTGTTTCAGAATCTACAAAATAAATTGAATTAGTTTGTAATAATAAATGGTGATATAAAAATGCAAGTGACTTTAGAATCATACTAAATAAATATAGCAAATTAATTATCAAAAAAATGACAATACTTTACAACATTTTTTTCATTTACCAAAAATAAGTGACGTTTCAGTTGCTTGTTTTTCGTCTGCCTTAGAATTTTCTCTTTCAAATATTAAGTCTTCAGAACTCTCTTGAGAAATGTCTGAATCTATATCAATAAAGAATCTGGAATCTAAAAAACATTGAACATTGAAATGAGGTAATGTATAGAAAAAAAATGAAGCTTTCAAGTCAGGATTTTAATGAAAAATTATTTGAAGTAAAATACAGAAGCAAGTAAAGCCAATACACTATTCAATATTTATAAACAGAATTAATCGTACTATGTTAACTGGTTCCGATCTCTTAATAATACTTTCCCAACTATTAATCAATAATCTGTTGTGATCAATGCTTATAAAAAATTAAAAAAATGAAATTTATATCAAATTAACTTACTTGTCGATGACTATTATAAGGCATAACTAATACTTTAGATTTGATAAATTTGTATGTACTTCAAGGTTTTACTATGTATTATCACTTAAGTACATTTCAGAGAATACATTATTAAAATGTATGGTAAATATCTATTGTATATAACTTATTTCCTTCAATTTTTTATAAAGGCAATAAGATAAAAAAAAGTTAAAAAAAATTCCTTTTTAACAAAATTATAACTAAAATTTTAAAATAAAAATTTTAAATTTCCGAAAGTTATTTTAAATATAAAAAATAAAACCAATTTTTAAATAATACAATTAATTTTTTCACTATTCTTAACAAATGTTAATCAATAAATTAAGAATTTTCAACTTACTATTACATACATCTTCACCTTCTTGGAATTCTATGTTTGATAGATGGAAAAGATCAGGAATTTCATCAGGTATGCAAATATCTGTTAAAAGTTTTATATTCAGAAATGGTTTGCTCACATACTTGTTAATTTGAAACTGACCGAACTCATTTGTTGCATTATCATTTTTCTCAGGTGAATTCGAAAATATAGATTTATTTTCTTCCAAATCATTTTGTTGCGTTTCTTCGGAATTACTTTTTAAATAATCGTTGCAAGTAGAATTTTGCGTTGGACATTCCATTGAGTTTCCCAGAATATCCACTTCTTCAAAAATGTTAGGTGAATCGTCTATTATATATTCTTTGCTATTATACTCCATAATAGATTAACGAAAAACTTGTTGGAAAACTAATTATTTCGGTGTCAATAAATATTTAAGGAAACAAAAAAGTATTAAGTTAAAAAAGACATAAAATAAATCATGATATTTGCATATTAATTTCCAGGTGGTTTTTTTAATTATTATCTTGATTTTTGAACAAAGAACAAATCTAACAATTATTAGTTAATTTTTTAAACTTTAATAGTCATTTGATCATAAAGCAGTTAATCAGATTTACTTAAATATCTCAAGCAAAGTTAAAAATTGCATTAGCTTTTATAAGAAACTTAACATTTAAATTTCTATTCTCAGATAGTGCCCATTTTATTCATAATTTTTAAAAATATATAAGACTAAATTTAAATGTTTGAATTAAAATGAAATTCAAAATAGTAAAAAAAACAATTTTCAATAAGTTATAACCAACTAAAAATAAAGAAAGTTATAGTTTATCAAATTATTAGAAAAAGTTTATGCATTTACATTCTAATTGTATACATTTTGATAATTATGAACATGAATTATATATATTATAAGACAATTTTAATAATATGTCAATAACATTATAAAAAAGTTAAAACGATGAAAACAGATTATAATTAAAAAACTTGAAGACATCTATCCATACATTAGAATTATATTTTAATTTTTGCCACAATAAATTAAATAGATTTACTTAAATACTTCAAGCAAATCTCAAAAATACATTAGCTTCAATAACAAACTTAACGTTTACATTTTTATTCTCAGATTGTACCCATTTTATTTATAATTAATAAAAATTTGTAAAGCTTAATTGAATGTATGCACTGTTTCAGCTTTTTTTTCAATTTAACAAAATAATATGTTAATGTTTCTGTAGAACATAATTACTTTTGAAAAATAAAGAAAAAAGAATGAAGTGATTATTTGAAATTATATGAAATTCAAAATAGTAAAAAAACTAATTTTCAATCAGTCATAACTAGTTAAAAATAAAGAAAGTTACAGTTAATTATCCGATTATTTAAAATCATTTATGCATTTGCATTTTAATTCTATACATTTTAATAATTATGAACAATTATATATACTGTAAGAAAATTTTAATACAATGTCAATAATATTACAAAAAAGTTAGAAAGATGAAAACAGATTATAATTAAAAAAACTTGAAGATATCTATACGTACATTGGAATAATATTTAAATTTTTGGCACAATAGGTTAAACAAATTTAGTTAAATATCACAAGTACAGTTCAAAATTGCATTGGCTTCAATAAGAAACTTTTAAATTTCTATTCTCAGATAGTGCCCATTTTATTCAGATTTAATTAAAATATACGAAGCTTAATTGAATGTATGCACTGTTTCAACTTTCTTTCTAATTTAACAAAACAATATATTAAAGTTTCTGTAGAACATAATAAAAAACTTAAAACGATGAAAACAGATTATAATTAAAAAACTTGAAGACATCTATACGTACATTAGAATTATATTGTAATTTTTGCCACAATAAATTCAACAGATTTACTTAAATACTTCAAGCAAATCTCAAAAATACATTAGCTTCAATAACAAACTTAACGTTTACATTTTTATTCTCAGATTGTACCTATTTTATTTATAATTAATAAAAATTTGTAAAGCTTAATTGAATGTATGCACTGTTTCAGCTTTTTTATTCAATTTAACAAAACAATATGTTAATGTTTCTGTAGAACATAATTACTTTTGAAAAATAAAGAAACAAGAATGAAGTGATTGTTTGAAATAAAACGCAATTCAAAATAGTAAAATAAACTAATTCTCAATAGGTTATAACCAACTAAAAATAAAGAAAATTATAGTTTATCAGATTATTAAAAAACATTTATGCATTTGCATTTTAATTCTATACATTTTAACAATTATAAATATGAATTATATATACTGCAAGACAATTATTAATTTAAATATTATGTCAATAATATAGTAAAAAAGTTAGAAATATTAAAACACGATTATAATTAAAAAATGCAAATATATCTATACATACATTGGGACAAATAACAAATTGTAAAATATTTTTAACTGTGCAATGAAAATACTATTATTTATAAATAGGAATATCTTAAAAAAATTTATTTACTAAAGCAGAATTGCATGTAAAAAACTAAGGCCTTTGATATATAATAATTATTCTTAGTTTTAGTAATTTTAACAGCATTTACATGAATAAATTATAGAAAACAGTCAATGATATTTAACATAAAGATCTAATATATTGCCGAAAAAAAGTTTTATCCAAGAAATTCATTGCATGATGCCAAATATTCTTAAAATAACAAGTAATAAAATAAATAATTTTAGAATATACATTAAATGTTCTTATTTTGCAGCACTTATTTTCCGATGATAAAGAATGAGAAAATAAGTTTCCGGTAGAATGAGTGCTTCATTAAGGTCATTTTACATTCTAGCATAAACTATAAGGTGAATTCACCTGAACGAAAAGAGTATAAAAGTGATATCTCGTATGTTTCTGGTCCTACTACTGGTATAAATCGCTAGTTTCTGGGAAAGTAGAGGATATCCAAGAATTCTCAAACATATCTTTTTTTATCTTCTCGAAATTTTTTTATTGCAAAATATTGATTTTGGAGGCTGAGATAGGATATATGTATACTATAATTCTATTACCAAAGTAAGTGCGTAATAAAACTAAACTCTCAACTTTTATATACATTCATGTAATCCACTAATTAGGTAAAGACATACTAATAATAAATCTATTAAAAAATACTAAATATAATTACAATAGTATGAATCTGATAGTCGTTGTACATTCATTTTTGCAATAGATTTAATATTATTCATCCTTCACCCTACCTCAGTAAAATGGATATTTTGCAATAAAAAAGCTATTCAGAATATAAAAATAAAGATATGTTTTTGGCAATCCCCAAATACAATATAGATTTTACCAAAAACTTGCGATGTATACCTGTAGAAGGACGAGAAACATACGACTTTATCACTTTGATAATATTTTTTTGTTTAGATGAAATAACATGAAATTTCACAATACTATATTACATAACGACAAGATGTATATTTTATATTAACATATTTAAATTTATATTCATTGAGTAAAATTAAGATTTGATGAACAACTTTAAAACTAATTATTATTTGTGACAGAAAAATTAATCTAAATAGCATAAATATTAAAACATGTATTTGCGAAATCTCTGCCTATCTTTTTCTAAATATTGATAACATGTATATTCTAATTTTTAGAATTCGCTAAGAAAGACAATAACTAAAAGGGCAGAAAATATGTGATTGAAAAATAAAAGAATGTTTTCTTCTATCATCTAATCAAAAATACTAAACATAAATCATATTTCACTAAGTTTTGTAAACGTTTTTTAAATGCTGTAAATTCTGGTCTCCCAGAAATATCGTTATTAATTATTTTGTTGATTCTAGAAATAATAAAATTAAATTTCTGATCATCCCAGAAATGATAAAATTAAATTTCTGGTCATCCCAGAAATAATATAATTAAATTTCTGGGATGACCAGAAATAATATAATTTAATTTCTGGTCCTCCCAGAAATAGAAAATTTATTTTCTGGTCATCCCAGAAATAATAAATTAATTTTCTGGTCATCCCAGAAAATAGCATTAAATCTAGAAGTCTTCTGGGACGTCCCAGAAAACATCAAATTTCCCAGAAACTTGCATTGTATACAAAAATTCGGCCCAGAAGCCTGCGTTGCATGTATATATATATATATATATATATATATATATATATATATATATATATATATATATATATATATATATATATATATATTCTATGTTATCCAGGACGTAACATAGGCTTGTTCAGCGGACCGTAAAACATGGAATAAAGGTGTATCTTTGGGGCTGCTTCTCAAAGCAGGGATTCGGCACTTTGCACCTTTTTACTGACAACCTAAATGCCGAGAAAATGATATAAATCTACAAAAAGGCTTTACTGCCATCTGCCAAACGATGGTTCATCACAAAAGATGAAGATTGGATTCTGCAGGAGGACAACGATCCTAAACACCGCAGCAAGCTTTGTACTCAGTGGAAGACTCAATCTGGCATCGTTACATTGGATTGGTCGTCGCAGTCGCCCGATGCAAACCCTATTGAAAATGTGTGGGCATATATTAAACGGAAGCTTCGTGGAAGACGCACATACATTTTGAAGCAGTTCTCTTACTAAATTCGTCGGATCTGGAGATCCTTGCCACTAGAATACGCCGTCAAATTAGTAGAAAGCATGCCTCGGAGATGCCAGGCAATTATCGACGCCGGCGGTGACTGGACACATTATTGACCGAATTGCATCGTTGTTTGTAATGTGTACAATGTATATATAAATATGAAAGTTTCAACTAATAAATTTTTTTATAAATTAACACGACCACGCTCTTACTTGACAGACTGTAAAAAAAATGTAAAAAAAGAAAAATCGATTTTTTGGTTCAGAAAAAGGTAAACCTCCCCTTAAGAGATTTATTATTCTTCTTTATTTCGTATTTATATTCTTTATTTCATTTTATTATATTCTTATTATTTGTTTATTACATTTTATTTTATTACATTTCATTATTATTTTATTCACTTTCTTTTTATTATTTTATTATTTTTTTTCTTTTATTTATTTATCACTTTTCTTGATTTTTTTTATTTATTCACTTGTTTTATTCTTTTTCTAAATTTTTTTCTTTTTAATTATTTATTATTCTTCTTTATTTCATGTATTACTAATTCATTTATTTTATTTTATTATTCTTTATCATTTATTTATTTCGGAATATTCTTCTCTTTATATCATTTTTTATATTTCACTCTCACTGGCACTTGCTTTTATTCATTTTTCACATCACTGATTCTCTCACAACAATCACGAACTGTCATTTTGGCTCGTATATAAAATTTTATATGACATCATTTTATCACACATATATTCATTTTAATATTATTTATTTTAAGTATTTATTCTATTTATTTATTCTTGTCCTACTCTCAAGTTATTATTATTATTATTATTTATTTATTTAATTAATATTTTTTTTCCTTTTTATCTACATCAAGTGCATAACATAATATAAAGAAGAAAAAAAATTCGCACGTTAGCTTATCGCGGTGATACAAAACTCGTTATCTCATCCGTAGCACAATCACTCGCGCGCCGCAGTGATCCAACGGCCGGGTTTTGCACGGAAACAACTACATTATTTCTAGCGATTTTACTATTATCTTTCCCTTATACAACCTTAATTTTATTCATATAAGTAGTATAAAATTGTATTAAATTCCATGATTACTTGAGTGAATCACTCTTTAAAAGATTATTATTACAGTAAAAAAAACATTGCTCATAAGATTACATCCATTAAAACATTTATAATAATACATCATTTTCATTTATGTTAATTAAAAATTATAATTGTTAATTATAAGAGCATTATCTAAAAGGTTTGGCTAATACATGATTTCTTTCAAGCGATTGAATTTACTCTATTTATTTTCAATCTAAATAATATTTACTTTCCGTGTAACGACAATGCAGAACCTTTCAGTGTTAGTGGTTACCCAGCGCCTCCACCAAAAATTTCACTGTTACATGTGAGGGAACACGTACGCAATGAAATTTTTATTTTTATTTAAATGCGAGACATACTAACCCGTCCCACACGGGCCCGATCGTGCATCGCGAACTGGAAATAGTCCTTACCGTCACGACTCACGGGGATCGAGAGAATTGACGCCTCTGCCCATAAATACATGGGGAAAGTTGCAACATGGTATACATTATAGTAATTAAAATCTTACCTTATTTGTAACTGCGAGGGATTACTAAGACAGGACCCCTGTGCTTCCATATCTTTTAGTCAATTAAACACGTTTATGTTTTTGTATGAATATATTTTTATTAGGAATTCTCAAGATGTGCTGGCATACCGGACGATACAGATTTATCCTCCTCATTATACACAAATAAACATAGTCCACACTTCCACTCAGCACGTGGCTAATCTCTTCCTTTATAATTATTTTAATTTCACAACAATTTGTGAACATACCGACAAGCACCACAAAACTCTGAACACCCGTTTTTTGAAACTACGAACAGTCAAAACTTTTGAACGGCAATAAAAACTAAAAACCTTTGTTTGACGAACTGACCAACTCCCGAATCGACGATCTACCAAAAAACTCTTTAAATTGACGAACGACAAAATACTCTCATTTAGTTGACGAGCCGCCGAACGCCCGAAATACTCTCTTCGAAATTCACTCGAAAAAAAATACGCAACTGTCTCGCGGGCCCGCTCTTCTCTAATACTCGGTCGCGGAAGCATCGTCGAGATTTTTGTCTATTAGCCATCAGACTAAGTCATTGTAGACTCCCGAGCCTTCCCCGCGTCTTCTGACTAAAATATAATTTTATTTCATTTATTTCTAAGTGTGTGTATGTGCCAGGAAGAGTTGGATTACTCGGCTCTCTATACGTGTGTTGGAAGAATGTTCTTTATTCTCCATGTCTCTTGGATTTTTCCACAGGAATCAACTTGCAGTGTTGCTATTAAGTTTAATTTAATTGATTTTAATTTTAATTTTCATAATTAATGGTAATTTTATTTTTTATAAATATTATTTTAATTATTTTTTATAAATATTACTTTAATTTTTACGTCACGTAACAATATTACAATTTTTAATATTAATTTGAATTGATTTAAAAAAATATGAATAATATGTTTTTTTTGAATTACATTCTATTGCATTATAGTAATACGAATCAATTGACTATTATCAACATTCGCAAAAAAATAAATTGTTTTTCATGCGAATTTATGTAATTGATTAAAATTTTTTTCAATTGACTTTAATAGCATTTTTGTGTATTTCATTCTATCGTAGCTTTTAGAATATACATTCGGTCAAAAAAGTACCGGGAATTGTCGATTTACATCTGGTGGGGCAATTTATGCAGGTAAAATTTTTTTTTCTAGTTTGGTACAACTGTCCTTAATGACTATGCCAAGTTTGAGCGGAATCTGTCAACGAGTGTGTTTACAGTAGCTGGTTAAGTCAGTCGATGTCAATAGTGCGTGCTGATTTCTTACAATGGGTGATTACGTTGAAAAAAGAATTTGTCTAAAATTTAATGTTGCGAATAAAATTTCGTGTGCCGATGCATTGAAAATGTTGCAAAAGGCTTTTGGTCATAAAGCACTATGAAAACCCGTGGTATGAGTGGTACAAAGCCTTTAAGGAGGGTCGTGAAGTCGTCGAAGACTTGCCTCGTTCCGGACGCCCATCGACGGCTTCGACCGCAGATAACGTCGATAAAATTAAGGAAATTTTAAAGGAAAAGGTGCTTGAAAACCGTCATACCAGCTTGAGAGAGATAGCACATAAACTTGAGATATCCCACGAGTCCACACGTACGATTTTAATTGATATTTTGGGCATGAGAAAGGTGGCCGCAAGACTCGTTCCAGAAGAGCTTAGTTTTTTTCAAAAACGCTATCACGAACAGGTCGCTTCGGGCATGCTGGATCGCGCCAATTCCAATACCGCATTCATGGAATGCATCATAACTGGTGACGAAACGTGGGTGTACAAGTACGATATTCAAACAAGTCAGCAAGCATCGGAATGGGTGGGAAATAACGAGCCGAAACCGAAAAAACTACGCCAAAGCCACTCAAAAGTGAAGGTGATGCTCAATTGTTTTCTTCGATATCCATGGCGTGGTGCACTACGAATTCGTTCCAGAGGATCAGACGGTAAACAAAGAGTATTACCTAGGCGTTATGAAACGTTTGCGTGAGCGTATCCGTAAGAAGCGGCCAAATTTGTGGGCGAACAACTCGTGGATTTTGCACGATGATAACGCGCCGTCTCACCAAGCAACGATTGTGACCGACTTTCTCGCCAGAAACGAACACGCTTGAACAACCACCGTATTCGCCGGATTTGGCTCCCTGTGACTTCTTCCCCTTCCCAAATCTTAAATTGCCGCTCCGTGGCACCCGTTTTCAGTCGATTAAAGCTATAAAACAAAATTCGGCGCACGAGCTGAAGGCCACTGACTTAACCAGCTACTGTAAACACACTCGTTGACAGATTCCGCTCAAACTTGGCATAGTCATTAAGGACAGTTGTACCAACCTAGAAAAAAAAATTTTACCTGTCTAAATTGCCCAGCCAGATTTATCTTTATTTTAAATTTTATTTATTTATTTTTTATTTTTATATATATACAGGGTGCGTAAGGTATTTGAGGACAACTTGAGAGTAAAATTAATTAGCTTGTATTTTTAATAAAATTGAATGAAATTTTAAGAAATATAAAGATATATTTATTTTAAATCGACAATTCCCGGTACTTTTTTGACAGAATGTATGTTAATTTATATTAATTTATTTCAATGAACATAATATTATTAATTTACTTTAATGAACTTTATGTACAATACTTTTTTGAATTGCATTCGATTGCATTATAGGAATACAAATATATTGACTATTATTGACATTCATTCGCAAAAAAGAAAATTGTCTTTAATGCGAATGTGCATAATTGATTCTAAATTCAATTTAATTGATTTTAATAGCAGTTTTGTCTATTTTATTCTATTGTAGCTTTTAGAATATATGTTAATTTACATTAATTTATTTCAATGAACATAATATAAATTCACTTTAATATACATTGTGTACTTGCATTAATTGCATTCTATTGCATCAGAAAAATACGAAATTATTGACTATTATCAACATTTATTCGCAATAAAAAAAATTGTCATCAATGCAAATTCGCGTAATTAATTCTAAATTTAATTTAATAAACTTATTAAAAAATAATAATTATCATTAGATCCCACATAGCACGAAAGATTTTTGCAAGGTTTTTGCAAGGTTTTATAAAAGGTTTCAAACCTCGCAAAAATCTTACGAAAAATATTTCTTTGATGTATCTATGTCCGCCCATAATCCTCGTATAAACATTTTCTATCAAGTTGAGGAAAGATTTATCGCTATGTTTTTAAAAGATTTACAGATATATTATAGAAACATTTTTTGCAGTTTTTGCAATGTTTCATGAAATCTCGCAAAAATCTTACGAAATGTGTTATTGTGATGTTCCTGTATCCGCGCATAATTCTCATATAGACATTTTCCGCAATGATGAGTAACATTGAATCAAACCTTGCATAAAGCTTCTTATAAGCTTTCTGGATAGATTTTTTTAAACTTCTCATAAGATTTAATTATCTTTCAAAAAGCTTTCACAGAATATTGACGTTATATCGAAATATCCGACTTAAAAAACTGTTAGTTAGATAACTTTTATGGGAGATCCCATGAAAGATTCTAGTAACCATTTATACAATCTTTCTGAAAGAACATTTGTAAACCTTTATTAACTTTTTTTAAGTATTTTATATATTTTAGAATTTTATTATTTATTATGATTATTCATATTTTTAACATCCGCATTACAATTAATCGTTTATTCGCGTTGTCACACATTGCTATTTTGCACATTGTTTTACGGAAAAAAAATGCAGAAAAATGTTTGACTTAAGGTGGGATCGAACTTCCCAGGTCTTTCGCATTATAAAGCAGACGCCCTAACCATTACGCTACGCAACGCTTGTAGAATTAAGATTTAAATTTAAATCATAAGTTGCATGGCAATCCATATACACTTGTATTAATTTTACATTTAAAATTTCTTCTATAGTGTAAAGTATTCTTTAAAATTAAGAAATAATTAAAAATTTAACATATTTAAATACATAATTTCGCTTTTGAGATTTTACTACATATACAAGTACAATAAATTTTAATTGTCCATGTATTTTTATCCAAAATAAAAAATACATTTTTAAGATAACAAATAGCTTTGCTGCAAGATTGCGATTAATAATATTCTATGCACTTTTCATGGAAGCTTATAATATGTTTACATAAAATTTTCTTAAAATCTTCCCGATAAACTTTTGTGGAAGCATACAGAAATCTTTTTTTAAACATTTGACTGAAGTTTACATGCAATATTAATGCGAAAGTTTATTGATAGCTTACAGTAACATTGCAAAATACTTTCAAGAAAGCTTCCAATTTTTGTTTTTTGAAAGGTTGAAGAAGGTTTCGAAAACAGAAATATTTTTAATTAACCTTGCTAAAATATTTCGACAAAATATTTCAAGAAACTTCCCTGTCTTCCGTCCTAGGGGATGACGTAACAACAAAAAAACTTATTTAACTAAGTTTTAAATTCAAAATAAAAAAGGTTTAAATTCCCTATTTCGGTCAACCGTAGCTGCTAAGGATGGGAGGCAATAAATATATACTAGCACAGGTAGAAAGAGAGAAACAGAGAACTGGAGTCAGCGAGCGTTCTGATGAGACGAGAGCGAGACAGAGAAAGGGATATATATATGTATGCCTGATTTTCTTACGTGCACTCTATGAGGACGAGAGAGACGTATCGCAAGAACAATGTAGTTCAGGTGAGAAGAAGAGAGATGGAGAGAAAGAGAAAACTGTTCTTTCTTTGTTTTAAGTGCGCTGGTGTCACTAGCTGGAGGCTGGCTAGCTGTCTGACTTGGTAGCTGCTTGGCGGGGTTCAAGAATTTCGTAAAAAATGTCTGTTTTTATTTATTATATTTTGAACTGGCGGGTGGCATCATCCAGTTACAATTTCTGCGTTTGTCAGACTTTCTCTCACACGTCGTACTTTACAGGGTGCGTACGGTATTTGAGGACAACTTGAGAGTAAAATTAATTAGCTTGTATTTTTCATAAAATTTAATGAAATTTTAGGAATTTTTTATACAACGTTCAATTAATATATAGTCATAAAGTTATTCAATAAAATCGCCATTAGCAGCAATAACCTCTTCGATCCAGATCCGGAAACGATTACATGCCCGAATCAAATGCTCCTTGTTCAAATTAACCATAACGGCATTAATAGCAGTCTTCAGCATAGAAGTGGTGTTATGAGGACGCTTATTGGTCTCACGCACAACTACGCCCCATACTTAATAATCCAAAGGATTAAGGTCTGGGGAGCTAGGTGGCCATAGGTTCGGTGTTATGAGGTCATAAAAATTTTCGGCCATCCAATCTTGTGTCGCCATCGCTTTATTTCAAGGAGCAGAGTCTTGATGAAAAATGTATGGTCTGCCTCCGCTTACATTGTCTATCCAGGGTTTCACTACCGACTCCAAAACCTCGATGTATGCAGCAGAGTTCACTCGAAGTCCTTGAGTAAAAAATTGTGGTGGCATAACATGTCCTTCGTTGCTGACAACACCTAAAACCATAACAGTGGCTGGAAATTTTGTGTGCATAACAACAGGAACCTCCGTAGAATTTGAACATAGCCATCTGTCATTTCTGCGATTGGTCTTTTGATCTTGGTCAAAATTTTTTTCGTCGGAAAAAAACCATAACATTTTGGGCGCCTCAGGGTGTTTGATTTTGTTTAAAAGACGTTTTAGTCGGAGAACTCTCTGTTCCCGTATTCGTTCCGACATGAACTATCCTCTGCGCATCACGTAAGACTTATACCGAAGGTCTTCGTGGACAACTCTACGAATAAGGCGCTCAGAAACATGAAGCTCACTCGCAAGGACCCTCATTGATTTTGAAGGGTCCCTCGTCTATGATCGCTTGCACTTGCTCTAAAAATTCTGCAGATCGGTCAGTGTCAGAACGTTTTTCGTGCTTTTTGCGTTTTGCAACCGATTCTGTATCGCCTCCTAATGCTTCCAATTCGCGGTGAACCTTATGCACGAATGAACGGGCGCAATTAAGAAAATTAAAGATCTAAATCTGTATGGTTCGCACATATAGCGACGATGACAGCATGTCTCTTCATTTCTCGAGTGATGTTGTAGTCCGCCATTTCTTATCTGAAAAGGAAAAAAAATAAAAAAAAAAAAATTGCGAAGTTATAGTCACATTTATGCATGTCCTTAAATACCGTGCGCACCTTGTATACTTATCAATTCGCGTTGGTGTATAAAACTGGCAGAGTTTCCGCGTAAAAGAATATTTTAGGAAAAGACTACTGACTGTGTAGCAAACCTGCAGAGCCTCCGCGCACGAGAACGTTTTCGGATATAGACTGGTCCTGGGTAGCAAACCGGCAAAGCCTCCGCGCACGAAAACGTTTACGGAAAAAGACTAATCCTCTCGGTGCATCGTCCAACCCCTTTATATAAGCCAAAAACTAGACGTGCATCTTTGTTTCTTATCAGAAGGGATAGTCCGAAAGTAGGACGCAAGTGTCCCTAGTCATGCAAGCGTACCTCATTCATGCACGCATCCTCTGATACTCTTTCGGAATCAATGCTTCCATGCCTTGATGTTATATCACTGCAGTGGTAGTGCTTTTCATAGGGGAAAAGGAAGGAGATAAAAAGGTGAAAATAAAAGAAGAGAGAGAAGAAAAAAAAAGAAAGGAAAAAAAAAGGTAAAAGATGTACAGATGGTACCGTCCGTGCTCGCTGTGTGGCGTCGCAGCATGTGGTAGAAAAACAAAAATAAAAAAATAAAATTACATTGTCGCGTCATAGCACGACGTGACCTCTCCCCCCTTAAGGAAATTAGGCGCCAGGTGGTGTCACTTTTCTCACTCACTTATGTGGTCTGGATTCAGCCCCCTTATTTTTCACATATAATTAACTGACACAATTTTTTTATTTTTTACGACACCGAATATTAATGATTACATATAAAAGTAAATTCACACACAAGATATTTAATTTATTTTAGTTTTTTTTCATAATAATAATAAAGAGTCCCTGCACCGGTAGATAGATATAGATATAGATATACTAGTATGTATATTTTAACATGTATATGTATAGTATTGTCAATCACGCTCATGTTTTTAATATTACGCACTGTCACTTATCACTGATAATTTTACGGTCGACTAGCCTCAAATATGTGGCTTCTTACATTTGCGCTTGACCAAGGCTGATGGATATTTGTACCGGTAGTAATCCCTTGCACTTATAACAATGACTAGGCCCTTCTAGGTCTCGTTCATATTCCGAATTTTCACATTCATGGATTAATGTATTGACATCAAATCCATCATTGACTACGCTTGTTATACTCGAGGCGATTCCTCCAGATGGGCAAAGGCCATTTGTAGTTTTCACACTGGCCGTTTGTATATGGTATGTATTAGAACATTTCCAACCGTTTCCCCATTTGACTGCGGCTTCACTCAGGGTAGCCGTCATCACAAGCATCTTCTCGATAGATGGCGATTAGTTGCAGCTTCTGGCATTTTTTGCCTTGTGTTGCCTACCCGTAATTTCTTTTATATATATTTTCATTGCATATTTTTATTACATAGACAAGGGCAGTCCCAAAAGTACCTGACCCGACAAAGAAAACAGTAAAAAAATTGCGAAAATGTTTTTTATTTTTCAACATAACACATCGTTCAATAAGTCCCGAGACTAACAACGAAAACAACATTTTTTTTCAAAAATCATTTTTATTCATCAATATAATCTCCTTTTAGAGTGACACAATCTTTCCAACGCCTTTCCAACATTTCTATACCATGTTTATAAAAGGATTTATCTTTTGCTTCAAAATAGGCTTCAGTTTCGGCAATGACCTCCTCATTCGAGCCAAATTTTTTTTCCTGGAGCATTTTTTTAATATCAGCAAAGAGTCTGTAGTCGCTGGGGGCTAAATCTGGCGAATACGGGGGGTGGGGAAGCAAATCAAAGCCTAATTTGTTTAATTTCGCTATTGTTTTCATGGACTTATGGCATGGTGCATTGTCTTGGTGAAAAAGGATTTTTTTCTTCTTCATGTGCGGTCGTTTTGCTGCGATCTCCTCCTTCAAACGTACCAACAAGTCAATAAAATAATCACTGTTGATCGATTTACCTTTTTCCAGGTAGTCAATGAAAATCACGCCATGTGTATCCCAAAAAACAGACGCCATGACTTTGCCAGCAGACTGCTACGTTTTTGGACGCTTTGGGCGGCTTTCGCCAGCCATGCGCCACTCAGATGATTGCCGATTCGACTCCGGAGTGAAATGATATATCCATGTTTCATCCATGGTCACGTATCGACGCAGAAAATCCTTTTTATTGCAAGTAAATAGCGACAAACAGCTCTCTGAATTGTCGACTCGTTGCTGTTTTAGTTCCACTGAAAGCAATCGTGGCATCCACTTGGAAAAAACCTTTTCATGCTCAATTTTTCATAAAGGATTGTAAATACGCTTCCAGATAATATCTGTGTCATTTCTGCAATCTCACGGACCTTCAATTTGCGATTTTTCATTACAACTTTTAACACTTTACTCACATTTTCCTGTGTAACGGCTTCCAATGGCCTACCCGAACGTTCCGCATCGTTTGTGTCCGTACGACCACGTTTAAACTCAGCATACCAACGACAAATCGTTGGTTTGGATGAAGAGAAGTCCGGGTAATGTTTTTCAATCCATTGCTGGGCTTCTACGGTGTTTTTACCCATTAAAAAACAATGTTTTATCAACACGCGAAACTCGCTTTTTTCCATTTTTCAAACAAATTACAAAGTGACTTTACTCTAACCTCGATAACTCTGCTGTCTGTGATCCGAAAGACGTGAAATTTTTACACGTTTGATGTAAAGGTTCGCACTCTATGGAAACGTGGCCAGTTTGGTACTAAAAGCACCATCTCTGTGTTAGTCTCGGGACTTATTGATTTTTATTCTTTTTTCAATTTGATACACTTTTCCCAACGATCTTCAATAGCTTCAATACCCGCTTTATAGTAGGAACCGTCAAGCTCCTCAAAATACTTATTAACCGCAGACTCTACCTTTTCATTGTTAGCAAATCTTTTGCCGCCGAGCCATTTTTTCAAATTCGGAAAAAGAAAATAATCCGACGGAGCCAGATCTGGCGAATAGGGTGCGTGAGGAAGCAATTCGAACTTTAACTCATTGATTTTAGCCATCGCAATGACGCACTGACTGGTGCGTTGTCGTGATGGAACAACACTCTCTTTTTTGTCAGATGGGGCCGTTTTTTCTTGATTTCATCACTCAAACGCTGCAATAAGGCTGCATAATATGCGCCGTTGATTGTTTTTCCTTTTTCGAGGTAATCAATAAATATTATTCCACGCGCATCCCAGAAAACGGATGCCGTGACCTTGCCAGCTGACTAAACTGTCTTTGCCGTCTTTGGAGCCGGTTCTATCTTTTTAGTCCACTGCTTTGACTGCTCCTTGGTCTCAGGTGTAAAATGATGAATCCATGTTTCGTCCATGGTTATGAATCGACGCAAAAACTCGGCTTTATTGCTGCAAAACATTGTCAAACACTCGATGGAAACATCCTCACGTTGCTGTTTGTGCTCCATTGTGAACAAACGCGGCACCCATCTTGCGCACAGCTTTCTCATGTCCAAATTTTCGGATAAAATGCGATGCACAGCAATTTTTGAAATGCCTGCCATGTCTGCTATCTCGCGCACGTTAAGTCGACGGTCATCCGAAACCCTTTTGTGAATTTTCTTCACATTTTCTGACGTAGTTACCTCACTTGGTCGACCACTGCGGTGTTCATTTCGGCAGCTGGTACGACCTCGCTTAAACTCAGCTACCCAATATTTGACCGTTGTAAACGAAGAAGCAGACTTCCCCAGAGTAGAATCCAACTCGGCTCTGATATCGGTTGGACTTAGTCCTTTCAAATGAAAGTATTGCATTGTTACGTCCCGGATAACATAGAATATATATATATAGATTTATCAAAATTCACGCGTGTTTGTTCGGTTTATGTAAATTTCTTTAACTCGAAAGGAGAAAAAGGCAGCGCTGTCACTACTTAATTTTTATTTATCGCCAAAATTAAGAAAATGCGAAAACTTGTTTAAATTGATTCACCGGTGCTTGTGGAATTAAAATTAAAATTATTGATTTTAATTTATTTTAACCACTTTTATTTATATATATATATTAATTTAATATATTTTTAATTTAATCCAATAAAATTGAAAATATTTATTTTAATTTATTTTAACTTTATTTTTAAGTTTTGTATGATTAATATATTTTTCGTTTAATATATTTTTTTTATTTAATATAATAAAATTGAAATTATTTGATTTAATTTATTTTAACTTTATTTTTAAGTTTTGTATAATTAATATATTTTTCGTTTAATATATTTTTTTTATTTAATATAATGAAATTGAAATTATTTATTTCAATTTATTTTAACTTTATTTTTATATAATTTTGTAAGAAAATGCTTCCGAACATGCGTAAAATTTGATTTATTTTGTACTTATCTTTGCACTGCCCTTGCAGTGAGGTGAAATTCTGTTTCAATCTTCTTTGGGATGGCGTGGTAAGCGTAAGGCTGGTATTAGCAGCCCTGACAAAGGGAGTATCGGGCAACAAGTGAGTGACTTTATTGGGACTCGGTGTACTCCAATCTTCCTTCCTTCGGATAATCTGAGTTGACGTCTCTTCGTAGTTGAATCAAAATAAGATATTTCTGTTCGTCCTAGTTTCCTAACTTGCACAAAACTAACTTTTCTTTGAATTTTAAAATTTATTACGAAGAATTGAATTTGCGTTTATCTAACTTTATTTTATTTGACTTTAAAAATTATAAAAATTTGAAATACAGATTGAAGTAGTTTTAGATCTCGCGAGTCTGAAATAATGATTGGTATTCTGTAAATAATTGCTACGCGTGGAATTAGAATTTTAATATATTTTATTCTTTTAACTTTAAAGTAAAACAGAGTCGAGTTTACAAATTGCGCGCGTAACCACTCAGTTTGGTGGTGATGCTTTGGAGTAACTACTTCTTTCGGATGACTCCTTCAAACTCCTTTTTCAGACTGACTTTTCTTCACCCGTCGACTAACACTGACTGCTCCTCCGTAAATTGCCACCGCGCCGCAGCTTGGAGCGGGGGCTCGCTGTGATTGGCTGGTTAATAGTTGATCGTCCAATTGCAGTGGTTGTACGCCATACGCGTAGTCGGCTCTTTGGTGCCCAGGATGTTGCCATTACAGTATCTTAATTGGTTTTTAATTATCTGAATTTGTGTTTATTTCTTGAATTACAGTTTGTCTGTTTGAAATATTGCATCCACTTTTGTGTTTGGTTTTTACATTCCAATCTTATTATTTTATACTTTATTATTTACAAAGCTACGCGAAGAATTTCATTTATTTCCTCGCTGAATTCTGTAACAATATTAAAATTCTTAAATTTAATAAGGTGATTATTACATATTTCGATTATAAATGGTATTACACTTTTGACTTTCTTTATGAGATTGTTACAATTTTAATTTGTTTCGCATTTGGTTCATTTTGTTTGTAACTTAAAGTTATTCATTCGCTTTAGTTTTTCCCTTCATTATGTAAATGTAAGTATATTATGAATATTCTAATTATTATTAGTTAACATTTTTTAGTTAATTAAAAGGGTTGGAAATTATATCATTTTCCTTTTTACACTTACATTTGCATTTACATTTATTCTGTAATTTTAGCCTTCAATAAAATAAATAGTTATTTTGACTATCTGTTTTTTAAAGGTTCATGCATATATATAAAAGATGAAGTTTTATATCTATTTATTTTACATCTGCTTAAATATTATTCTTAAATTTTGCTTATATTTTTATCCTTTTTTAATTCTTGAAATTAATCATTATTTCCTATGAAGGTTTTCTATAATGCTATATATATATATATGTGATTTTATGTTTCATTATGTTTTATACATTTCTTTTTGTGTTTTAATCTATTTTATACATATATTTTTTTTTTTTTATATATTTTTCCATCCTTAAGCTTACAAATATATATATATATTCTTATTAAATTATAATATTTCTTATATATGTTTTTATCTAATTAATTATTTATAGTATTTTTATATATTTTTCATTTAACTTTAAGATTATATTTCTTATGTAATATTTCTTATATATTCTTGTCTAATTATTTATTTATAATTTTTTCTATAGATTTTTCATTTAGTTTTAAGCTAAATTAAAATATTTCTTATACTATTTTTTATATATTTTTCATTTAACTTAAAGATTATATTTTTTATGTAATATTTCTTATATACTCTTGTCTAATTATTTAGTTATCATAATTTTTTTATATATTTTTCATTTGATTTTAAGCTTATATATATTCTTATTAAATTATAATATTTCTTATATTATATTTCATTTAATTATTTAATGATAATATTTCTTATGTATGTTTTTGACTAACTAATTAATTAGAATATTTTTTATATATTTTTCATTTAATTACAAGATTATATTTCTCATGTATTCTTGTCTAATTAATTAATTATAATATTTTTATATATTTTCATTTAATTTTAAGCTGATATACATTTTTATTAAATTATAATATTTATTAGATAATATTTTTTATATATGTTTGCATCTAATTATTCAATTATAATATTTCTTCATACGTTTTTATTTAATTTCGATGTATCTTAAAGCTTCCTGCAAAATGGTGCGTTTCCAGCTTACAACTATTGTGAACCAGTTTAAGCTCTGCGCAAAGCCCGTTTTAAACTTACGCTGCGCTAAAGGCCTGTTTTACACTTGCTGCACTAGTTTAAGGGGGGAAATCACAGTAAAATTTTCAATTTTTCGAAAAAAATTTTTTTTGCCTAAAAGGTGCTTTAGGGTCTTCAAAATAATATACCAAATGACGGAATACGGCAAAAGTGTCCGAGTGCCCAAATTTTTCATTCTGCGGTAACGCCACTCAGGTATGGTTTCTCAGTACTTAAAACTTTAAACGCGTTTTTCTCGAAACCACTTTTTTTGAGCTCGCCGAAGACATAACTCGAGCAAATCTTTACCGATCAACTTAAAATTTAGAGAGTAGCTTCGAAATGTCTTTTTCCACGGAGCTACTTAGGATTTTTTATTTTACATGGCTTATTTTTTTTTATCAAAGATTTAATGGCGTTTTTTTTTGTTAAAAATTAAACTTTATTTTCAAACATGCACCATTTTGTAAAAAATCAATACATCGAAAAAATCCTACGTAGCTCGCTAGCTGTTGTTGTATGAAAACTAAAAAATTTTAGTTTTTTCTTCCAGGTCAAAAATTAAGAAGTCTACGTCATCGGCCATTGACACGCTTTCAAAAATAGACGCCTTGGGGCATATGCTGCGCAGCTTCCATTTTTTAATATTTTTTATTGAAAAAATTACATTTTGTACTTTTTTAGTATTGCTATAAAACCTACTGTACAGATTTTCGATTAATACTTTTATTCAGCCAAAATTAATTCCCGAAAATATGCCTATTTTTTTGTGTGCTACTGTGATTTCCCACCTTAAGCTCTTCGCGGAGCCATGCGCATGCGCAATAGTCAAGTACGAACTGAATCATTGATTCCATTTAGATGGCATGAATTTAATATTAATATTTAAAAAAGAAAAATTGTTATTATTAATTTAAAACAGGAATTTGAATATTTATCCTATTTCTCGTGCAAATTTGGCTTTGATTTAATAAAATTAAGTACGAAAAAGTAAAATAAATCCAATAAAATATAAAAACAAAATGAAAAATTCGAAAAATGTTGTAGGCTTTATGCTCAGACATAACATCTCCCCCGTTCTTGTTCAGAAATCGTGCTTACGAAAGTGTGCTCGGTTTTCGAATTTATTGTCATTAAATTATTTTAGTTGAGAAAATGAGAACATTGTCTGTGGCATGTTTATTTCCACTGACTTTATTTGCGGGTATATTGTGTTTTTGTTCTGTGGCGCGGGCGGAGCTTCAGGCTTCATTTCGTCCGATTCTTCAACTTCCACCTGTGTTTTAGCTGGTTTGCGTCTGTTTGTTAGTTGTCCTTGACTCATATGTGTGGAGGAATTGGCTATTGCGCCCCAAAATGCGCATAATAATTATGAACTTTTTCCGTATATATTATATAATGCATATCCATGTATTAAGGTGTTTACTATATATTTTATTATATTGAATATTATTCCAATAGTAATCAGTCCGGCACTAAATGATCCAAACATTATAAATTAAGTCCAAATTTTCTGGGCTGATGAATGAATGATTTTGTCGAATGTTTTGTCGTTCAACAAATTTCCTGCGTCGAAGAAGTCATCTTCTATGTCTTCTCCTATTATGCGTCTAGCGATTTGATTTAGTATGGCTGGTTTTTTCGTCGGAAACATTACGATATTTCAAAGGTTTTCCAAGTCCTTTTTTGTGTAGAATCCATTATTTACGAAATCTCCAAGATCCGTGTATTTCCATGTAGGTTTGTTTAATGGTTGCAGAATCTCCGGTATTACCATCTCTGTTATCGATGGTGTTAACTTGTACCATTTTCCATCTATTTCAAAAGTTGTGGGTAGTAAGGCGTTGCATAATCGTTGTGTTCCTTTGTTTGTAAGTACACGAGACTTTGGTGTGAGGAAAAATGACTGATTTTTATGTGTGACTGGGATTTCTTGGTAACACGTATAGTTTGTTCGTCTGAATTTCACAAGTATAAGCGTACATTGTATGAGGTGTGCCACCTCACCTGCTATTACGGTCATGTACCCTGGTGCCTTCATTTCTGAGTATGCGAATTCGTCTGGATTGAGCGACGATAGTGCTAATGAGTTAAGTAATACTCCTCGTTCCAGATTACATCGGTGCGCCACAATGTCTCGATAGAGGTTATTTATCTCGTTTTGCCAATGTTTTGTGATATACATTAGTTTTGTGTTAAAGTATGTTGTCAGGGTTACGTCGTGCACGTCTACTGTGGTTGTAGTAGGAAATGGCCGGTTGATTTCTGTTTCATAATTAAAGATTTTACTTTGTTCTGTCTAAAGTAGGCGGTAACCACATACGTGTTTTTCCCCAGTTATCGTAAAAGCAAATTTCGTTCTATCCGTTGTGTTTGCGAAGAATACCACTGGTGCGTTTACTGTCATGTTATCCACTATTTTTATACTAATTCCTGTATACAGTATCGCGTAGCGATTGAAGTCGCACTCTCTTTTAGGTTTCGAGTTCCAGAATGAGCGCAGTCCGTTCTTGTCTATACATTTCCCTTTCTCATATTTGCACCTTGTTCCGGAATTCATTATTCAACTATGAGTTTCTTTATTTAGAGTGGCCTCGCGATCAAAAAGTGATATTTCAAGTTTTAGTGTAACTACTACGTTATCGTATGTGTTCGTGTTTCCTGAATATTGCGCGCCTTTACAGGTGCCGTCACTGTTTATGCTGCCTGCAATTGTAATCGTATGATAGTTTGTAGAGTTTGACGTCAATTTGTCGATTTTCACGTCTCCTATTCGTGTTTCTCCGTGTCTGTGCATATCGATGCAGTTTTCTCTCGATGTGCATTGCAAATACGTTGCACCTCCCCCCTTAACATCGCTTATGTGTGAATGCATTTCGCAATATTTAATTTTACGATTTACTTTAATTTTACATTGCCAAATCTGCACGGGTTCTAAATCCGTGTATTGAATGATTTGAATGAACTTGTTAATATTATTTGGAAGCAGGTTATTGAACTCGCACTTACCTATGTTTCTTAGTGATATTGTCGTTATGTTCGGCGTGTTGGTAGATCCACAATCATAGGCCGTGAGCGCATCCGTCATTCGTAGTATCAAAAAGCATATGAAGAGCTTTAACGATGTCGTCGTTCTGCTGTTGCGCATCATCATCATTATTCGTTGCGATAACTGCAATTTTATTTTCATTTATGTTTTGTTCGATCTCGCTGGGTGATCTTAATCTAGTTAATCTAAGCTTATTAGGGTGTACAAATCGTATCTTATTTCTAAACGTGATCTCGACATTTCCATGTTTTACAAAACGCAATATTTTATGCGGACCTGTATATTCGACATCGAAGGGTCCTTTCTTTGGTTTTTTAAGAAGAAGTACGTAATCTCCCACTTCAAATGCACATGAATTTACATTCCTGTCATAGTATAATGTACATTTTACCTAGGCGTTTTTTAAGTTATTTCGCGCTATTTCTTGTATATTGATTAAATTTTTTTTTAGTTTTTCCAAGTATTGACAATATTGTCTTTAACGTTTTCATTTATTTTTTTTGAGTTTGGTGTATGTGCAATTTTTCCGAACACACATTCATAAGGGGTTAAACGTGTGCCCTCATGTACACATGTGTTATGAGCGAATGCGGCGGTATTTAGCCATTCGTCCCATGTCGTTTCGTTTTTCACGTAACATCGAAAATATTCTTTTAATACGTGGTGCATACGTTCAATAGAGCTATTGCTTTGTGGTCTATATGCTGTTGTTGTACTTTGTTTAATATTACATATTTTGGCGATATTTTTCATGAGGCTACTCGTGAATGCTGCCCCTTGATCGGTTAATATGGCGCGTGGTGCACTATATTGATAAACAAGTTTTCCTACAAATGCGTCAGCAATTTCTCGCGAATCGGCGGCTGTCAGCGGGGCCACGACTACGTTTTTAGTTAATAAACATTGCATGGTTGGTATATACAAAAAGTTACTCTTTGTTCTAGGTAGTGGTCCCACGATATCTAATGCTATGCGGTCAAACGCGGCTCCAGGTGTAACAGTAAGTATCATAGGTTGATTTATTTTACGATGTGTTAATTTATTCACTTGACATACTTTGCATCTTGCGATTATTTTCTGTATCTCTCTTTTTAGTGTGGGCCAGTAGAAATCTTGGCGTAATCAATTATAAGTTTTTGTGATACCTTTATGCCCATTGATTGTAGATTCGTGGATAAGCCTTATTATTTCTTCTCGTTCTTCTTCTGGTGGTGTCTGAACAAGTCCTTTACAAATTATTAGCTTGGTTTCTTTGCATTGATCGAACACGACCTTTAGGTGTTGTAAAATAGTATTCCAGCTTACGTCGTCTATCTCATTTGTTTGCACGACTCTAATTGTTTTTAATTTATTTTTCTGCAAGAAGTCTTTAATGTTGCCGAAGGTTAATGCCAGTGTATCTTCCTTAACGCGTATGTTTCGATCCTTTTCTAGAGTGACTATAAGATATTTTTTGTTGCGGACTGAATAGGTGTTTACCGTGCCGATGCCGGGTCGCGACTGAGGTCTCAGCATTCCTTCTTCTTGGATTTCCAATGCTCCTTCACACAGTGGCTCATTTTTACTTTATAC
Source organism: Chalcis sispes (assembly GCA_949987625.1). Classification (NCBI taxonomy): domain Eukaryota; kingdom Metazoa; phylum Arthropoda; class Insecta; order Hymenoptera; family Chalcididae; genus Chalcis; species Chalcis sispes. Next base: position 39,916,259 of record OX465095.1, on the reverse strand, counting down.
AAATAATATACTGTTATCATTATTAGTTGAGATTCCGTCCCGAGTTTTAATAATGTTAGGTGATGGTCTGGGTCTACGTGTTCGATTTATGTTTACGTCAAATGGTATGGACACTTGATCCATTATTTCTTCTGACGAGTCTGTTTGTTCGAGTGTCGACTTCTGTGAAGTTGTTTCAGATACTCGTTCGCTTATCTCCTCATCGCTTTTGTCGGTATTTGTTACGTTTTGTATTACGGGAATTTCAGTTATTTTTTCTCTTTGATGTTTATTTGCGTTTGTTTCATGTTCTGCGTTCAAGTCGATGTCGGTTGATATTTTGGATATTTGATCTTTGCTCCTTGTACCACTTGTTATTCTCGGCGTGTATATTTCGTCTGAGTCATCTGACGTCATGCAGATGAATACTTTCTCGACTTCCTGGGTGGGTGGATTCCTAGACAATGCGTCAGCTACAAAATTTGTTTTTTCTGGCTTGTATATGATGGTATAATCAAATTCTCTCAACTTGAAATAAAATTTCTTCAGCCTTGATGAGGGTTCCTTTAAATTGTCTAGCCATACTAAAGGCTTGTGTTCGGTTATAAATGTAAATTTCCTGCCGAAAAGGCAGTGTCAAAATTAGAATGCTGCGGTTACCATTGCAAGTAATTCTTTTTCTATGGTGCTGTAATTAATTTCAGCATTTTTTAATATTCTAGAGTAAAAAGCGATTGGTAGATCTTTGCCGTTGTGCAACTGGCTGTGTTATGTCTGAGCATAAAGCCTACAAAATTTTAAAATTTTTTATTTTATTTTTATATTTTATTTTATTTATTTTATTTTTTCGTACTTAGTTTCGTTAAATCAAAGCCAAATTTGAACGATAAATAGGATAAATATTCAAATTTCTGTTTTAAATTAATAATAACAATTTTTTTGTCTTAAATATTAATATTAAATTCACGCCATCCGAATGGAAGCAATGATTCAGCTCGTACTTGACTATTGCGCATGCGCATGGCTCCGCCAAGAGCTTAAACTAGTGCAGCAAGTGTAAAACAGGCCTTTAGCGCAGCGTAAGTAAAAAACGGGTTTCGCGCGGAGCTTAAACTGGTTCACAATAGTTGTAAGCTGGAAACGAACCATTTTGCAGGAAGCTTTAAGATACATTGAAATTAAATAAAAACATACATAAGAAATGTTGTAATTGAATAATAAGATGCAAACATATATAAAAAATATTATCTAAGAAGTATTATAATTTAATGAAAATGTATATCAGCTTAAAATTAAATGAAAATATATAAAAATATTATAATTAAATAATTAGACAAGAATACATGAGAAACATAATCTTGAAATTAAATAAAAAATATATAAAAAATATTCTAATTAATTAGTTAGTCAAAAACATATATAAGAGATATTATAATTGAATAATTAGATTTAATATTATATGAGAAATATTATAATTTATTCTTATATAAATATTCTTATTATTTCTTATATTGATTTTGAGAATTAAAAAGGGATAAAAATATAAGTAAAATTTAGAAATAATATTTAAACAGATGTAAAATAAATGGACATAAAACTTCATCTTTTATATATATACATGAACCTTACGAAAACAGATAGTCAAAATGACTATTTATTTTATTAAAGGCTAAAATTACATAATAAATTTCAAATGCAAATGTAAGTGTAAAAAGGAAAATGATATAATTTCCACCCCTTTCAATTAACTAAAATATGTAAACTAATAATAACTAGAATATTCATAATATACTTACATTTACATAATAAAGAGAAAAACTAAAGCGAATAAATAACTTTAAGTTACAAACAAAATGAACCTAATGCAAAACAAATTAAAATTGTAACAATCTCATAAGGAAAGTCGAAAGTGTAATACCATTTATATTTAAAATATTTAATAATCACCTTATTAAATTTAAGAATTTTAATATTGTTAAAGAACTCAGCGAGGAAATAAATAAAATTCTGTGCGTAGCTTTGTAAATAATAAAGTATAAAATAATAAGATTGGAATGTAAAAACCAAAACACAGAAGCGGATGCGATATTTCAAACAGACAAACTGTAATTCAAGAAATAAACACAAATCCAGATTATCAAAAACCAATTAAGATACTGTAATAGCAACATCCTGGGCACCAAAGAGCCGACTACGCGTATGACGTACAACCACTGCCATTGGACGATCAACTATATGCCAGCCAATCACAGCGAGCCCCCGCTCCAAGCTGCGGCGCGGCGGCAATTTACGGAGAAGCAGTTAGTGTTAGTCGGCGGGTAAAGAAAAGTCAGTCTGAAAAAGGAGTTTGAAGGAGTCATCCGAAAGAAGTAGTTACTCCAAAGCATCACCACCAAACTAAGTGGTTACGCGCGCAATTTGTAAACTCGACTCTGTTTTACTTTAAAGTTAAAAGAATAAATTAAATTAAAATTCTAATTTCACGCGTAGCAATTATTTACAGAATACTAATCATTATTTCAGACTCGCGAGATCTCAAACTACTTCAATCTGTATTTCAAATTTTTATAATTTTTAAAGTCAAATAAAATAAAGTTAGATAAACACAAATTCAATTCTTCGTGCCGAATTTTAAAATTCAAAGAAAGTTAGTTTTGTGCAAGTCAGGAAACTAGGACGAACAGAAATATCTTATTATGATTTAACTACGAAGAGACGTCAACTCAGATTAACCGAAGGAAGGAAGATTGGAGTACACCGAGTCACAATAAAGTCACTCACTTGTTGCCCGATGTTCCCTTTGTCAGGGCTGCTAATACCAGCCTTACGCTTACCACGCCATTCCAAAGAAGATTGAAACAGAATTTTACCTCACTGCAAGGGCAGTGCAAAGATACGTACAAAATAGAATCAAATTTTACGCATGTTCGAAAGCATTTTCTTACAAAATTATATAAAAATAGAGTTAAAATAAATTAAAATAAATAATTTCAATTTTATTATATTAAATTAAAAATATATTAAACGAAAAATATATTATTCATACAAAACTTAAAAATAAAGTTAAAATAAATTAAAATAAATATTTTTAATTTTATTGTATTAAATTAAAAATATATTAAATTAAAAGTATATTAAATTAATATACATATATAAATATATATATACATAAAAATAAAAGTGGTAAAAATAAATTAAAATCAATAATTTCAATTTTAATTTCATAAGCACCGGTGAATCAATTTAAACAAGTTTTCCCATTTTCTTAATTTTGTCGATAAATAAAAATTAAGTGGTGACAGCGCTGCCTTTTTCTCCTTTCGAGTTAAAGAAATTTACATTAACCGAACAAACACGCCTGAATTTTGATAAATCTATAAATATATATATTTATAAATATATATATATATATATATATATATATATATATATATATATATATGTATATATATATATACATATACATATATTCTATGTTATCCAGGACGTAACATAAGAAAATGGTGACAGCGGTGGGATACTAATTAAAATAAAAATAATAAAATTGTGATATATACAAAAATATTAGATAATAATAAAATAATAAATTTATTTTGGGTGAAATATTTAGAATAAAATTGAAATCAAACAAAAGCTTAACAAATTTTACTCATAATCGCTTATAGTTAAAACATACTTCAAGATTAGGATTGTTATACTATTATAACATTTAATTCAAAAGTAATTTTAGAAAAATATATATGTACTAAGAAAGAAAATGTAACTATATTTTTATCATAAGATTTTAAAATAAAATTTTATTTTTTTTTTTTTTGAAAAATTAAGAGTATTTAAGGATACTGTGACAGGCGGCTTATAGAGGCTAAGCCACCTGCCATAGGCGATAGAAAGAGAGTTTGCGGCGCGAAGATACGCGGCGCCATCGATCAAGCGATCGATGGCTTGACGCGGGAAAAGCCGCGGCGAACCGAAACGCGGCGCTATCGATCAAGAATCGATAGCGCTACGCGGGAAAACCGATAGGCGAGAGGGGAAGGAGGAGCCATCCCCTCAAGCCTTTTTCTCGTCAGAGCATTTGGAAGAGCCGCACGTAGAACCATCCAAGCTAGAGCAACCGCAGATTTTCCATAAGATTCTGCACAGCGTTTCCGCAGATTCGTTATAGACGATTCCGCGATCGACTATTTGTGAAAGTAAGTGGCCACTTATCGTATTAGCGAGTCCGCGAATAGATTATATTTAGTTTTCCTGACGCGTGTGCGATCGCGTCAGGCATATATAGATATAGTAGAGTTACGCGCGAGCCCGCGTAACTCAAACTCGATTAGGCCGCGTGAGTGCGAGTGAGAGGATCGATCTCTCTCTCGCACTATCATAGAATAGGCGTTCGAGTAAGAGAAAGCCACTCTTACTCGAGCAACCTGCGAGCACGCAGTTGAGCGAGAGGAACGAGCTCTCTCGCTCAACCATAGACTACAGCATCGAGTGAGAGGTAGAGCCGCTCTCACTCGAGCAGTCACGAACTACGGCAGTATAATGGGGGAACTGCTCTCTCTATATCTGCCGTCCACAGACTACACGCGTGTGTAGCTGCGCGAAGCGAAGGGGGTGCGCATGCGCAGTGCGCCCCTTGAGAATTAGTATTGCGCATGAGGCAATACTAATTGCTCTCCGCACCAATAGACCTCTCCGCAATAATTCGTTACCTTTTTGCATTGTAATTGTTATTTTTATTTATAAAAGCAACTATTTTGCACAAAGCTGGTGCGTTTTTATTTATCTTCCCTATAGCGTCCCTATCCCGAATACCGCCGCCTCCGCGGGTGTGCCAACCGATCGTTGGCACACACACTGAGCAGCCGAGCGTGGTGGGAGCTGCACCGGTCGCGGGGCCTTAGGCAAGGCCTCTCACACACACCGAGAATAAAGCAGGACCAGAAGAAGGTCCTGCGTTGTTAACGGGTGGGAATAAAATTTACCCCGTTACAATACTAAAAATCTAGAACTAAATAAAAGTTACTAGTGAAAATTTTGATGATCATTTAGTTGACATAAAATTTTTAAATTTTTTTTTTATCTTTAAAATGATAAATAAATTTTATGCCTTGTGTTTCAAATCTATATAATTGATTTGATAATTCCAAACAGTCAACGGAATAATTTATTCAAAATTCATAAATTATCAATAAATTTAAAAAATCATCAATATTTAATATTTTTTACAATTTTGAAATATTTTGAAACATCACAGCAATCTAATAAAGTAATATGCAACTAACAGAAGCATGAATACAATTTAAATAAAAATTTCAAAAGTAAATATATTTTTGTAAAATAAAAGTAACATTACTCAAATCAACATAGTCGCTTAGATAGATTCAAATAATTCATAAAAGAAAAAAAATGATAAAATCTATAAATTAAATATTAGATGTTACTTAAACAAATATTTTAGAAATTTTTCTATTAACGAGGAAATACTGTAATAAGGATAATATTTCCTCTTGAATATATACAAAATAAAGCAGATAAAATATTTCACAACTTTTACAAATTTATATACTAGCACGTGATTTTCAAACAAATTTATTAAAGGATAAACACTTTACAAAACATTTCCTAGACTACCGCTATTTAAACAAAATTGACAGTTCGCGAAAAACCGCGTGATAAACAGACTCACGTGGAGAGAAAATAAATCGAAATTAAATAAAAACGCGAACTCGGTTCACACATGCATAGCTACTTCTGAAATAGAAAATCATTATTGAGAAGTTGATCTGTCAAAAGCCCGCGAAATAACGACTAAATCGCCGAACGCAAATAGTTCAAACAGTTGATAACAAGAATCCATGATAACGCGGAAAATGGCAAACCAAATGAAGGAATTAACACCAGACGAACTTGCACTGAAACTCGATGAGATGAATACACGCGAACAAAGGCTTCGCGCGCAGGAAGCCGAATTTAAGAAACAGATGAAACAGGCGGAACGTAACTATCAAACTGCGATGCAAAATGTACAGGAAACACTGAAAATTGAACGCGACCAAACTCACGATTTAAAAGAAAAGATACGCGAAGTTGAAAGCAGGCAGCCACAAAATACGGACGAATCAAACGACGAAATAAACACAAGCGAACCAAACAACGCGAACTGGGGAAACATAGATATCAACGAACAAATGAACGAACTCACGCGACAAATAGATAATTTACGTAGAAGGATAAATTTACCGACACAAATTAATGAATCGCTTAATTCCGGGCGCGAAAGACCAAACGACCGTAATGTTATAACACCGTACTTGATGCAAGAATTATTGCAAAGAATACCACAATTCAACGGTCAAAATTTATTCGAATTTATGCAAGCAATAAAACAAATCAAGGACCAATTTCCTCTCAATTTGCAACCAGAGATTACCGGGTAATTAAAATTAAAATTGGATAACAACGTTGCCGCGGCAATGGGCAATCGTCAATACTAGACCATCGATGTATTTATCACTAAATTAAGAAATACATTCGCAACATCTCAAACATCGATATACTACCGCGGGCAATTGTCAAAGCTTTCAATCAAAAATCACAACAACATATTGAAATATATCGGGAGAGTTACTAAATTACGAGCTGCGATAGCAGATTGTATTTGTATGGAGAAAGACTATGACGAACTCACACCTCACTTGGAAACCAAATTAGATGAAGAAGTGATTGAAGAATTCTATTATGGATTGACTCCGGAATACCGCAATCATGTGGGAGGCTGCGGCTTTGATTTAGAGTTGGCCTTCGAAAGAGCCATTCGCGCCGAAAAAAGAATGGAAATGGATAATGAGAGGCACGATACCAATAATACAAATAAACGGCAGAACAATCGTAATAATTTTGTCATAAGAGACGTGCCGCGAGACATAGAATACCGTGAAAACCATAGAAATCAGAACGATCGTGATAATTTTGTGAGACGACACGCAGCGAGACAGAGAATACCGTGAAAATGGAAATCAAAATAATCGTGATGATAGAAATCAATACAACGGGCAAAATATTAGTCGCGACCTACGCGAATACCGCAATTCGCGAGAAGTCAGGGGAATACCACACCAATAACCAAAAGCAATACCGATAGCAGAATCGCAATCACAATAACGGACGATACGACCCGAATGCAGAATGTAGGTACTGCAAAAGACAGGGCCATTCAATAGAGAATTGTAATAATGATGCTAGACGAGCGGGAAACGGGAAAGCCGCCTGGGAAACCACTAACGTAACACGGGGAACGGTGAATCAGGGATGCCCGGTCAATTACACGATGATTTCCGAGAACTCGGAAACGTCCACTACTGCTACGCAGCAAACTCATTGGGTAGCATACCAATAATTCGCCTACGCCCCGCAGATTTTATTGGCGAAATAACAAAAACTATGGTTGATACAAGTGCACAACCAAACGTGATTAAATTGTCGGCTTTAGCACCAGACGTTGAAATAGACAAAACATACACACCGCGTATAAACGGTATCGGCGGAACCTCTAAAGAAACAATAGGAGTAGTTGCGATCAGACTTAATGAGTTTAACTGTAAAACACGCTTTTTGGTAGTAGGTGAATCATTCCCTATTAAAACAAAGGCTATGATCGGATCAGAATTTTGTAAAGGCCATCGTCTATTAATAAATTTCGAAAAATCAAATATAGCGAAAAACGATATTATCGTCGCGACGTTCGAGAACGAAGTAATACAATATTGCCCACCAAAAGAAACAACATGGGTCGTCGCGTCCACAAAACAAGAAATAAGTGAGGGCATAGTCCCACCAACGGAAATTTACCCAAACGTTATAATAGGTGATACGAGGGCAAAGAACATGAACGGAAGAGTAATTGTGCCCATAACGAATAATTACGAGTTTAAAATCGCTGTACGGATTCCGATAATGCCGGTGATCGCGGAGAAAATTTATAATGAACCGCCGTCCGAAAATAATAACAATATTAGTGAAGACACCAAAAACGACGATAATAATAGTAAAATTGTTGCACAAAATAATAACTGAAAATTTTAAATCCGCGGAAAGTCCGCGAAAAAGCTTAAGAGCCGCTGATAATGCCGCCGATAATTATGGTACCGCTAGTACATCGCGGGAATGTTGTAAAGAAAATTCTGTAGCCGCCGAAAAAGCGTGCGATTTAAGTTTAAGGGCCGCTGATAATGCCGCCGATAATTATGGTACCGCGAGTACAACGCGGGAATGTTTTGAGGATAATTCTGTAGCTGCCGCGGATGCGTGCGATTTTAGCTTAAGGGCCGCGAGAGACGTCGCCGCGAATAAAAATACGTATGCAAACAACGCGATGGAAGTGCGATTAATTAATATAGAGCAACAAAATGAAATTGAAACGTCGGAAAGTAATAAAATGGAAATTGAATATGACAATAATACATACGAAATCATAAAATGGATATTGGAAGAATGCCTTTTTTCGAAATACTACATGGGCAGTGACGAGGATTTAGAGATATCGGAAAACGCAAGTAATTTGAGCGACTTATGTAACGCGAGTAACGTAAGTAATTTCGAATATATGACAAACGGATCGGAGACGTTTGAGGAAGCAAATGACGATGATGCAGGAACATCAATGACGCGTTTTAAGGAAGGACTTGATTTTCTTAAGAATAATATGTTGATGTGCACGATGGCACCAGAGAATGAGAAACAGCCCCCACACTCAAATGCAAATGGGTATTCGCGTGAATGAAGTAAAATTGTTAAGGAATTATTGAGAATAAATAAATATGAAGAAGAGAATAAGAAATACATTGATCGAATATCGGCGAGATATGCCGACATATTTCATCTACCTAACAAAAAATTGCAATCGGCCCATATTATAAAACACCGTATAGAAACGGTCGACGTCATACCAGTAAATGTTAAACAGTATCGATACCCCCAAATTTTAAGAAAAGAAGTAGAGAAACAAGTGCAAAAAATGATTGACGACGGAATAATTGAAGAATGAAACTCACCTAATTCCAGCCCGCTGTGGGTCGTCCCGAATAAGTAATTAAATATTAAAAAACGGTGGAGACTTGTTATCAATTACAGGAAACTCAATGCAAAGACAATAAGCTGTTACGTCCCGAATAACATAGAATATATATATATATATATATATATATATATATATATATATACATATAGATTTATCAAAATTCACGCGTGTTTGTTCAGTTTATGTAAATTTCTATAATTTGAACGGAGAAAAAGGCAGCGCTGTCACCACTTAATTTTTATTTATCGCCAAAATTAAGAAAATGCGAAAACTTGTTTATATTGATTCACCGGGGCTTATGAAATTAAAATTGAAATTATTGATTTTAATTTTTTGAACCACTTTTATTTTTATATATATATATATATATAAATATATCTATATATATATTTATATATATATTAATTTATTATACTTTTAATTTAATATATTTTTAATTTAATACAAAAAAATTGAAAATATTGATTTTAATTTATTTTAACTATATTTTAAGTTTTGTATGAATAATATATTTTTTTTTTTTTAATATATTTCTTATTTAATATAATAAAATTGAAATAATTCATTTTAATTTATTTTAACTTTATTTTTATATAATTTTGTAAGAAAATGCTTCCGAACATGCGTAAAATTTGATTTTATTTTGTACTTATCTTTGCACTGCCCTTGCAGTGAGGTGAAATTCTGTTTCAATCTTTTTTGGGATGGCGTGGTAAGCGTAAGGCTGGTATTGGCAGCCCCGACAAAGGGAGTATCAGGCAACAAGTAAGTGACTTTATTAGGACTCGGTGTACTCCAATCTTCCTTCCTTCGGTTAATCTGAGTTGACGTCTCTTCGTAGTTAAATCAAAATAAGATATTTCTGTTCGTCCTAGTTTCCTAACTTGCACAAAACTAACTTTCTTTGAATTTTAATATTCGGCACGAAGAATTGGATTTGTGTTTGTCTAACTTTATTTTATTTGACTTTAAAAATTATAATAATTTGAAATACAGGTTGAAGTAGTTTTAGATCGCGCGAGTCTGAAATAATGATTGGTACTCTGTAAATAATTGCTACGCTTGGAATTAGAATTTTAATTTAATTTATTCTTTTGATTTTGAAGTAAAACAGAGTCGAGTTTACAAATTGCGCGCGCAACCACTCAGTTTAGTGGTGATGCTTTAGAGTAACTACTTCTTTTGGATGACTCCTTCAAACTCCTTTTTCAAACTGACTTTTTTTCACCCGTCGATTAACACTGACTGCTCCTCCGTAAATTGCCGCCACGCCGCAGCATGGAGCGGGGGCTCGCTATGATTGGCTGGCTTATAGTTGATCGTCCAATGGCAGTGGTTGTACGTCATACGCGTAGACGGCTCTTTGGTGCCCAGGATGTTGCTATTACAGTATCTTAATTGGTTTTTGAGAATCTGGATTTGTGTTTATTTCTTGAATTACAGTTTGTCTGTTTGAAGTATCGCATCCGCTTTTGTGTTTGGTTTTTACATTCCAATCTTATTATTTTATACTTTATTATTCACAAAGCTACGCAAAGAATTTTATTTATTTCCTCGCTGAGTTCTTTAACAATATTAAAATTCTTATATTTAATAAGTTGATTATTAAATATTTCAAATATAAATGGTATTACATTTTCGACTTTCATCATGAGATTGTTACAATTTTAATTTGTTTCGCATTAGGTTCATTTTGCTTGTTACTTAAAGTTATTCATTAGCTTCAGTTTTTTCCCTTTATTATGTAAAAGTAAGTATATTATGAATATTCTAATTATTATAAGTTTACATATTTTAGTTAATTGAAAGGGGTGGAAATTATATCATTTTCCTTTTTACACTTACATTAGTATTTACATTTATTATGTATTTTTAGCCTCCAATAAAATAAATAAACATTTTGACTATCTGTTTTTGTAAGGTTCATGTATATATATAAAAGATGAAGTTTTATGTCCATTTATTTTACATCTGCTTAAATATTATTTCTAAATTTTACTTATATTGTTATCCCTTTTTAATTCTTAAAATTAATATAAGAAATTAAAATAACATTTATATAAGAATAAATTATAATATTTCTGATACAATATTTCTTATGTATGCTTTTTTATAATTAATTATTTATAATATTTTTATATATTTTTTATTTAACGTTAAGATTATATTTATCATGTAATATTTCTTATATATTCTTGTCTTCTTATTCAGTTATTAATATTTTTATATATTTTTCATTTAATTTTAAGCTTATTTATAATATTTCTTATACATGTTCTTATCTAATTAATTATTTTTTTTTTATATATTTTTCATTCAACTTTATGATTATATTTCTTATATATTCTTGTCTAATTATTCAGTTATTAATATTTTTATATATTTTTCATTTAATTTTAAGCTTATATATATTTTTATTAAATTATAATATTTCCTATATAAAATTTCATCTAATTATTCAATTATAATATTTCTTATATAATATTTCTTATATTTGTTTTTGACTAATAAAATAATTAGAATTTTTTTATATCTTTTTTATTTAATTTTAAGATAATATACATTTTTATTGAATTATAATATTTCTTAGACAATATTTTTTATATATGTTGTCATCTAATTATTCAATTATAATATTTCGAATATATGTTTTTATTTAATTTCGATGTATCTTAAAGCTTTCTGCAAAATGGTTCCTTTCCGGCTTACAACTATTGTGAACCAGTTTAAGCTCTGCGCAGAGCCTGTTTTAAACTTACGCTGCGCTAAAGGCCTGTTTTACACTTGCTGCACTAGTTTAAGCTCTTCGCGGAGCCATGCGCATGCGCAATAGTCAAATACGAGCTAAATCATTGCTTCCATTCAGATGGCGTTAATTTAATATCAATATTTAAGACAGAAAAATTGTTTTAATTAATTTAAAACAGGAATTTGAATATTGATCCTATTTCTCGTGCAAATTCAACTTTGATTTAACGAAATTGAGTAAGAAAAAATAAAATAAATAAAATAAAATATAAAAACAAAATAAAAAATTCTAAAAATTTTGTAGGTTTCATGCTCAGACATAACATCTTCCTCGTTCTTGTTCGGAAACCGTGCTTACGAAAGTGTGCTCGGTTTTCGAATTTATTGTCGTTAAATTATTTTAGTTGAGAAAACGAGAACATTGTCTGTGGCATGTTTATTTTCACTGACTTCATTTGAAGGGTACATTGTGTTTTTGTTCTGTGGCGCGGGCGGAGCTTCAGGCTTCATTTCGTCCGATTCTTCAACTTCCACCATTGTTTTAGCTGGTTTGCGTCTGTTTGTTAGTGGTCCTTGATTCATATGTATGAAGAGATTGGCTATTGCACCCCAAAATGCGCCTAATAATTTCAAACTTTTTCCGTATATATTATATAATGCATATCCATGTATTAAGGTGTTTACTATATATTTTATTATATTGAATATTATTCCAATAGTAATCAGTCCCACACTAAATGATCCAAACATTATGAATTTAGTCCGAATTTTCTGGGCTGATAAATGAATGATTTTGTCGACTGTTTTGTCGTTCAACAAATTTCCTGCGTCGAATAAGTCATCTTCTATGTCTTCTCCTATTATGCGTCTAGCGATTTGATTTAGTATGGCTGGTTTTTTCGCCGGAATCATTACGACATTTCGAAGGTTTTCCAAATCCTTTTTTGTGTAGAATCCATTATTTACGAAATCACCGGGATCCGTGTATTTCCATGTAGGTTTGTTTAATGGTTGCAGAATCTCCGATATTACTGTCTCTGTTATCGATGGTGTTAACTTGTACCATTTTCCATCTATTTCAAAAGTTGTGGGTAGTAAGGTGTTGCATGCTTGTTGTGTTCCTTTGTTTGTAAGTATACGAGACTTTGGTGTGAGGAAAAATGACTGATTTTTATGTGTCACTGGGATTTCTTGGTAACACGTATAGTTTGTTTGTCTCAATTTCACGAGTATAGGCGTACATTGCATGAGGTGTGCCACCCCACCTGCTATTGCGGCCATGTACCCTGGTGCCTTTATTACTGAGTATGCGAATTCGTCTGGATTGAGCAACAATAGTGCTAATGAGTTAAGTAATACTCCTCGTTCCAGATTACATCGGTGCGCCACAATGTCTCGATAGAGGTTATTTATCTCGTTTTGCCAATGTTTTGTGATATACATTAGTTTTGTGTTAAAGTATGTTGTCAGGGTTACGTCGTGCACGTCTACTGTGGTTGTAGTAGGAAATGGCCGGTTGATTTCTGTTTCATAATTAAAGATTTTACTTTGTTCTGTCTGAAATAGGCGGTAACCACATACGTGTTTTTCCCTAGTTATCGTGAAAGCAAATTTCGTTCCATCCGTTGTGTTTGCGAAGAATACCACTAGTGCGTTTACTGCCATGTTATCCACTGTTTTTATACTAATTCCTGTATACGGTATCGCATAGCGATTGAAGTCGCACTCTCTTTCAGGTTTCGGGTTCCAGAATGAGCGCAGTCCGTTCTCGTCTATGCGTTCCCCTTTCTTATATTCGCACCTTGTTCCGGAGTTCATTATTAAACTATGAGTTTCTTTATTCAGAGTTGCCTCGCGATCAAAAAGTGATATTTTAAGTTTTAGTGTAACTACTACGTTATCGTATGTGTTCGTGTTTCCGGTATATTGCGCGCCTTTACAGGTGCCGTCACCGTTTATGCTGCCTGCAATTGTAATCGTATGATAGTTTGTAGAGTTTGACGTCAATTTGTCGATTTTCACGTCTCCTATTCGTGTTTCTCCGTGTCTGTGCATATTGATAAAGTTTTCTCTTGATGTGTATTGCAAATACGTTGCATCTCCCCCCTTAACATCGCTTATGTGTGAATGCATTCCGCAATATTTAATTTTACGATTTACTTTAATTCCATTGCCAAATCTGCACGGGTTCTAAATCCGTGTATTGAATGATTTGAATGAACTTGTTAATATTATTTGGAAGCAGGTTATTGATTTCGCACTTACCTACTCGCATTACCGTCTCGACTGAGGTCTCAGCATTCCTTCTTCTTGGGTTTTTAATGCTCCTTCACACAGTGGCTCATTTTTACTTGATACGAATAATATACTGTTATCATCATGAGTTGAAATTTCGTCCCGAGTTTTAATAATGTTAGGTGATGGTCTGGGTCTACGTGTCCGATTTATGTTAACATCATATGGTTTGGTCACTTGATCCATTATTTCCTCTGACGAGTCTGTTTGCTTGGTTGTCGAATTCTGTGAAGTTGTTTCAGATACTCGTTCGCTTATCTCCTCTTCGCTTTTGTCGGTATTTGTTACGTTTTGTATTTCGGGAATTTTAGTTATTTTTTCTCTTTGATGTTTATTTGCGTTTGTTTCATGTTCTTCGTTCAAGTCGATGTCGGTTGATATTTTGGATATTTGATTTTTGCTCCTTGTACCACTTGTTATTCTCGGCGTGTATATTTCGTCCGAGTCATCTGACTCCGTGCAGATGAATACTTTCTCAACTTCCTGGGTGGGTGGATTCCTAGAGAATGCGTCAGCTACGCAATTTGTTTTTCCTGGCTTGTATATGATGGTATAATCAAATTCTCTCAACTTGAAATTAAATTTCTTCAGTTTTGCTGAGGGTTCTTTTCAATTGTCTAGCCATACTAAAGGCTTGTGGTCGGTTATAAAGGTAAATTTTCTACCGAAAATGCAGTGTCAAAATTAGAATGCTGCGGGTACTATTGCAAGTAATTCTTTTTCTATTGTGCTGTAATTAATTTCAGCATTTTTTAATATTTTGGAGTAAAAAGCGATTGGTAGACCTTTGCCGTTGTGCAACTGGCTGGGTACCGTACCTATTGCATAATTTGATGCATCTGTAGTGACTCAAAATTCTTTCTTGAAATCTGGGTATTGTAATAGAGGTTCTTTCGTTAGTTGTTCCTTAAAATACGTCAATGCTCTTTATTGTGGTATTTCCCATTTAAAATCTGCATCTTCCCTTAAGAATTGTGTGAGTGGCTTTGTTTCTCTTGCGAAATTGGGGATAAATTTCCCGTAATAGCCTGCTAATCCGAGTAACTGCTTAATGTTCATGGGCGTCTTAGGTGTAGGGAAATTATTTAGTGCATTAGTTTTCTTTGGATCCGGCCTTACGCCATGCGGAGTGATAATGTGTCCGAGATAAGAGAGCGATTGTTTCTAAAACTCGCATTTTTCGGGTGATAATCGCATGTTGGCTTCCCTTAAATGACGTGCAACTCTGTCAAATTTTTCGTCGTGCTCTGCACGAGTTTTAGCGAATATGATTAAATCATCTATGTACACGAAAATGTCTCTTCCTTGGAGACCTCTAAATAATACATCCATGCTCCTCTGAAAGGTGGCTGGGCTAGTCTTTAATCCAAAAGGCATCCTTGTAAAATGGTAATGTCCTAATGGTGTTGAGAATGCGGTTTTATGTTTATCGTGTTCAAGCATAGGGATTTGGTGGAATCCTTAGGCTAAATCCAAAATACTAAAATATTCGTATCCTCCAAGCTGATCAATTATGTCCGATATGTTCGGAATGGGGTAAGCGTCGCTTATTGTCTTTGCATTGAGTTTCCTGTAATCGATAACAAGTCTCCACCGTTTTTCATTATTCAATTCCTTCTTCGGGACGACCCACAGCGGGCTGCAATTAGGTGAGTTTGATTCTTCAATTATTCCGGCGTCAATGATTTTTTGCACTTGTTTCTCTACTTCTTTTCTTAAAATTTGAGGGTATCTTTACTGATTAACATTCACTGGTATGTCGTCGACCGTTTCTATACAATATTTTATAATATGGGTCGATTGCAATTTTTCGTTAGGTAGTTGAAATATGTCGGCATATTTCGCCGATATTTGATCAATGTATTTCTTACTCTCTTTTTCATATTCATTTATTCTGAATAATTCTTTAACAATTTTAATTCTTTCACGTAAATACACATTTGCATTTAAGTGTGGGGCTGTTTCTCATTCTCTGGTGCCATCGTGCGCATAAACATATTATTCTCAGGAAAATCAAGCCCTTCCTCAAAGCCCGTCATTAATGTTTCTACATCATCGTCTTTTGCTTCCTCAAACGTTTTCGATCCGTTTGTCATATATTCGAAATTACTTACGTTACTCGCGTTACATAAGTCGCTCAAATTACTCGCGTTTTCCGATATTTCTAAATCCTCGTCACCGCTCACGTAATATTTCGAAAAAGGCATTTTTTCATGATCTCATAATATTTTTCGATTTCGTCCGTATTATTGTCACATTCAATTTCCATTTTATTAATTTCCGACGTTTCAATTTCATTTTGTTGCTCTACATTAATTAATCGCACTTCCATCGCGTTGTTTTCATACGAAGTTTTATTCGCGGCGACGTCTCTCGCGGCCCTTAAACAAAAATCGCACGCATCCTCGGCGGCTACAGAATTATCCTCAATACATTCCCGCGTTGTACTCGCGGTACCATAATTATCGGCGGCATTATCAGCGGCGCTTAAACTAAAATCGCACGCATTTTCGGCGGCTACAGAATCATCCTCAAAACATTCCCGCGATGTACTCGCGGTACCATAATTATCGGGGGCATTATCAGCGGCCCTTAAACTTTTTCGCGGACTTCCCGCGGATTCAAAATTTTCAGTTATATTTTGTGCAACACTTTTTCTATTATTATCGTCGTTTTTAGTGTCTTTACTAATATTGTTAATATTTCCGAACGGCGGTTCATTATAAATTTTCACCGCGATCACCGGCATTATCGGAATCCGTACAGCGACTTTAAACTCGTAATTATTCGTTATGGGCACAATTACTCTTCCGTTCATGTTCTTTGCCCTCGTATCACCTATTATAACGTTTGGGTAAATTTCCATTGGTGGGACTATGCCCTCACTTATTTCTTGTTTTGTGGACGCGACGACCCATGTTGTTTCTTTTGGTGGGCAATATTGTATTACTTCGTTCTCGAACGTCGCGACGATAATATCGTTTTTCGCTATATTTGATTTTTCGAAATTTATTAATAGACGATGGCCTTTACAAAATTCTGATCCGATCATTGCCTTTGTTTTAATAGGAAATGAGTCTTCTACTATCAAAAAGTGTGTCTTACAGTTAAAATCGTGAAGTCTGATCGCAACTACTCCTATTGTTTCTTCAGAGGTTCCGCCGATACCGTTTATACGCGGTGTATATGTTTCGTCTATTTCAACGTCTGGTGCTAAAGCCGACATCTTAATCACGTTTGGTTGTGCACCCGTATCAACCATAGTTTCTGTTATTTCGCCAATAAAATCTGCGGAGTGTAGGCGAGTTATTGGTATGCTACCCAATGAGTTTACTGCGTAACAGTAGTGGACGTTTCCGAGTTCTCGGGAATCATCGTGTAATTGACTGGACGTCCCTGATTCACCGTTTCCCGTGTTACGTCCGTGGTTTCCCGGGCGGCTTCCCCGTTTCCCGCTCGTCTAGCTGTATTATTTCTTCTCGAGTAACAATTCTTTATTGAACAGCCCGATCTTTTGCAGTACCTACATACTGCATTCGGGTCGTATCGTCCGTTATTGTGATTGCGATTCTGCTCCCGGTATTGGTTTTGGTTATTAGTGTGGTAATTTCCCCTGAATTCTCGCGAATCGCGGTATTCGCGTAGGTCGCGACTAATATTTTGCCCGTTGTATTGATTTCTATCATCACGATTATTTTGATTTCTATTTTCACGGTATTCTCTGTCTCGCTGCGTGTCGTCTCACAAAATTATCACGATCGTTCTGATTTCTATGGTTTTCACGGTATTCTATGTCTCGCGGCACGTCTCTTATGACAAAATTATTACGATTGTTCTGCCGTTTATTTGTATTATTGGTATCGTGCCTCTCATTATCCATTTCCATTCTTTTTTCGGCGCGAATGGCTCTTTCGAAGGCCAACTCTAAATCAAAGCCGCAGTCTCCCACATGATTGCAGTATTCTGGAGTCAATCCATAATAGAATTCTTCAATCACTTCTTTATCTAATTTGGTTTCCAAGTGAGGTGTGAGTTCGTCATAGTCTTTCTCCATACAGATGCAATCTGCTATCGCAGCTCGTAATTCAGTAACTCTCCCGATATATTCCAATATGTTGTAGTGATTTTTGATTGAAAGCTTTGACAGTTGCCCGCGGTAGTATGTCGATGTTTGAGATGTTGCGAATGTATTTCTTAATTTAGTGATAAATACATCGATGGTCTGGTATTGACGATTGCCCATTGCCGCGGCGACGTTGTTATCCATTTTTATTTTAATAACCCAGTAATCTCTGGTTGTAAATTGAGAGAAAATTGGTCCTTGATTCGTGTTATTGCTTGCATTAATTCGAATAAATTTTGACCGTTGAATTGTGGTATTCTTTGCAATAATTCTTGCATCAAGTACGGTGTTATAACGTTACGGTCGTTTGGTCTTTCGCGCCCGGAATTAAGCAATTCATTAATTTGTGTCGGCGAATTCATCCTTTTATGTAAATTATCTATTTGTCGCGCGAGTTCGTTCATTTGTTCGTTGATATCTATGTTTCCCCAGTTCGCGTTGTTTGGTTCGCTTGTGTTTATTTCGTCGTTTGATTCGTCCGTATTTTGTGGCTGCCTGCTTTCAACTTCGCGTATCTTTTCTTTTAAATCGTAAGTTTGGTCGCGTTCAATTTTCAGTGTTTCCTGTACATTTTGCATCGCAGTTTGATAGTTACGTTCCGCCTGTTTCATCTGTTTCTTAAATTCGGCTTCCTGCGCGCGAAGCCTTTGTTCGCGTGTATTCATCTCATCGAGTTTCAGTGCAAGTTCGTCTGGTGTTAATTCCTTCATTTGGTTTGCCATTTTCCGCGTTATCATGGATTCTTGTTATCAACTGTTTGAACTATTTGCGTTCGGCGATTTAGTCGTTATTTCGCGGGCTTTTGACAGATCAACTTCTCAATAATGATTTTCTATTTCAGAAGTAGCTATGCATGTGTGAACCGAGTTCGCGTTTTTATTTAATTTCGATTTATTTCCTCTCCACGTGAGTCTGTTTATCACGCGGTTTTTCGCGAACTGTCAATTTTGTTTAAATAGCGGTAGTCTAGGAAATGTTTTGTAAAGTGTTTATCCTTTAATAAATTTGTTTGAAAATCACGTGCTAGTATATAAATTTGTAAAAGTTGTAAAATATTTTATCTGCTTTATTTTGCATATATTCAAGGGGAATTTTTATATCCTTATTACAGTATTTCCTCGTTAATAGAAAAATTTCTAAAATATTTGTTTAAGTAACATCTAATATTTAATTTATAGATTTTATCATTTTTTTTCTTTTATGAATTATTTGAATCTATCGAAGCGACTGTGTTGATTTGAGTAATGTTACTTTTATTTTACAAAAATATATTTACTTTTGAAATTTTTATTTAAATTGTAATCATGCTTTTGTTAGTTGCATATTATTCTATTAGATTGCTGTGATGTTTTAAAATATTTCAAAATTGTGAAAAATATTAAATATTGATGATTTTTAAAATTTATTGATAATTTATGAATTTTGAACAAATAATTCCGTTGACTGTTTGGAATTATCAAATTTATTATATAGATTTAAAACACAAGGCTTAAAATTTATTTATCCTTTCGAATATAAAAAAAAAATATAAATATTTTATGTCAACTAAATGATCTGTTCATCAAAATTTCTCTAGTAACTTTTATTTAGTTCTAGATTTTTAGTATCTTCAAATACTCTTAATTTTTCAAAAAAAAAAAAAATTTTATTTTAAACTGTTATAATAAAAATATATAGTTACATTTTCTTTATTGGAAATAAATGTTATAATTGTATAATAATAATAATTTTGAAGTATGTTTTAACTATAAGCGTTTATGAGTAAAATTTTGTTAAACTTATGTTTGATTTCAATTTTATTTTTAATATTTCTCCCAAAAATAAATTTATTATTTTATTATTATTTAATATTTTATTATATATATCACAATTTTATCATTTTAATTTTATTATCTATACATATTTTTCGAAATTTATTTTGAAATAAATCTTATAATTGTATTATAATTATAATCTTGAAGTATGTTTTAACTATAAGCGTTCATAAGTAAAATTTGTTGAGCTTTTGTTTGATTTCGATTTTATTTTAAAAATTTCTCCCAAAAATAAATTTATTATTTTATTATTATTTAATATTTTTGTATATATCACAATTTTATTATTTATATTTTATTTAGTATCCCACCGCTGTCACCATTTTTCTTATGTTACGTCCCGGATAACATAGAATATATAAATATATATATATATATATTGTAACGTGTCGAATTCTCACGTTATAACAAAATTAACAAAAGCGTATGTTAATTCATTTGTATTATAATTTTATTTATTTTATTTGTGCACGTTCGAGTGCTGAACCCCGATTTCGTTGACATTTCCCGTGTGTGTGTGTGTGTGTGTGTGTGTGTGTGTTTTTATCTCAATCGAATTTAAAGAAGTTAACAATTTAAATTTTATCCATGATCAACCAAGATCCTATTTGTGTTATTTGTAACAATTGTGTATTTCATAAATTAAATTCCGAGACAAGTGTCTTTCCGGCGTTTCAGTTTTATTTTAGTTAAATACAAAAAATTTTAAATCATACGACACTGCGTGACATCTAAGAGAGAGACGCCGCGAGGGTCGTTGACCGGCCAATGTTTACGTTGGGCCTTTAAAGAGTTTAACGTTCAGGAAGACTATACCTATGTACTTGCTAAAGAATGCATTATCCCAGCAGACTAATACATAGGTGTTTAAACCAGCCACACTCATTCGATAGTGGAAATCGTGTGCGGTTTATTCTTTTTAATTTTTTATTTTTTAATATTTTAACACCCGACCCCGGTGCACTCGAACACAGGCTCGATGTACCCAAAAGTCTTCGGTTTACTCAAGAATCTTATCTCTTTTAAAAAAGGATAAAACCCTTGAGTATGAAATTTACAATGTTACCAATACTTAGGCATCTGCAGCACTTGCAAAATGCCATCGACTGGAGGTTTTGTAAATCTCTTGTTACTTTGCCTTGATTTCACACATTTATAAGAAATTAAAATTAGTTTAAATGTTAAATTTAAAATTTATTACGAATGATTCTTACATTGGCTAAGCTTAATCTATGACTGTCTTCTTTGATAGTCTGAAATCAAGTGTCCTCTGCCTTGTCGAACTCGGCTTTATATACTCTCGCCGCTCCTTGATTGAGGCAAAGTTCTATGGGCTTCTATGGTCAATTATTTAATAGTTAACAATATTTTCAAGAATGTTTTTTTCTTATTTTCTCGCTGAGATGTAGTTGCGTCGTTACATGTATAACAATATCGTGATTTTCGCAAATTTCGAGCCTTTTTTATTGTTTACAAGTTTTTTAAATTTTCTTTTTCACTTTTTATGTACAAATAATTTATTTCATTGATTGTTTTTTCAGTCACGATATGTGCACTCTCTTTATCTATGTATTTTTATAAAATTTATTGTTATTCTGTTTTTTATTCATCCAGTAACCCTCATGGAACATCATAGAATTTTGACTCTCTCGAGGTACAAATGTTCTATGAGCTTCTATTTGTAATAACTTTTTTCCTAATTCAAATTTTACATTTTTTCTTTTTTCTATTTGTTTGCCCAATGTGTTATTTGTTATTCTATATGAGATTATTTCGGTGTTCACCTTTTTTCTGTTACTTTTTTATGTTTAAACTTTACTTTGATTTCTCATTAGTCTAACTAGTATAATATAGAATATACGCCGATTGTAGCGACCTTGAAATTCAATGCCCTTGTTGTTTCGCGGTATTGAATTTATTCGTAATTTATGTTACATTTCAATTTCTTAATCCTATCGCTCCATTTTATAATTGTTTCTTATTTCTAACTTTGCTTATAATATTGTAGATATTATTTATATAAATTTTTCTATATTTATTAACATATATAAAATTGTTTATTTTAATTTTTCCTTATAACCAGATACTGCGGTTACAATATGTATATATATAAATATATATATATATTTATATAGATTTATCAAAATTCACGCGTGTTTGTTCGGTTTATGTAAATTTCTTTTACTCGAAAGAAGAAAAAGGCAGCGCTGTCACCACTTAATTTTTATTTATCGCCAAAATTAAGAAAATGCGAAAGCTTGTTTAAATTGATTCACCGGTGCTTATGGAATTAAAATTGAAATTATTGATTTTAATTTATTTTAACCGCTTTTATTTTTATGTATATATGTATATTTATATATATATATATTGTGACAGGCGGCTTATAGAGGCTAAGCCACCTGCCATAGGCGATAGAAAGAGAGTTCGCGGCGCGACGATACGCGGCGCCATCGATCAAGCGATCGATGGCTTGACGCGGGAAAAGCCGCGGCGTACCGAAACGCGGCGCTATCGATCAAGAATCGATAGCGCTACGCGGGAAAACCGATAGGCGAGAGGAAAAGGAGGAGCCCTCCCCTCAAGCCTTCTTCTCGTCCGAGCAGTGGAAAGAGCCGCACGCGTTTCGAGTGATTGGGAAAGACACAGCGATTTTTGAGAAGATTTTCCGCAGCGTTTCCGCAGATCCGAATAGACGATCCCGCGTTCAACTATTCGTGAAAGTAAGTGGCCACTTATCATATTGTTTAGTCCGCGAATCAATATATTTTGTATTCCCTGACGCGTGAGCGATCGCGTCAGGCATATAGATATAGGTAGATATTTACGCGCGAGACCGCGTAAAATTTAACGCGATTAGGCCGTGCGAGTGCGAGTGAGAGGATCGATCTCTCTCTTGCACTATCATAGAATAGGCGTTCGAGTAAGAGAAAGCCACTCTTACTCGAGCAACCTGCGAGCACGCAGTTGAGCGAGAGGAACGAGCTCTCTCGCTCAACCACAGACTACAGCATCGAGTGAGAGGTAGAGCCGCTCTCACTCGAGCAACCACGAACTACGGCAGTATAGAGGGTGAATTGCTCTCTCTATATCTGCCGTCCATAGACAACACGTGTGTGTAGCTGCGCGGAGCGAAGAGAGTGCGCATGCGCAGTGCGCACCTTGAGAATTAGTATTGCGCGTGAGGCAATACTAATTGCTCTTCGCAATAATTAACCTCTCAGCGATAATTTGTACCGTTGGCTTTGTAATTGTTATTTTGATTTTATTAAATCAACTATTTGGCACAAAGCTGGTGCGTTTTTATTTATCTTTCCTCTAGCGTCCCTATCCCGAATACCGCCGCCTCCGCGGGTGTGCCAACCGATCGTTGGCACACATACTGAGCAGCCGAGCCCGGTGGGAGCTGCACCGGCCGCGGGGCCTTAGGCAAGGCCCCTCACACACACACCGAGAATAAAGCAGGACCAGAAGAAGGTCCTGCGTTGCTAACGGGAGTAAAGAAATTTGCCCCGTTACAACTGGCGCCCCAGACGTGTGTCTTAGGCATAGGGTCGCGCGACATGAGAGGGCGTGCGCAGTAGGGAAAGAAAGGTCTGAAGCGTGCGCAGAGGGCGCAACGAGCGCACACACACACACACAAGCGTGCAAAAGAGTGTAGGTGCGGAAAATCAAGTGTCCCTGGCGTGGCAACGGGGACGGATGAATTTTCTTTTTTTTTTTTCTTTCTCGTTGCTCGAGTTAAAAATAACTCAAAAATTTTTTTTTAATTTTGGAGTTTAGCTTGCTTGTAGTACCGAGGCTCAAGCAAGTATCAGGTCAGGGAGAACTGACCTCTCCACAGCCACGCCAGTGCGAGTTGCGATACCGTGGGTAGAGGGACGAGGTAAATCCCTCTTAAAATAAATTTTTCATATATTTGTTTATATTTATTTATTTAGCGTTTAATACATATAGCGTGCGATACCCACGATATCGCAACTATTCGACTTGTACAAATATTAGCGTGCGGAACACAAGAAGAGACATGGCGACAGAAGACTCCTCCAAGATAGAGCAGTGGCTATTCGCCATGGAAGGCGAGGAGGTAGAGGAAACCCTCCACGCTCTCCGACTAAGGACAGGCGGGCCACGCTTTGAAAAACTGGCCCGCATAACTAATTGGCTGCTGGGAAATTTCACAGCAGCCGATTTCCAGGAGGAGGTCGCCGGGGCAGACGAAGCTGCCCAGGCTACGAGAGCCGAAGCAAGAAGGAGCTTCGTGCTCCGTGCCTGCCAGGAGAGGGCAGGCACGACGGCGGGGTCAGCGGATTACGACACAGAAGAGCCGCATCCGCTGACCATGTTGTTAGGGGACGAGGCGGACCAATCGTCCCTAACAAACACACAGGAAGACCCGCCACCAACGAGAAGAGAGCTCTTGATGCAGGAGCGCATCGAGAGCTTAACGCAGACAATGGAAGGCATGGTCAAGTGCTTCACGGCCATGCAGGCGGAGCTACAAGATTTGCGAGCGAGGCAAGAGGTCGCAAATCTTAGGCCGAGTGCGTCATCCACCAGGATAGACAGCACGCCAGGCCCTTCCAAGGCACCAGAGAGAGAGATCGCGGAACCGGCTCTCTCGCCACAGACTCGGCGTAAGAGCAAAGCGCCGAGCCATGTTGCGTTCCAGGACACGTTCACGTGTAACTACGTGTCAACGCACAGCAGCCCCCGCGAAGGCGAGGATTCGCGAGGGCCTGCAGAGTGCCCGCCATCCCCTAGATCCGGCCCAAATGGAGCCTGGAGGAGGGAACAAAGTTGCACCAATGCACCGAGTAATAGTGCATGGTGCAACACCGGTATGGCGGCACCGCGCGACGTCGGTCGAATCGTCAGTCGGTGGAACATCGCGTTCCGTGGAGAGCTGACTGACAACATTGACGCGTTCTTCCGCAAAGTGGACGAAGCGAAGAACGCGGCAGGGATTAGCGACCCAGAGATGCTGGCGTCGCTACCCGCGCTTCTGAGCGGCCTAGCCGAGATGTGGTACGGGTGCCACAAGTATAAATGGCAGACGTGGGAGGCGTTCTGCGAGGCAGCGCGTGCGCGCTGGGGTTCCAAGGCCAACATACAAGAACGGCTGAGGGACGAGGCCAGCCGCCGCTTTCAGTAGGCGGATGAACCAGCGCGTACATACATAACGTGCCTGGAGGCGATACTTATGAAGATATCGCCACTACTGAGCGAGGAGCAGATGGTGGACAGTCTCCACGATAATCTGCTCCCGCAAATAAAACGAATCGTCACTCGGATGGAGTGCCGCACGGTCGACGAGCTGATCGACCGAGCCGCAAGAGCCGAATTGACGCTGGAGAGGGAACGAGGCGACCGGACGCCCGTTTCCCCAAACCACGCGGTAGTGCCGGAAGCGGCCTATCGCCCGAGGACCGCCACAAAAGCGCAGCCGAAGGTGAGCGCTAAGTTAAGCGCTACCGAAGTGGAGGTCGCCGCAACAGAGGTCGATCGGCCAGACTTACCGGTCAGCCAAATGAAGGCGGCATTGCGGGAAGTTTTGGCGGACTTCGCCAAACATAATAGCCTCATGGCGGGCCATAGGAGCCGAGAGGGTAGGCTGAGCCCGCCCAGAAAGGGCAGCCCAAAGCGGCAGAAGAAGCCGCGATCCGGACCGAGCAGTCCGAAGTCTCAATCCCCCAGAAGGGGGGAGAAGGACAAGAAAAACGACGAAAAGTCTGGGCAGCCGAAGCAGTAGAAGGAGTTCAGCTGCCATGGCTGCGGCAGGCCGAATATGATCAAGAGGTTCTGCCCGGACTGCTCGGGAAACGACCAGGGGAGAGCGTAGATGATATCCCTACGCCCTTCCCCGCCGAGTCTGGGATCCAAGTCCCCGAAGGGACCACCAGCAAGCTCGTGAGCACCGAGCTTGCGTCGGAGACGGCTCCGGACCCCCCAGAGGAGGGGGCTCCAAAAGGTGCCAGATGGTGGTTGCCGGTGTGCGTAGGAGGGTACACCCTACGCGCACTATATGACTCGGGCGCGTCGCACACAGTGATGAGTGCCATTGGCCTACAAATAGCCACGGCATGTGGACGCGCGATCACGCCGAGCCAGGGCAAGGGAGCAATGGTAGCGAACGGCCATTACGCTCCTATAGTTGGGTTCGTTCAACTGCCCTTTGAGGTGGCCGGCGTAACGAAGGACATTGAGGTGGCAATCTTGCCTGGTCTACCAGCAGATTGTTACCTTGGTGTCAACTTCATCAGAGGATTCAGGGCCATCCTAGACCCAGCGAGGAACCAGCTCCTCATACAAGAAGCCAGGAAGGAGCTGGCTTTGGAATTAGCCTCGCTGGAAACAACGGAAAATCCTGCCGTGTCAGCCATAGGCCTGGCTGATGTTCAACTCTCAGAGCAAGAGCAGCTCCAGGGGCTCCTGAATAGGATGCTGGCAGAGGAGCCAGACACTCTAGGGAGTACGAGTTGGATCGAGCGCGCCATCGACGTCGGCGATGCTCGCCCCATAAAGCAGAGGGCTTACCCGTACTCCCCGAAAATCCAGGAGGTGATGCACGCCCAAACAAGGGAGATGTTAGAGGGCGGCATCATCGAGCCTTCGCATAGCGGCTGGTCGAGCCCAGTCGTTATGATAAAGAAGGCTAACGGCAGTTACCGATTCTGCATTGACTTCAGAAAGGTCAATGCAGTATCGAAGCCGGATGCTTATCCATTGCCGAGGATGGATAGCATCCTGCGCAAGCTGCAGAGGGCGAGATATATCTCGACTCTCGACCTCAGCAGCGCCTATCACCAGATACGGCTAAAGGAGGAGTCAAGACCAATCACGGCATTCACCGTGCCGGGACTCGGCCTCTTCCAGTTCACCAGGATGCCGTACGGTCTGGGTTATGCTGGAGCGACCTTCCAGCGACTCATTGACATGGTGATAGGCCCGGAGCTTGAGCCGTTCGCGTTCTCGTACCTAGACGACGTGATCATCGTCACTGAGACGTTCAAGGAACACTTGCGACGGCTCGAGCACGTGTTGCGACGCATTCGAGCGGCCGGTCTCACAATCAACCGCGAAAAGAGCGCGTTCTGCCAGGACGAGGCAAAATACCTCGGGGTGCTGGTGAACCGGGAAGGATTTCGCCCAGATCCAGCAAAAGTCGCTCCTATGATCGACTTCCCAGCACCCAAGAATCTGCGACAGCTGCGCAGATTCTTAGGCATGGCGTCGTGGCATCGCAAGTTCCTAAAGGGCTTAGCCACGATCGTCGAACCGCTCACGCGCTTGACAAAGAAGGGCCGGCGCTACGAATGGGGAGAGGAGCAGCAAGCAGCCTTCGAGCAGGTGAAGGCCCTGCTAGCTTCCGCTCCGATCCTGCAAAGTCCCAGGTTCGACGAAGAGTTCGTCATTCAAACGGACGCGAGTGACACGAGAGTCGGAGCCGTGTTACTTCAGGTCATCGATGGAGAGAAGCGACCGCTAGAGTATGCGAGTCGCACCTTGAGCCCAGCAGAGAGGAACTACAGCGTCACTGAGAGGGAGTGTCTCGCTGTAGTCTGGGCCATCGAGAAGTTCAGACCGTATGTGGAGGGCTATGAGTTCAGGGTAATACCTGACCATAGCAGTTTACGCTGGCTCAGTAGCCTCCACAACCCGACCGGGAGGCTGGCGCGGTGGGCATTAGAGCTACAAGGCCACCGCTTCACCATCGAACATCGGAAGGGGGCACTTAACCATGTGCCCGATGCCCTTTCCAGAATGTTCGAAGAAGAGAGTGACGTGCCAGCCATAGCGGCCTTAACCTGGGCAGAAGGTACCACGGACGAGTGGTACCTTCGATTAGTTAAAGAGGTGCAGGAGGAGCCCTTAAAGCATCCTCGCTTGAAGCTGGTGGGGGGTCAGATATATAAATACGACCCCAACCCGGCCATCGAGGATGCACTAGGAGACGACGACGACGCCTGGAAGGTCGTCGTCCCCACCGAACGGAGGAGGCAAGCCCTCCAGGAGTGCCACGACGACCCTACAGCAGGACATCTGGGTCGCGAAAAGACGCACTCCAGGGTCACGCGGCAGTACTACTGGCCGAAACTGGCAGACTGTGTGGCGGATTACGTCTCCAGGTGCCAAGTCTGCCAGCAGTGCAAGGTGGAGCAGAAGGCTCCAGCTGGCCTAATGGGCAGGAGGCTCATTGAGCGGCCATAGCAGGTAGTAGCTGCCGACGTGATGGGGCCATTCGTCCGAAGCCGCAAGGGCTTCGAATACATCCTGGTCTTCCAGGATCTATTCACGAGGTGGGTCGAATGTGTCCCGCTGCGGAAGATGAGGGCGGAGGCCGTCCTCAAGGCCTTTATTGAGCGCGTCGTGCTCCGGTTCGGTTCGCCGGAAGTACTCCTGACCGACAAGGGGACGGAGTTTAAAAACTGGATCGTTGATGGGTACCTGGAGAAGCACGGTATCCATCATTCCACGACACCGGCCTACCATCCGCAGGCGAATCCGGTCGAGCGGGCCAACAGGACGATCAAGACGATGATTGTGGCCTGCTTGGAGGAATCGCATGATCGTTGGGACGAACACCTGTATGAAGTGGTGTTCGCCTTCAACACGGCTGAGCAGAGCGCAGTCCGAGCGAGCCCGGCGCTGCTCAACTACGGCCGACAGCCCGCCCCTCCAAGGAGCGAAGCCCGCACATCACGTGAGGCTTCCGCGCAAGTATTGCAGGAGGAAGCAATACGGGGCTGGGCAGGGCGCGTGCAGAAGCTACCGGAGCTTCACGCGCGCGCCTCCGACATCGCATCCAAAGAGCAGGAGAGGCAGGCGCGCTATTACGATGCGCGCCGCAGAGAGATCTCCTTTCAAGAAGGTGACTGGGTGTGGAAGAAGAACAAGGTGCTTTCTTCCACAGCCCAGAGGATAGCGGGGAAGCTAGCTCCCAAGTTTGCAGGGCCTTACAGGGTCGGTAAGGTCCTGGGTAGCAATACGTACGAGCTGAGGGACGGAGAGGCGTGAACCATCCGTCTCGTACACGTCAGCCAGCTCAAGAAGTACGTAGCTGCACAACCATCGCCACCAGAAGAGGACGAGAGTACGACGAGCCGTACTCTCGACGCGGCGGGGCCCCTCCTGACGAGCCAACCAGGAGCAGGCCCGATCCCCAGCGGGGGACCCTCGCAAGGCGAGTGCGCAGCCGCTGTGCCGGCCAGAAAGCGCGGTCGCCCCCGGAAGACGGTCTGCGTCGTGAGGCGTCCCGTAGCGAATGTAAGGGAGCCACCGTCGACCGGGGAGCGACCAGCGGTAGGTGCGCGCGCTAGGCGAGGCCCGGGAAAGGCCACCGGGTAGTAGGAAGGCGAAGGGCGTGAGCGAGAACGCCCTGACTTCGCCTCGACGAACACGCGCGAACTCGTAGTCGCCATCCCGACCTGAGCCGAGGGAAGGCATTAGTATAGTAGCTGCTAGCCGAGGCCTAGCAGCGACTGGGGGAGGGGTGTGACAGGCGGCTTATAGAGGCTAAGCCACCTGCCATAGGCGATAGAAAGAGAGTTCGCGGCGCGACGATACGCGGCGCCATCGATCAAGCGATCGATGGCTTGACGCGGGAAAAGCCGCGGCGTACCGAAACGCGGCGCTATCGATCAAGAATCGATAGCGCTACGCGGGAAAACCGATAGGCAAGAGGGAAAGGAGGAGCCCTCCCCTCAAGCCTTCTTCTCGTCCGAGCAGTGGAAATAGCCGCACGCGTTTCGAGTGATTGGGAAAGACACAGCGATTTTTAAAAAGATTTTCCGCAGCGTTTCCGCAGATCCGAATAGACGATCCCGCGTTCAACTATTCGTGAAAGTAAGTGGCCACTTATCATATTATTTAGTCCGCGAATCAATATATTTTGTATTCCCTGACGCGTGAGCGATCGCGTCAGGCATATAGATATAGGTAGATATTTACGCGCGAGACCGCGTAAAATCTAACGCGATTAGGCCGTGCGAGTGCGAGTGAGAGGATCGATCTCTCTCTCTCGCACTATTATAGAATAGGCGTTCGAGTAAGAGAAAGCCACTCTTACTCGAGCAACCTGCGAGCACGCAGTTGAGCGAGAGGAACGAGCTCTCACGCTCAACCACAGACTACAGCATCGAGTGAGAGGTAGAGCCGCTCTCACTCGAGCAACCACGAACTACGGCAGTATAGAGGGTGAATTGTTCTCTCTATATCTGCCGTCCATAGACTACACGTGTGTGTAGCTGCGCGGAGCAAAGAGGGTGCGCATGCGCATTGCGCATCCTGAGAATTAGTATTGCGCGTGAGGCAATACTAATTGCTCTTCACAATAATTAACCTCTCAGCGATAATTTGTACCGTTGGCTTTGTAATTGTTATTTTGATTTTATTAAATCAACTATTTGGCACAAAGCTGGTGCGTTTTTATTTATCTTCCCTCTAGCGTCCCTATCCCGAATACCGCCGCCTCCGCGGGTGTGCCAACCGATCGTTGGCACACATACTGAGCAGCCGAGCCCGGTAAGAGCTGCACCGGCCGCGAGGCCTTAAGCGGGCCCCTCCCACACACACCGAGAATAAAGCAGGACCAGAAGAAGGTCCTGCGTTGCTAACGGGCGTAAAGAAATTTGCCCCGTTACAATATATAAATATATATATATTAATTTAATAAACTTTTGATTTAATATATTTTTAATTTAATACAATAAAATTAATAATATTTATTTTAATTAATTTTAACTTAATTTTTAAGTTTTGTATGACTAATATATTTTTCGTTCTATATATTTTTAGTTTAATATAATAAAATTGAAATTATTTATTTTAATTTATTTTAACTTTATTTTTATATAATTTTGTAAAAAAATGCTTCCGAACATGCGTAAAATTTGATTTTATTTTGTACTTATCTTTGCACTGCCCTTGCAGTGAGGTGAAATTCTGTTTCAATCTTCTTTGGAATGGCGTGGTAAGCTTACGGCTGGTATTAGCAGCCCTGACAGAGGGAACACCGGGCAACAAGTGAGTGACTTTATTGGGACTCGGTGTACTCCAATCTTCCTTCCTTCGGATAATCTGAGTTGACGTCTCTTCGTAGTTAAATCAAAATAAGATATTTCTGTTCGTCCTAGTTTTCTAACTTGCACAAAACTAACTTTCTTTGAATTTTAAAATTTGGCACGAAGAATTGAATTTGTGTTTATCAAACTTTATTTTATTTGACTTTAAAAATTATAAAAATTTGAAATACAGCTTGAAGTAGTTTTAGATCTCGCGAGTCTGAAATAATGATTGGTATTCTGTAAATAATTGCTACGCGTGAAATTAGAATTTTCATTTAATTTATTCTTTTAACTTTAAAGTAAAACAGAGTCGAGTTTACAAATTGCGCGCGTAACCACTCAGTTTGGTGGTGATGCTTTGGAGTAACTACTACTACTAATTTCGGATGACTTCTTCAAACTCCTTTTTCAGACAGACTTTTCTTCACCCGCCGACTAACACTGACTGCTCCTCCGGAAATTGCCACCGCGCCGCAGCTTGGAGCGGGGGCTCGCTGTGATTGGCTGTTTTATAGTTGATCGTCCAATGGCAGTGGTTGTAGGTCATACGCGTAGTCGGCTCTTTGGTGCCCAGGATGTTGCTATTACAGTATCTTAATTGGTTTTTAATAATCTGGATTTGTGTTTATTTCTTGAATTACTATATTATTTTGTGTTTAGTTTTTACATTCCAATCTTATTATTTTTTACTTTATTATTCACCAAGTTACGCGAAGAATTTTATTTATTTCCTCGCTGAGTTCTTTAACAATATTAAAATCCTTAAATTTAATAAGGTGATTATTAAATATTCCAAATATAAATGGTATTACTCTTTCGAATTTCATTATGAGATTTTTACAATTTTAATTTGTTTTGCATTAGGTTCATTTTGCTTGTTACTTGAAGTTATTCATTCGCTTTAGTTTTTTTCTTTTATTATGTAAATGTAAGTATATTATAAATATTCTAATTATTATTAGTTTACATATTTTAGTTAATTGAAAGGATTGGAAATTATATCATTTTCCTTTTTACACGTACATTTGCATTTACATTTATTATGTATTCTTAGCCTTCAATAAAATAAATAGTCATTTTGACTATCTGTTTTTGTAAGGCTCATGTATATATATAAAAGATGAAGTTTCATGTCCATTTATTTTACATCTGCTTAAATATTATTTCTAAATTTTACTTATATTTTTATCCCTTTTTAATTCTTAAAATTAATATAAGAAATAATAAAAACATTAATATAAGAATAAATTATAATATTTCTCATTCAATATTTCTTATATATGCTTTTGTATAATTAATTATTTATAATGTTTTTATATATTTTTCATTTAACGTTAAGATTATATTTGTCATGTAATATTTCTTATATATTTTTGTCTAATTATTCAGTTATTTTTATTTTTATATACTTTTCATTCTATTTTAAGCTTTATTATAATATTTCTTATATATGTTCTTATCTAATTAATTATTTTTTTTTTATATATTTTTCATTTAACTTTAAGATTATATTTCTTATATATTCTTGTCTTATTATTCAGTTATTAATATTTTTATATATTTTCCATTTAATTTTAAGCTTGTATATATTCTTATTAAATTATAATATTTCTTTTATAATATTTCATCTAATTAATTATTTATAATATTTTATATATTTTTTATTTAACGTTAAGATTATATTCGTTATGTAATATTTCTTATATATTCTTGTCTTCTTATTTAGTTATTAATATTTTTATATATTTTTCATTTAATTTTAAGTTTAATTATAATATTTCTTATATATGTTCCTATTTAATTAATTATTTTTTTTATATATTTTTCATTCATCTTTAAGATTATATTTCTTATATATTCTTGTCAAATTATTTAGTTATTAATATTTTTATATATTTTTCATTTAATTTTAAGCTTATATCTATTCTTATTAAATTATAATATTTCCTATATAATATTTCATCTAATTATTTAATTATAATATTTCTTATATAATATTTTTATTTAATTTCGATGTATCTTAAAGCTTCCTGCAAAATGGTTCGTTTCCGGCTTACAACTATTGTGAACCAGTTTAAGCTCTGCGCGGAGCCTGTTTTAAACTTACGCTGCGCTAAAGGCCTGTTATACACTTGCTGCTCTAGTTTAAGCTCTTTGCGAAGCCATGCGCATGCGCAATAGTCAAGTACGAGCTGAATCATTGCTTTCATTCAGATGGCGTGAATTTAATATTAATATTTAAGACAGCAAAATTGTTATTATTAATTTAAAACAAGAATTTGAATATTTATCCTATTTCTCGTGCAAATTTGGCTTTGTTTAACGGAATTAAGTACGAAAAAATAAAATAAATAAAATAAAATATAAAAATAAAATGAAAAATTTGAAAATTTTTGTAGGCTTTATGCTCAGACATATCAATCTAGCTTATAATAATTACAATGCAAACAGTACCAGAATTACCACAGATTCGGTTATTGCCTTTAATGTGTTAGTATGCTGTTCAGAAGAAATTATCTATGGCATTTACTTCCCAGACTCCATTGTGAGCAACATTAGATAGATAGAGACTTCTTTTTTAGATTTTATAAAAGTTTTTAAAGTATATATCTATTATATAAGCTTTCAATATAATATAGTCAACATAAATACAGAGTACCAAAAATATATACAAAAAATACGTATTCTTTTTTGACAAGGGTATATTGACAAAAAATTAGCTATAATTTACAGTACCAACGAATATAGACGATTGTTGAAGAAGCGTCACATGTTAACATTATGTTCCCTAAAAGCGAGTAACCGGAAAAATAGTTGGGGAACCCGGCGCATAGGCAGTGCCATTTTTAAATATATATATAGTTCTACAAATAAATACTTGAGTAACCTAAGGAAAAATGCAATTTTTCAATTATTTTATAAGAAAATTAAATATGATGAATGATAAAACGATGTTCGATTGATAAATATAATATTTTTTAATGTTTACAACTTCTTATTTACAATAACAAGTATTATTAATGTACAATAAAGATCAGCTATTTGATTTGAATGAAGCGCACGTTAACTTAGTTCCCCGATATATATAGATGTACAAATATATTGCGGGTAACCCCTGGGCAACGGAAAGAAAACTGCAATTTTTCATTTATTTTAGAAGAAAATTTAATAAATTTTTTAATATTCATAACTTTTATTTACAAAGACAAGTATTATTAATTCATGATAAAGATCAGCTGTTTGGTTTAAAAGATATATAACTATATCATGGGTAACTCCTGGGTAACCAAAAGAAAAATTCAATTTTTAAATCGTTTTAAAAAAATGTAGTTCCTGGTATTTTTAAAAATTGTAACAAACACAATTAGTTATTTATTTTTGATTATGAATTCATTTCTTTTCTCAATTTTAATAATTAACATAGTTCTCAGTTTTACGCATGTAAAAAATTTGTTATTTATAACTTTTATTTGAATACAACTTTTTGATTACTATAGCAATCAATTACTAAAAGTACTATAGTAATCAATTACTAAAAATACTATAGTAATTGATTACTATAGTAATCAAAAATTTATTACGTTTTATTAAATACAATTAATTTTCTCTAGAAAGTGACTTCTTTAATTTATATGAATTGTATTTAAGGGGTTACCCCCAGTTGTAGCTCAACAAAAAAGGCCTTTTTCATGAATTTTTTTACAGAAAACTAAAAAACTTTTTTAAACGATTATTATATCATCTTAAAGAATACATCTTGAAGAACTTTCAGTAATTTTTTTATTGCAAAATATTACATTGTTAAGTGGCAAATGGCCGCCAATGAAATAGTGTTTTTATTTATACGGTTTGCGGTGACCAACATTGCGGCAAAGTGGATCATTTGAAACAAAAAATGTGGATAGATTTAGTTAAATATAAGTATAAACTAGTCTTTTATCCAAGGATTTAAAAAAATATTCATTTTTCACAAAATGGCGGACAGTCAAAGTTAATGGTTCGATTTTAACGAAAAAATCGAACCATTAAAAACTACATTTTTATGTATTAAATAAGCCTGCAAAATTTCAAGAAGATCGGTTTATTAGTGTTTGAGTAATCTTGGTCACTGACTTCAAAAATGCCATTTCGAGAAAAACGCGTTTAAAGTTTAAAGTAGCCGGTTGTTTACACAACGGATTCTTCTCTTTCAACGCTCATATCTCAGTCAATTTTGTTCGGATCAACTTGAAATTTCCAGGTCATATTCTCAGATACTTATACTTCAAAAAAATGCAATTAACAAAAAATCGATTTTTTCAAAGTCGCAAGTAGGGGTAACCCGTTAAATAGAAGTTATAAATAACAAATTTTTTAAATACGTAAAACTGAAAACTATGATAATTATTAAAATTGAGAAAAGAAATGAATTCATAATCAAAAATAAATAACTAATTGTATTTGTTACAATTTTTAAAAATACCAGGAACTACATTTTTTTTAAACGATTTAAAAATTGAATGTTTCTTTCGGTTACCTAGGAGTTACCCATGATATATTTATATATCTTTTAAACCAAACAGCTGATCTTTATCATAAATTAATGATACTTGTCTTTGTAAATAAAAAGTTATGGATATTAAAAAATATTATATTAAATTTTCTTCTAAAATAAATGAAAAATTGCATCTTTCTTAGTTTACCCAAGAGTTTATTTGTAGATCTATATATATATTTAAAAATGGCACCCTCTATGCGCCGGGTTCCCCAACTATCTCTCCGGTTACCCGCTTTTAGGGAACATAATGTTAACATGTAACGCTTCTTCTACAATCGTCTATATTCGTTGGTATTACTTATTATAATTATTATTATAATAATAATAAGTATAGAGTGGAGATAACGGACTACTTACAGAATAAGTCATCTTTATGATAAATTTTGATAGTTTTTTACACGGACGTTACATGGGACGTGTCCGCATAGACACTTTCCAAATGTTGCCTTACCCCATACTGAAAAACATTACACTAAGATTGTGCGATCTTTGCGTAACAATCGCAATAGATTTTCAACAGAGAAATTCTAAAATATCATTAAAATAAGTAGTAACGATATCTCTTAATTAGAAGAATAGACAATTTACAATAAATCAGGGTGAAATTAAAAAATAAAGAAAATATCCTTGACCGAGGTTTGAATCCAGGACTTTGACCTGACAATATTGCGTTACCAACTAAGTTTTCTATGACGGATATTGAATAAAAGCAATTTATATATAATTCTTTATCTTCATATTCTTTTTTATAAAAACATATTTTTTATTTGAATAGAAAATTTATTCCTATTAAAATGAACGTGAAATTACAAATACATGTATCCATTGATGAGATGCTTTTATACATTGCCGGCTAAAGAGAAAAATGGCTTAGTTTGTAACGCAAATCTCGGTTAATGCCTTTTTTTATTTTGTTATTTTTGTTTTGAATTTCATCCTTATTTATTATAATTTGTCCATTTTTTTCTATTGAGACATGTAGTTTCTAGTACTTATAACAATATTTTAGAATTTTATTTAGAGTTTTACTTTAGTTTTTTTAAATTAGTAAAGCACAAAAGAAAAAATTGGATAACTATTTGATGAATAAAAAGCCCATGATAAGTTCTATTTTATTGACAGGATCAAAAACCTATATATCAGAAACTGATTTTGAAGGGAGCTATAAAAAATATAATGATGATCTAACAATCAACAACAATGAATCAATTTTATTAAATAATAATAATGAAAAATATGAAAAAGAAACAGGATCTGGACTATTGAATAACGAAGGCGAGTCAAAAGAATGTAACAATGACTACGACTCTGCTATTGATCCAACAACTGCAAGTCGAGATTCAATAGAACAAAAGACAAAAATAATCGAGAAAGTGCAAAATATTCAAGTAGTACAGACATGCAAACGAAAAACTTTGAATAATACTTGTAAGTTTGAAAGTTTGATATTTATATAACTATGATATTTATATATCTATAAACTACCAAAAATAATTTATGAAACTTATTAAATGTAAAAATAATTTATAAAACTTGTATCGTAGTTTTAGCCTCTCTAAAGGTTGGTTCAAACTCATAAAACATAAAATAGAACGCACAAAACCCACACATAAACTCTAACGCGAGACTATCCACACGACAGACTGTTTCTAACGAAAGACTCTCAAACTCATAGTTTCGATTACCCATATATTAGCTGATCACACAGGTGACTTCTCAAACTGTGAATCTTGAAATTCACCTTCACTCTCTTTCCTAAATTAGTATACTTCCTGAGTACACTGCGTTTATCGCTCCCAGAATGTCCGTGGACTTATGGTTGACTTCCTAAGTGGTTTGTCGACCAGACGCTCCCACCGATATCAGAATTCTGGAATGAGCTCGAAAACTCTTAACGAATCACCTAGTTCTTTGAATTTTCACTAGCCACACCCTGAAACCACCTGCGAACCGACACACACCTTGCACAGTTCTGAAACAGAAACCCTAGCCCCAGACACACCTGATATTTTAACCCCGCTCTGGTCTGACCCTTCTTCGGATACTGTGCTGCGGTATGTCTTATCCCGATACGCATAACATCGCCTCAGTGGATCACACTGCGCTGCTCGATGACTCATCTCACTACAGGTTGTAGCACCACACCTTCAGTATGGTGTCACAAGAATGATTGTATTGTTCGATAAGGACTGCTGTCCAGAGCGTACCACAATTTTACAAGATAGAAAAACCTACACTAAATAAAAATTAATCGCAGATTAAAGAAAGGCTCTGCGCAGTCTATTACTCTATTTGTAAATATTTTCTTTTTTTTAATTAGCACTTGAAGTGCTACATAAGTAAATAATTATCCTCTTGCGTACCTAAAAAACTATATAAATTATTAATACAATATGATCAATAAAATTTAGATTATGTAGAATATCAATTGATAGAATACAAAGATGCGTATAATAGCAGAACATTGCATGTAAATGCGTGCTCTGCTATTATGATACAAGTAAATTAGTTAGAAAAAGAATTTAAATTAAAAGGCATGTAAAGTTTAGTTAGTAGAGATAAAAGAAGATCTATTATTAGGAAAATTAGAGAAAGTTTACATAATAAAATTGAAACGATACCTTTTAGTACTGCTCGACACTCAACTCTTACCCTGATCCTTCTCATCGTCCCCTTCCTTAGCCTGCTGTCCTTCCTGTCGCTGCCCATGGGTTGAAGAAGCTGCAAAATATTCTAAATAATTAAATTAATACATTGAAGAAAGAAGATTGAAACTGCACTCACTTATTAATGTGCAACAAGGAGTCACCCTACCTTGCAAACCCTACTTAACGCAATAACGAATTACCCTACCGCTCCCGCAACGTCAAATTTATATACCCCGCAATACTCTACCACGCAAACCCTACCTCACACAATTGCAAATTACCCTACCTCGCAAACCTTTCCGAACCCGACAACGAATTATACTATCGTCCCAACTTTTGCAAATTTATCGGCCCCATTAAACCCTACTGCTCCTTTCTCGTCAAACGTACATATATCACAGGCAACCACCGCGCTGATTCCGTCGCATCGGCCTATTCAGTCGCAAAATTATGAAAATGATTTGAATATCGAAAATTATACCGGCATTGTAATTGTAATTTCACTGCCATGAGTGCGTCATGGCTGGTACCCCTCTTTCGAAATACGTAGCTAATCGGAATTATCTGTATCTCTCATAATTTTGACATTTGAATATATTTTTGTGTCACTTGTATAAAAATTACATTTATTCCCCCCCCCCCTCTCAACTACTCCTGTTAAGACATATCGGGAAACTGTTTGGCCAACAAAATTGGTCACAAGGTATAACACTGACCAACAACTTCTACTCTCGATTTCTCCACGATCAGATTTCTTTTTAAAGGTGCTGACAGGATCTGTGTCGATTTCAAATATTTTGGTTACTACACAGCTCGTCGTCATGTCAAAAACCTAGGCGAAAACTTCGACTTTACCGTTCCCGCACGCATTTCACTTATAGGATGACTGATTGGTGGCAGACTCTGTACCCTCTACAAAGTCGCTGCAACTGCTGGAATCGTCTTTGTTTGCAAAACTATTTTACCCAACTTACGCTTTTCCCACTGGTGCATTTACCTTTTAATCCAAACTTCTATAATCTTGCTCTTTGCATGGTCAAAAGTACTCAGAACGTTCCCAACCTCACTCTGTATAAGATGTAAGGTCTCTTTCTCTTTCCCTATTTCTTCTTCAGTATTTTTTCCGTACTGCGCTATATCCTCCAGAGAATCCGGTTTTTTCTCTTCCATGGAAACATGTAATTCCAGGAACAAGTTCTGAATCACTTGCGTCACCTGTAGTAGTTTCTCGCTTGGCAGTTTAGGAAGCATACCCGTATGCTTGTCAAAAACATCCTGCTCACAAACTCCTTGATAAGTTTTCCCTCAAACTTTATCTGAAATTCACACAATAAACAAATTCCCGAACGCACTGAGCGATACCATACTCCAGCCGATTTATTCAGTGCACAGATCAACGCACCCAAAATCTCCCCTTCGGTTAACCTCACGAACTCCTAACACTGCTCCAATCAGTACAGAAAATAATTAGGGTAGTCATGATCATCCTCAAAAAATTCTAATTTTTACTGACCAAAAATTTTCAAAAATCCCAATCCGCTATAATCGTGGCGATCGATCCCCTCCACTTCAAATTAGTACGACATTTCGCTAGAAACCGATTTCCGGGTCCAGCTGCTTCATCACTCCTAGATCATTGTACTCACCAGTGCCCCTAGTCTCGGGAAAGCACACAAACACCACAAATCCACTCAAAATCGTGCAAACTACATCATAGCGGGTCCAGTCACGATCGCCGTTTTGTAACGTAGTTTGGAGCTTCTTCAAAGCTTGGTCCATGAACTTTTTTATAGTTCTATAAATGACATTCTTGTCTTACTTATTGTATTATTGATAGTTTTATTATTTTAGGTGAGATACGTGAAAAGCTGATAAAAGCAGCAAATCAATTTCATTTACGTGATGGTATGTTGATATTAAACTGCACTAGGCAGAGTAGAGAATTATAATCCCCAAAATTTTTAACAGAGTTCTATCTACAGGTATAAATAAGCAAATAGACATGATGAAGAAACTGGTGATTCTTCATTTAACAAATGAAGCAAGAAATATGTACTTAAACATATTCATGACTAATGGACACAGGACATGCAAACAAACTAAACGGCATATATTAGAAATTATTTATGATAACGATATAAAAGATAGTTATTATACAATGCTAAATTTACTTGTACCGTATAGGTATATTATAAAAGAAACAGTTGTTGAATTAAAACTATTATGTCGCGATAACAACATTATATTAGAGAAGGAGTTTCTTTGTATGGCATCATTTGCAGATATTGAAGATAGATTCTATGAAGGTACATTTCACCATAGTATAAATATTATATGAAATTCAATAGAATGAGTCGATATTCACAGAGGTTCTAGCAGTAACAAAATTAATCGATTCTCATGCTCAGTTTTAATGCTTGACTTGCTAAGTACTGCTAGAATATCTTTGATTAATTCTTAGAATATAGTTTATAAATTGACCATAAATGCTCATATCAGATTTCCGATGGATTTTTATATTAAAATTCCTAATAAAAAAGTGATTAATGAAATTTTTTAATTTGATGTATTTGGTAAAACTTCTGAATTTTCGTGAATTTTCAATATTTTTGATTCTGAGGACTGAAAACAATTTAATTTGAATATTAGGTAAGAATTATTAGCTAATAAATTATTACCCGATGATTAGCTGAATTTCATGGTGATTTATTAGCCGATATTAACGTATTAATTTTCTCTTAAATAATTAGCCGATATTCAGCAGCTGTATTAACTGAAAATCATGTAAAAGTGAGCCAAAAAGGTGCAGAATTGAGCCAACAAGCTACAAAAGAATTCAGTTTACGTTCCAATTAATTACATTTAGAAATCCTATGGAACCATTTAGGCATACTTTTGCATTTTTTGGCAGATTTTTTCCACTAGAGTTATCAAATCATCTTTCGAAATTTGATTTTCACTTAGTTCTGAATAATTTCACTTAGTTCTGAATCTTTTCAATATAATTTCAGTTATCCGAAAGATCATTATCAAGGAGCAAAAGTATGCGCTACAAAGTTCTGGCCAAAGCATTTAATTCTACATTTTCTGAGTGGGTACACTATTGAATAGAATAAAGATGAAATACGATAACTTATCGAACACGGACTCAATTTCTCTGTAACAACAAGTGCATTTAAAAAAAAAACCTTGTATGGCTTGGACCTGGAGCATATGTTAATCATAGCTGTCGTCCAAATGCAAAAATATATTGTAATACAACAGGAGGTGAAATTTGTCTTCAAACAATAAGTGACATAAATGAAGGAGAAGAAATAACATGGGAATACGGACCAGAATATTTTGAAAAAGGAGAATGCAAATGTCCCTCTTGTATTAATAAAATTGATGCTTTATGATAACCAAGACTTTTGATATATTATCTACCTTGCACAACCATTTTTCAAATAATTAACACGTTCACGCCGGCACGTACCACCGGTGGCCCGCACTAGACTGTCTCATGGGGCGGCGCGTACCACCGGTGGTACGCATTCAATTGTGCAATTAGACGGTACGTAACATCAAATATTGTAGGATTATATTATTAGTTAAGTGAGAAAGTTCGAGAAACTGAGGTGTCTCCATATATTCGAGCGCTGCCTCACGGCGAAAAACATGAAAATCGACCCCGGCGTGAACGTGTTAAAGCAAATTCAACTAAAGCGTACGTTAATAAACACGTGAAATACAATTTTGTATCCTAAATAATTTATTTTCCAATGTTTTTTTACTTTATTTTCTATTTTTGAGAATACATTCTTCCAAAAGTACGTCATTTTTTTCTCAATTTTAATTTATATTTTCATATGTATAAATATAAATACTAATATGAAAAATGGTGTTATGCCTGAGCATAAAGCCAACAAAATTTTTCAAATTTTTCATTTTATTTTTATATTTCACTTTATTTATTTTATTTTTTCGTACTTAATTTCATTAAATCAAAGCCAAATTTGCACGAGAAATAGGATAAATATTCAAATTCCTGTTTTAAATTAATAATACCAATTCTTCTGTCTTAAATATTAATATTAAATTCACGCCATCTGAATGGAAGCAATGATTTAGCTCGTACTTGACTATTGCGCATGCGCATGGCTCCGCGAAGAGCTTAAACTAGTGCAGCAAGTGTAAAACAAGCCTTTAGCGCAGCGTAAGTTTAAAACAGGCTCCGCGCAGAGCTTAAACAGGTTCACAATAGTTATAAGCCGGAAACGAACCATTTTGCAGCAAGCTTTGAGATACATCGAAATTCAATTAAAACATACATTCGAAATATTATAATTGAATAATTAGATGAAAACATATATAAAAAAATATTGTCTAAGAAATATTATAATTTAATAATAATGTATATTATCTTAAAATTAAATGAAAAAGATATAAAAATATTCTAATTATTTAATTAGTCAAAAACAAATATACGAAACATATATAAGAAATATTATAATTAAGCTTAAAATTAAATGAAACATAAATAAAAATATTAATAACTAAATAATTAGACAAGAATATATAAGAAATATTACATAAAAAATATAATCTTAACGTTAAATGAAAAATATATAAAAATATTCTAAATAATTAACTAGATAAAAACATATATAGGAAATATTATGATTGAATAATTAGATGAATACATATACACAGTCTGTCAAGTAAGAGCGTGGTCGACTTCACCGACAGGTGATGGAAGATTTTGCTCTAATTCTTTCGCGAGCTAATATAAAAAAGCTTTGTCCTTGATGCATTGTCAACAAAGATTCAGTTGTCGTTAATCTTTTGAAAGAGAATCACGTTAAACGCCATGAGTGCTAAGTACGCGTCGCGCTACGAGGCTGTGTACCTTTGCATCCACCCGAAAGGTCCCAAAATGTCGCAATCAGCGGCTGCTAAATATACGAGAAAGTCGAAGGCATTTGTACCGAAGTGGATACAGCGATATAAAGTGGCTAAAAATGTCGATGATTTATCAGAACGTGGCTCGATAGGAAAAGTGAACAAAAAAGATGAAAAAAGAATAGTAAATCTGTTTTCGCGGAATCCTGCTTTAACGCTGCGGCAAGGACAAGCAAAATTAATGGCAAAAGGTTTAGATATATCCTACGAAACTATCCGAACCCATCTTCGTACTCATCATCTGAAATGGCGCAACACAATGAAGAAGCCTCTGTTGACTAAAAAACGCGTGACAATGTTACGTCCCGGATAACATAGAATATATATATATACACATATAGATTTATCAAAATTCACGCGTCTTTGTTCGGTTTATGTAAATTTCTTTAACTCGAAAGAAGAAAAAGGCAGCGCTGTCACCACTTAATTTTTATTTATCGCCAAAATTAAGAAAACGCGAA
The DNA here is from genome assembly GCA_949987625.1 of Chalcis sispes. Lineage (NCBI taxonomy): Eukaryota > Metazoa > Arthropoda > Insecta > Hymenoptera > Chalcididae > Chalcis > Chalcis sispes. Next base: position 39,872,574 of record OX465095.1, on the reverse strand, counting down.
AAACTTGTTTAAATTGATTCACCGGTGCTTATGGAATTAAAATTGAAATTATTGATTTTAATTTATTTTAACTACTTTATTTTTATATATATATATATTTATATATTTATATATATATATATATATATTAATTGAATATACTTTTATATAAATATATTTTTAATTTAATTTAATATATTTTTAATTTAATACAATAAAATTGAAAATATTTATTTTAATTTATTTTAACTTTATTTTTAAGTTTTGTATAATTAATATATTTTTCGTTTAACATATTTTTTATTTAATATAATAAAATTTAAATTATTATTTATTTTAATTTATTTTAACTTCATTTTTATATAACTTTGTAAGAAAATGCTTCCGGAAAAGCGTAAAATTTGATTTTATTTGTACTTATCTTTGCACTGCCCTTGCAGTGAGGTGAAATTCTGTTTCAATCTTCTTTGGGATGGCGTGGTAAGCGTAAGGCTGGTATTAGCAGTCCTGACAAAGGGAGTATCGGGCAACAAGTGAGTGACTTTATTGGGACTCGGTGTACTCCAATCTTCCTTCCTTTGGATAATCTGAGTTGACGTCTCTTTGTAGTTAAATCAAAATAAGATATTTCTGTTCTTCCTTGTTTCCTAACTTGCACAAAACTAACTTTCTTTGAATTTTAAAATTTGGCACGAAGAATTGAATTTGTGATTATTTAACTTTATTTTATTAGACTTTAAAAATTATAAAAATTTGAAAATACAGGTTGAAGTAGTTTTAGATTTTGCGTGTCTGAAATAATGATTGATATTCTGTAAATAATTGCTACGCGTGGAATTAGAATTTTAATTTAATTTATTCTTTTAACTTTAAAGTAAAACAGAGTCGAGTTTACAAATTGCGCGCGTAACCACTCAGTTTGGTGGTGATGCTTTGGAGTAACTACTTCTTTCGGATGACTCCTTCAAACTCCTTTTTCTGACTGACTTTTCTTCACTCGTTGACTAACACTGACGCTCCTCCGTAAATTGCCGCCGCGCCGCAGCTTGGAGCGGGGGCTTGCTGTGATTGGTTGGCTTATAGTTGATTAATGGCAGTGGTTGTACGTCATACGCGTAGTCAGCTCTTCGGTGCCCAGGATGTTGCTATTACAGTATCTTAATTGGTTTTTGATAATCTGGATTTGTGTTTATTTCTTGAATTACAGTTTGTCTGTTTGAAATATCGCGTCCGCTTTTGTGTTTGGTTTTTACATTCCAATCTTATTATTTTATACTTTATTATTCACAAAGCTACGCAAAGAATTTTATTTATTTCTTCGCTGAGTTCTTTAACAATATTAAAATTCTTAAATTTAATAAGGTAATTATTAAATATTTCAAATATAAATGGTATTACACTTACGACTTTTATCATGAGATTGTTACAATTTTAATTTGTTTCGCATTAGGTACATTTTGCTTGTTACTTAAAGTTATTCATATATATTATGAATATTCTAATTATTATTAGTTTACATATTTTAGTTAATTGAAAGGATTGGAAATTATATCATTTTCCTTGTTACACTTACATTTGCATTTACATTTATTATGTATTTTTTAGCCTTCAATAAAATAAATAGTCATTTTAACTATCTGTTTTTGTAAAGTTCATGTATATATATAAAAGATGAAGTTTTATGTCCATTTATTTTACATCTGCTTAAATATTATTTCTAAATTATACTTATATTTTTATCCCTTTTTAATTCTCAAAATTAATATAAGAAATAATAATAATATTTATATAAGACTTAATTATAATATTTCATATATAATATTTCTTATATATGTTTTTATCTAATTAATTATTCATAATATTATTTTATATATTTTTCATTTAACGTTAAGATTATATTTTTCATGTAATATTTCTTATATATTCTTGTCTTCTTATTCAGTTATTAATATTTTTATATTTTTTTCATTTATTTTAAGCTTAATTATAATATTTCTTATATATGTTCTTATCTAGTTAATTATTTTTTTTATATATTTCTCATTCAACTTTAAGATTATATTTCTTATATATTCTTGTCTAATTATTCAGTTATAAATATTTTTATATTTTTTTCATTTCATTTTAAGCTTATATATATTCTTATTAAATTACAATATTTCTTATATAATATTTCATCTTATTAATTATTTTTTTTATATATTTCTCATTCAACTTTAAGATTATATTTCTTATATATTCTTGTCTAATTATTCATTTATTAATATTTTTATATATTTTTCATTTTATTTGAAGCTTATATATATTCTTATTGAATTATAATATTTCTTATATAATATTTCATCTAAATAATTATTTTTTTTATATATTTCTCATTCAACTTTAAGATTATATTTCTTATATATTCTTGTCTAATTATTCAGTTATTATATTTTTATATATTTTTCATTTAATTTTTAGCTTATATATATTCTTATTATAATATTTCTTACATAATATTTCATCTAATTAATTATTTATAATATTTCTATATATTTTTTATTTAACGTTAAGATTATATTTGTTATGTAATATTTCTCATAGATTCTTGTCTAATTATTTAGTTATAATTTTTTTATATATTTTCCATTTGATTTTAAGCTTATATATATTCTTATTAAATCTTAATATTTCTTATATAATATTTCATCTAATTATTCAATTATAATATTTCTTATATGATATTTCATATATTTGTTTTTGACTCATTCAATAATTAGAATATTTTTATATCTTTTTCATTTAATTTTGAGATAATATACACTTTTATTAAATTATAATATTTCTTAGACAGTATTTTTTATATATGTTGTCATCTAATTATTCAATTATAATATTTCGAATATATGTTTTTATTTAATTTCGATGTATCTTAAAGCTTCCTGCAAAATGGTTTGTTTCCGGCTAACAACTATTGTGAACCAGTTTAAGCTCTGCGCGGAGCCTGTTTTAAACTTACGCTGCGCTAAAGGCTTGTTTTACACTTACTGCACTAGTTTGAGCTTTTCGCGGAGCCTTGCGCATGCGCGATATTCAAGTACGAGCTGAATCATTGCTTCCATTCAGATGGCGTGAATTTAATATTAATATTTAAGACAGAAGAATTGGTATTATTAATTTAAAACAGGAATTTGAATATTTATCCTATTTCTCGTGCAAATTTGGCTTTGATTTAATGAAATTAAGTACGAGAAAATAAAATAAATAAAATAAAATATAAAAATAAAATGAAAAAGTTGTAGGCTTTATGCTCAGACATAACAACAAAGCGACTCGCTTGGGCGCATGAGAATATTGATAGAGATTTTGAAAATGTCATTTTTACTGATGAATGTTCTATGTGGGCACGTTCTGTCCTCACGCGAGCCTGGTCAACTTCCACCAATAGGCTTGTTCAGCGGACCGTAAAACATGGAATAAAGGTGCATCTTTGGGGCTGCTTCTCAAAGCAGGGATTCGGCACTTTCCACCTCTTTACTGACAACCTAAATGCCGAGAAAATGATAAAAATCTACAAAAAGGCTTTACTGCCATCTGCCAAACGATGGTTTATCACAAAAAATAAAGATTGGATTCTGCAGGAGGACAACGATCCTAAACACCGCAGCAAGCTCTGTACTCAGTGGAAGACTCAATCTGGCATCGTTACATTGGATTAGCCGTCGCAGTCGCCCGATGCAAACCCTATTCAAAATGTTTGGGTATATATTAAACGAAAGCTTCGTGGAAGACGCACATACACTTTAAAGCAGTTGTCTTACGAAATTCGTCGGATCTGGAGATCCTTGCCACTAGAATACGCCGTCAAATTAGTAGAAAGCATGCCTCGGAGATGCCAAGCAATTATCGACGCCGGTGGTTACTGGACACATTATTGACCGAATTGCATCATTGTTTGTAATGTGTACAATGTATATATAAATATGAAAGTTTCATCAAATGAATTTTTTCATAAATTAACACGATCACGCTCTTACTTGACAGACTGTAAGAAATATTATATGAAAAATATTATCATTTAATCTTATATAAACATTATTATTATTTCATATATTAATTTTAAGAATCAAAAAGAAATAAAAATATAAGTGAAATTTAGAAATAATATTTAAGCAAATGTAAAATAAGTAGACATGCAACTTCATCTTTTATATATATACATGAACCTTACAAAAACAGATAGTCAAAATAACTATTTATTTTATTGAAAGCTAAAATTATGTAATAAATATGAATACAAATGTAAGTGTAAAAAGGAAAATGATATAATTTTCAATCCTTTCAATTAACTAAAATATTTTAACTAATAATAATTAGAATATTCATAATATACTTACATTTACATAATAAAGGGAAAAACTAAAGCGAATGAACAACTTTAAGTAACAAGCAAAATGAACCTAATGCGAAACAAATTAAAATTGTAACAATCTTATGATGAAAGTCGAAAGTGTAATACCATTTTTATTTAAATTATTTAATAATCACCTTATTAAATTTAAGAATTTTGATATTGTTAAAGAACTCAGCGAGGAAATAAATAAAATTCTTTGCGAAGCTCTGTGAATAATAAAGTATAAAATAATAAGATTAGAATGTAAAAACCAAACATAAAAGCGGATGCGAAATTTCAAACAGACAAACTGTAATTCAAGAAATAAACACAAATCCAGATTATCAAAAACCAATTAAGATACTGTAATAGCAACATCCTGGGCACCAAAGAGCCGACTACGCGTATGACGTACAACCACTGCCATTGGACGATCAACTATAAACCAGCCAATTACAGCGAGCCCCCGCTCCAAGCTGCGGCGCGTCGGCAAGTTACGGAGGAGCAGTCAGTGTTAGTCGACGGGCGAAGAAAAGTCAGTCTAAAAGAGGAGTTTGAAGGAGTCATCCAAAAGAAGAAGTTACTCCAAAGCATCACCACCAAACTGAGTGGTTACGCGCGCAATTTGTAAACTCAACTCTGTTTTACTTTAAAGTTAAAAGAATAAATTAAATTAAAATTCTAATTCTACGCGTAGCAATTATTTACAGAATACCAATCATTATTACAGACTCGCGAGATCTAAAACTACTTTAACCTGTATTTCAAATTTTTATAATTTTTAAAGTCAAATAAAATAAAGTTAGATAAACACAAATTCAATTCTTCGTGCCAAATTTTGAAATTCAAAGAAAAGTTAGTTTTGTGCAAGTTAGGAAACTGAAACAAACAGAAATATTTAATTTTGATTTAACTACGAAGAGACGTCAACTCAGATTATCCGAAGGAAAGAAGATTGGAGTACACCGAGCCCCAATAAAGTTACTCACTTGTTAACCGATACTCCCTTTGTCAGGGTTGCTAATACCGGCCTTACGCTTACCACGCCATCCCAAAGAAGAAACAGAATTTCACCTCACTGCAAGGGCAGTGCAAAGATAAGTACAAAATCAAATCAAATTTTACGCATGTTCGGAAGCATTTTCTTACAAAATTATATAAAAATAAAGTTAAAATAAATTAAAATAAATAATTTATATTTTATTGTATTAAATTAAAAATATATTAAATTAAAAGTATATTGAATTAATATATATATAAATATACATACATATATAAAAATAAAAGTGGTTAAAATAAATTGAAATAAATAATTTCAATTTTATTACATTAAATTAAAAATATATTAAACGAAAAATATATTAATCATACAAAAACTAAAAATTAAAGCTAAAATAAATCAAAATAAATATTTTCAATTTTAATTCCATAAGCGCCGGTGAATCAATTTAAACAAGTTTTCGCATTTTCTTAGTTTTGGCGATAAATAAAAATTAAGTGGTGACAGCGCTGCCTTTTTTTTTTTTGAGTTAAAGAAATTTACACAAACCGAACGAACACGCGTGAATTTTGATAAATCTATTGTAAGGGATAAATTTATTCCCACCCGTTACCAACGCAGGACCTTCTTCTGGTCCTGCTTTATTCTCGGTGTGTGTGTGAGGGGCCTTGCCTAAGGCCCCTCACACACACACCGAGAATAAAGCACGCACGCCCTCTCATGTCGCGCGACCCTATGCCTAAGACACACGTCTGGGGCGCCAGTTGTAACGGGGCAAATTTCTTTACTCCCGTTAGCAACGCAGGACCTTCTTCTGGTCCTGCTTTATTCTCGGTGTGTGTGTGAGGGGCCTTGCCTAAGGCCCCGCGACCGGTGCAGCTCCCACCGGGCTCGGCTGCTCAGTATGTGTGCCAACGATCGGTTGGCACACCCGCGGAGGCGGCGGTATTCGGGATAGGGACGCTATAGGGAAGATAAATAAAAACGCACCAACTCTGTGCAAAATAGCTGCTTTGATAAATAAAAATAACAAAAACAATGCAAAAGGTAACGGATTATTGCGGAGAGGTCTATTGGTGCAAAAAGCAATTAGTATTGCCTCACGCGCAATACTAATTCTCAAGGTGCGCACTGCGCATGCGCACCCTCTTCGCTTCGCGCAGCTACACACACGTGTAGTCTATGGACGGCAGATATAGAGAGAGAGCAGTTCCCCCTCTATACTGCCGTAGTTCGTGACTGCTCGAGTGAGAGCGGCTCTACCTCTCACTCGATGCTGTAGTCTATGGTTGAGCGAGGGAGCTCGTTCCTCTCGCTAAACTGCGTGCTCGCAGGTTGCCCGAGTAAGAGTGGCTTTCTCTTACTCGAACGCCTATTCTATGATAGTGCGAGAGAGAGATTGATCCTCTCACTCGCACTCGCTCGGTCTAATCGAGTTTGAGTTACGCGGGCTCGCACGTAACTCTACTATATCTATTTATATACGCCTGACGCGATCGCACACGCGTCAGGGAAAAGACAGCATATAATCGCTCGCGGACTAATTACGAAGATGAAGTGGCCACTTACTTAATTAGGTCCTTGGTCCGTTCTCTAGATAACAGCGGCGGTGACTCGCGGAAAAATCCTCACAAATAAAACACGCGTATATCCTAATGGCTCGAAACACGTACGGCGCGTGGGACCGGAGAAACGAGAAGAAGGCTTGAGGGGAGGGCTCCTCCTTCCCCTCTCGCCAATCAGTTTTCCCGCGTAGCGCTATCGATTCTTGATCGATAGCGCCGAGTTTCGGTACGCTGCGGCTTCTCCCGCGTCAAGCCATCGATCGCTTGATCGATGGCGCCGCGTATCTTCGCGCCGCGAACTCTTTTTCTATCGCCTATGGCAGGTGGCTTAGCCTCTATAAGCCGCCTGTCACACTATATATATATATATATATATATATATATATATATATATATTCTATGTTATCCGGGACGTAACATGAGAAAAATGGTGACAGCGGTGGGATACTAAACAAAATAAAAATAATAAAATTGTGATATATACAAAAATATATTAAATAATAATAAAATAATAAATTTATTTTTGGAAGAAATATTTAAAATAAAATTAAAATCAAACAAAAGCTTAACAAATTTTACTCATAACCGCTTATTGTTAAAACATACTTCAAGATTATAATTGTTATACAATTATAACATTTATTTCAAAATAAATTTCAGGAAAATATATATGTACCAATAAGGAAAATATAACTATATTTTTATTATAAGATTTTAAAATAAAATTTTTTTTATTTTGAGTATTTGAGGATACTCAAAATCTGAAACTAAATGAAAATTACTAGTAAAAATTTTGATGAACAGATCATTTAGTTAACATAAAATCTTTTATATTTTTTTTTTTTTTATCTTTAAAAGGATAAATAAATTTTAAACCTTGTGTTTTAAACCTATATAATAAATTTGATAATTCCAAACAGTCAACGGAATTATTTGTTCAAAATTCATAAATTATTAATAAATTTTAAAAATCATCGATATTTAATATTTTTCACAATTTTGAAATATTTTGAAACATCACAGCAATCTAATAATATAATATGCAACTAACAAAAGCATGATTACAATTTAAATAAAAATTTCAAAAGTAAATATATTTTTGTAAAATGAAAGTAACATTACTCAAATCAACACAGTCGCTTAGATAGATTCAAATAATTCATAGAAGAAAAAAAACGATGAAATCAATAAATTAAATATTAGATGTTACTTTAACAAATATTTTAGAAATTTTTCTATTAACGAGTAAATACTGTAATAAGGATATAAATTTTCCCCTTGAATATATACAAAATAAAACAGATGAAATATTTCACAACTTTTACAACTTTATATACTAGCACGCGATTTTCAAACAAAATTGACAGTTCGCGAAAAACCGCGTGACAAACAGACCCACGTGAAGAGAAAATAAATCAAAATTAAATAAAAACGCGAACTTAGTTCACACATGCACAGCTACTTCTGTAATAGAAAATCATTATTGAGAAGTTGATCTATCAAAAGCCCGCGAAATAACGACTAAATCGCCGAACGCAAATAGTTCAAATAGTTGATAACAGGAATCCATGATAACGCGGAAAATGGCAAACCAAATGAAGGAATTAACACCAGACGAACTTGCATTGGAACTCGATGAGATGAACAAACGCGAACAAAGGCTTCGCGCGCATGAACATACACACCGTGTATAAACGGTATCTGCGGAACCTCTGAAGAAACAATAGGAGTAGTTGCAATCAGACTTCACGATTTTAACTGTAAGACACACTTTTTGGTAGTAGAAGACTCATTCCCTATTAAAACAAAGGCAATGATCGGATCTGAATTTTGTAAAGGCCATCGTCTATTAATAAATTTCGAAAAATCAAACATAACGAAAAACGATCTTATCGTCGCGACGTTCGAGAACGAAGTAATACAATATTGCCCGCCAAAAGAAACAACATGGGTCGTCGCGTCCACAAAACAAGAAATAAGTGAGGGCATAGTCCCAATAACGGAAATTTACCCAAACGTTATAATAGGTGATACGAGGTCAAAGAACATGAACAGGAGAGTAATTGTGCCCATAACGAATAATAACGAGTTTAAAGTCGCTGTATGGATTTCGATAATGCCGGTGATAGCGGAGAAAATTTATAATGAACCGCCGTCCGAAAAAAATAACAATATTAGTGAAGACACCAAAAACGACAATAATAATAGTAAAATTGTTGCACAAAATATAACTGAAAATTTTGAAACCGCGGAAAGTCCGCGAAAAAGGTTAGAAAAGGCCGCTGATAATGCCGCCGATAATTATGGTACCGCGAGTACAACGCGGGAATGTTGTGAGGATAACTCTGTAGCCGCCGAAATTGCGTGCGATTTTAGTTTAAGGACCGCTGATAATGCCGCCAATAATTATGGTACCGCGAGTACAACGCGGGAATGTTTTGAGGATAATTCTGTAGCCGCCGAGGATGCGTGCGATTTTAGTTTAAGGGCCGCGAGAGACGCCGACGCGAATAAAAATACGTATGAAAATAACGCGATGGAAGCGCGATTAATAAATATAGAGCAACAAAATGAAACTAAAACGTCGGAAAGTAATAAAATGAAAATTGAATATGTCAATAATACGGACGAAATCGAAAAATATTATGAGATAATGGAAAAATGCCTTTTTTCGAAATATTACATGGGCAGCGACGAGGATTTAGAAATATCGGAAAACGCAAGTAATTTGAGCGACTTATGTAACGCGAGTAACGTAAGTAATTTCGAATATATGACAAACGGATCGGAGACGCTTGAGGAAGCAAATGACGACGATGTAGAAACATTAATGACGCGTTTTGAGGCAGGACTTGATTTTCCTAAGAATAATATGTTTATCTGCACGATGGCACCAGAGAATCAGAAACAGCCCCCACACTCAAATGCAAATGGGTATTCGCGTAAAAGAATTAAAATTGTTAAAGAATTATTAAGAATAAATGAATATAAAGAAGAGGATAAGAAATACATTGATCGAATATCAGCGAAATATGCCGACATATTTCAACTACCTAACAAAAAATTGCAATCGACCCATATTATAAAACACCGTATAGAAACGGTTGAAGACATACCAGTAAATGTTAAATGTTAAACAGTATAGATACCCCTAAATTTTAAGAAAAGAAGTTAAGAAACAAGTGCAAAAAATGATTGACGACGGAATAATTGAAGAATCAAGCTCACCTAATTGCAGCCCGCTGTGAGTCGTCCCGAAGAAGAAATTGAATAATGAAAAACGATAGAGACTTGTTATCGATTACAGGAAACTCAATGCAAAGACAATAGGCGACGCTTACCCCATTCCGAACATATCGGACATAATTGATCAGCTTGGAGGATACGAATATTTTAGTATTTTGGATTTAGCCTCAGGATTCCACCAAATCCCTATGCATTAACACGATAAACATAAAACCGCATTCTCAACACCATTCGGATATTACCATTTTACAAGGATGCCTTTTGGATTAAAGGATAGCCCAGCCACCTTTTAGAGGAGCATGAATGTATTATTTAGAGGTCTCCGAGGAAAAGACATTTTCGAGTACAAAGATGATTTAATCATATTCGCTAAAACTCGTGTAGAGCACGGCGAAAAATTTGACAGAGTTGCACGTCGTTTGAGGAAAGCCAACATGCGATTACCACCCGAAAAATGCGAGTTTTACAAACAATCGCTCTTTTATCTCGGACACATTATCACTCCGCATGACGTTAGGCTGGATCCAAAGAAAACTAATGCACTAAATAATTTCCCTACACCTAAGACGCCCAAGAACATTAAGCAATTACTCGGATTAGCAGGCTATTACAGGAAATTTATTCCCAATTTCGCAAGAGAAACAAAGCCACTCACACAACTGTTAAGGAAAGATGCAGATTTTAAATGGGAAATACCGCAAGTATGAGCATTCACGTATTTAAAGAAACAACTAACAAAAGAACCTCTATTACAATACCCAGCTTTCAAGAAAGAATTTTTAGTCACTACAGATGCATCAAATTATGCAATAGGCGCGGTACTCAGCCAGTTGCACAACGGCAAAGATCTACTGATCACTTTTTACTCCAGAATATTAAAAAATGCTGAAATTAATTACAGCACCATAGAAAAAGAATAACTTGCAATGGTAACCGCAGCATCCTAATTTTGACACTGCCTTTTTGCCGGGAAATTTACATTTATAACCAACCACAACCCTTTAGTATGGCTAGACAATTTAAAGGAACCCTTATCAAGACTGAAGAAATTTTATTTTAAGTTGAGAGAATTTGAATATACTGTTACGTCCCGGATAACATAGAATATATATATATATATATATATATATATATATATATATATATATATATATAGATTTATCAAAATTCACGCGTGTTTGTTCGGTTTATGTAAATTTCTTTAACTCGGAAAGAGAAAAAGGCAGTGCTGTCACCACTTAATTTTTATTTATCGCCAAAATTAATAAAATGTGAAAACTTGTTTAAATTAATTCACCAGTGCTTATAGAATAAAAATTGAAATTCTTGATTTTAATTTATATTAACCACTTTTATTTTTATATATATATATATTTATATATATATTAATTTAATATACTTTTAATTTAATATATTTTTAATTTAATAGAATAAAATTAAAAATATTTATTTTAATTTATTTTAACTTGATTTTTAAGTTTTGTAGGATTAATATATTTTTCGTTTAATATATTTTTTTTATTTAATATAATAAAATTGAAATTATTTATTTTAATTTATTTTAACTATATTTTAATATAATTTTGTAAGAAAATACTTCCGAACATGCGTAAAATTTGATTTTATTTTGTACTTATCTTTGCACTGCCCTTGCAGTGAGGTGAAATTCTGTTTCAATCTTCTTGGGGATGGCGTGGTAAGCGTAAGGCTGTTATTAGCAGCCCTGACAAAGGGAGTATCGGGCAACAAGTGAGTGACTTTATTGGGACTCGGTGTACTCCAATCTTCCTTCCTTCGGATAATCTGAGTTGACGTCTCTTCGTAGTTAAATCAAAATAAGATATTTCTGTTCGTCCTAGTTTCCTAACTTGCACAAAACTAACTTTTCTTTGAATTTGAAGATTCGGCACGAAGAATTAAATTTGTGTTTATCTAACTTTATTTTATTTGACTTTAAAAATTATAAACATTTGAAATACAGGTTGAAGTAGTTTTAGATCTCGCGAGTCTGAAATAATGATTCTGTAAATAATTGCTACGCGTAGAATTAGAATATTAATTTAATTTATTCTTTTAACTTTAAAGTAAAACAGAGTCGAGTTTACAAATTGCGCGCGTAACCACTCAGTTTGGTGGTGATGCTTTGGAGTAACTACTTCTTTCGGATGACTCCTTCAAACTCCTTTTTTAGACTGACTTTTCTTTGCCCGTCGACTAACACTGACTGCTTTTCCGTAACTTGCCGCCGCGCCGCAGCTTGGAGCGGGGGCTCGCTGTGATTGGCTGGTTTATAGTTGATCGTCCAATGGCAGTGGTTGTACTTCATACGCGTAGTCGGCTCTTTGGTGCCAAGGATGTTGCTATTACAGTATCTTAATTGGTTTTTGATAATCTGGATTTGTGTTTATTTCTTGAATTACAGTTTGTCTGTTTGAAATATCGCATCCGCTTTTGTGTTTGATTTTTACATTCCAATCTTATTATTTTATTCTTTATTATTCACAAAGCTACGCAAAGAATTTTATTTATTTCCTCGCTGAGTTCTTTAACAATATTAAAATTCTTAAATTTAATAAGATTATTATTAAATATTTTAAATATAAATGGTATTACACTTCCGACTTTCCTTATGAGATTGTTACAATTTTAATTTGTTTCGCATTAGGTTCATTTTGTTTGTTACTTAAAGTTATTCATTCGCTTTAGTTATTCCCTTTATTATGTAAATGTAAGTATATTATGAATATTCTAATTATTATTAGTTAACATTTTTTAGTTAATTGAAAGGGTTGGAAATTATATCATTTTCCCTCTTACACTTACATTTGCATTTACATTTATTATGTAATTTTAGCCTTCAATAAAATAAATAGTTATTTTGACTATCTGTTTTTGTAAGGTTCATGTATATATACAAAAGATGAAGTTTTATATCTATTTATTCTACATCTGCCTAAATATTATTCCTAAATTTTACTTATATTTTTATTTTTCTTTAATTCTGGAAATTAATCATTATTTCCTATGAAGGTTTTCTATAATGGTATATACATATATATATGTGATTTTATGTCTCATTATGTTTGATACATTTTTTTTTGTGTTTTTATCTATTTTATACATATATTTTTTTTATATATTTTTCCATCCTTAAGCTTATATATATATATATATATATATATATATATATATTGTTATTAAATTATAATATTTCTTATTTCTTATATATGTTTTGAGTAAATAATGAATTAGAATAAATTTTTTTTTTATATATTTTCATTTAATTTTAAGCTTATATATATTTTTTTTAAATTATAACATTTTTTATATAATATTTCTTATACATGTTTTGATCTAATTATTCAATTATAATATTTCTTATATATGTTTTTATCTAATTATTTAATTATAATATTTCTTATATATGTTTTTATCTAATTAATTATTTACAGTATTTTTATGTATTTTTCATTTAACTTTAAGATTATATTTCTTATATATTCTTGTCTAATTATTTAGTTATAATTTTTTTATAGATTTTTCATTTAGTTTTAAGCTTAATAATATTTCTTATATACTCTTGTCTTATTATTTAGTTATTGTAATTTTTTTATATATTTTTCATTTGATTTTAAGCTTATATATATTCTTATTAAATTATAATATTTCTTATATAATATTTCATCTAATTATTCAATTATAATATTTCTTATATATTATTTCTTATATTTGTTTTCATCTAATTATTCAATGATAATATTTCGAATATATGTTTTTATTTAATTTCGATTTATCTTAAAGCTTCCTGCAAAATAGTTCGTTTCCGGCTTACAACTATTGTAAACCAGTTTAAGCTCTGCGCGGGGCTTGTTTTAAACTTACGCTGCGCTAAAGGTCTGTTTTACACTTGCAGCACTAGTTTAAGCTCTTCGCGGAGCCATGCGTATGCGCAATAGTCAAGTACGAGCTAAATCATTGCTTCCATTCAGATGGCGTGAATTTAATATTAATATTTAAGACAGAAAAATTGTTATTAATTTAAAACAGGAATTGGAATATTTATTCTATTTCTCGTGCAAATTTGGCTTTGATTTAATGAAATTAAGTACGAAAAAATAAAATAAGTAAAATAAAATATAAAAATAAATTGAAAAATTTGTAAAATTTTGTAGGCTTTATACTCAGACATAACAATTATACTGCATAATAATGGAAATTTTTGTTGCCTGTACGTTGCTTTGAACTAAGCTTAGGTTATCCATTGAAACTCTGAATATACGTTTAATAATTTCGGAGATTAGCGCGCACAAGCAAACAAACAAACGTACACAATTTTCAATAAAAATCTTTGTTATGCTATTTCTTTTTCTACAATACCCGCAATCATCTTTTGGTAATTACCTTTAATGTACAAACACGGCGGTACTACTCTTTCATTATAGTGCAGATTGTTTCGCAAGACTTTATTATTTTACGATGACTAAGTTAAAATTGCATGCATTGATTTAATATTGGGACATACATACAACTAAATAAATAAATTAACCAATGATACATTGCCTTCAGGAATTATTGCGTTGACGAGAAAAGGATCAAGACCTGATCCTTATTGTTCTAGTAGAATTATGCGCTGCTTGACTGCCGTTGGCCTGCAAGCCGCGAGTGCTTTCGCGGACGAGAGTATTTCTCTGCCGAGTTAGCTATCACGTTGCAACCAAGTGGACGATAGCAGAAAGCGGAAAAAACAAAAAAAAAAAAGAAAAATATTTTGAATTAAGTATTATACTTGTTGAAAATTTTTTTTGTCATCCTAAGACTCGTTACCAAGATGCCGTGAGGGTTTGCCGCACCTGACTCATAACTAAGTTTGTCGGGTGTTAAGGCCCTCACGATCGAGTGAATGAGCGGCAGGTGATAACCTTTTAATCCTAAGTAAATCTCACGAAATAGTTGGTAGGGTTATGAAGCAAGATTTATTCTTTACATATCGATTAGGGAAGAACGAATCAGGTCATAACGGTTATCAATGAAAAGGAGATTTCTTCCATCCTTGAAACCCGACATTGCCGTAACGCTATTTTGATATTGCACACATTAATAGGCAATGTCCCTCCTCGTATTCCCTCCTAGTCGGCGGGCATACGATTTCGACTACCGCTGAGAATCTAAGTATCGGCAGAGGGGTCACCATTAATCAAACCTCGCCACAAATAAAACCTAACAGGTCGTTGATCCGAAATATCGGATCGCAATAATACTAACAGAGATAATGTATCATTGAATTCAGGCAAGATAGCGGAGGGAAAAATTACATTACTAACGACAACCCATAATCATTAATGTTGTAATCACCTTGGTCTCAATAACTAACTGCTGGGTGACTCATGCAAATTAACAATACTTCATAATTATTTTATTATAATAAATCATAAAACGAATACAATCTACTATAATAAATTATAAATAAGCAATATACTGACTAATAATAATACTAACACTGACAATATAACCGCTAAATAATTGATTTAAATACGTTCGCGTTAATTTAAATGACATATCTCAGCCATAATAGTAAACATTGAAATGTTATATACATACTATATAATGTTGTATAATACTAAATATATATATATATATATTTTGAATACAATAGATTAAATATCATATAAAATAGATTAGTATCTTTTCCCAATCGGAGGGGCCCTGTTGCAGCTGATCGTAGATTCTTATCTTTTTGCTCATGACAATTTCTTGTTCTATCTGATAATCATTTTTTTTTCTTTCCCCTTTCCTATCCGCAGCAGGCTTGAAAAGAGAAAAGACAAAAGATCGCAGTACTAAGATTAATGGCACTGGTGGGACTTTTCATCATAGACGAGGTGGTACAATACCACCGCACAAAAAAAAATCAGAAAAACAAAAGCAAGGAAAGAAACCAGGTATCTAGCCGTGAAGGGGACTTTTTTCAAGGAAATTTATTTACATTTACTCAAGAAGATACAAGGATTGGTAAGGCCGAACATTAAGCCAAATTTTATTGGCGTTGGGCAACCGTACTGATGCCTCTCCAACTCCCCTCCTATTCCCCCTTCCGTGACACAGAACACGAGAGATAGATGACAACTCATTAAATAAACATCATAATTGAAAATCGGGCAATTGCATTTATAAACAGTATCATCCAATAATATATGACGCCTCTGCCCCTATCTTTATCATATTGCCTATCTTAATTAATTATAATTCAATATCTGATAGTTACAATCAAATATAATAATAAATACAAATTATACATAAACATATATGAATATATATATATATATATATATATATATATATTCATAAACTACTAATTATTTCTGCTCCAAAGCATCCAGAATTACGAAATAACACCAATATACACCCATTATTTCAACGATAAAATATATAAGTATGAACTAGACATCCGCATCGGTTGCATTTTGTAAAGCTAAGCAACCCCAAGGACAGAATCAACGAAGACCAAACGTTAATATATATTGGGATTAACAAGAATACAATCTAGAAGAAAAAAAAGATCGGAATAAAGTACACAGAGGCTAAGACGGTGACCAAAACAATTAGATCAAATTTCAAGGCCAATATGTTCGACGCAGCGAACCCAATCACCTCGAACCCACATAGGGAAGAAGAGGAACCTGCATACCATACTCAAGGTGCTGATGAAAACACCGATGAATCCATCCGAGCCCTAGTGACTACAATGGCATCGAGTTTTAACCTGAAGAACGCCATTAAGGGTTTAAAAACCTTTAATAGATACAGCAGACCACTTAAGGATTTCCTAATAGATGTCAGAAATGGGGCTGCCCAACTTTCGGAGAGCCAACAGGACACGTATATAAAAAACGTACTTGCGTGCTTAGAAGGAGAAGCCCGAGACTGTATCTATGGATACGCGTTTAAGGATGTGGAGTCCTTAGTAAAACATTTGAAAGAGCGATTCGCGCCCGGAAAGGATTATTCTTACTACTCAGAGAAAATACGCAACAGAACAATGAAAAAGGGAGAATCAGTTGAAATGTTTTATGACAGATTAAATATATTAATAATGGGAGCCCGTGGAGCATTAAGGCAACCAGGAGTGACATCACAACAAATAACCGAGCGGATCAAGCCATTAGAAGAGGTAGCGCTGCTAATGTTCAAAAAAGGATTACCAGCAGAAATCGCCACTACGGTGCACAGCCAACGGCCCGCTAATTTAAATGAGGTGTATCAAGCCGCCGTAGAATTAGAAAATCTGATTAAAAGGCACATCTTACCAGACGCAAAGCCTAGACATAGACAAATTGAAGGTGATGAGGAGGAAGACGAATTCTCGAGCACAATTAAACATAGAAATAATAGGTCCTATCCGGAAGGCCGAGGCAGTATAAACTATAGACCAAACGATCGTGAGTATAGTCGTAAAAGCGTTCGAGTCATAGTGAAAGAAATTCCATCACCAGGAGCTTGGACTAACAGGACTAATGGCTATAATACGAATAGACAATATGGACCAACGCAGTACCATGACCGAATGGACTATTCGCGACAAGGACATTATCGTCCGATGTATCACTTCCCATCCAGAGGAAATTATGAGCGTCCGAACGGACCCTTGGAGCAGTATCAGCGGACTAACAGGAATGGGTATTACGCACAATATAATAACGATTCACGCTTGTATAACCCTATGAGGGAAAATTCCAAAACAGGATACACCAGCCGAATTACAATAACAACGACTATGCCAGGAATGACTACAGGGTAAGAAATATTTATGGAGGGCCGTGGAATCAAAACCCGGCAGGGCAAGCGTGGCCTAATGAATCGTGGAGAAGATCAGCTTATAATCCCACTCAAGAAACAAGACCAACAAACAGTAATTTAAACTCGATAGGGGCTCGTCACGAGATCCCGCTGACGAGCCCATACAATACCGAATCGACCCTATACGCAAGGAGACAAGAGCCCCCGATAACGAGAGACGAGTCCCGAGGACAGATCCTGCTGGTCCAAAACAAAATACAGAGACCATTAGGCGAATTAGTACGTGTGCAAGACCTCGAGAAGAAGATTCAGGGGATGACGAACCCACAGTAATAAGGCTGCGCATCCATGAGGGTCGAGTAGCATGGTTGACCTTTATGATAGATAATGGAGCCTCAGTTAATCTAATTAAACTCGGTTCCCTGCATCCTGATCTCCAGATTGATGTAGGTGATATAGGTACACTAGGTGGGATTACAGATGAGACCGTAAAAACTTTAGGTACCACCTATTTAACCATACAAGGGTCACCGGCGAAGTTTCATGTTGTGACGGATAAATTTAAAATTGACCAAGATGGAATAATTGGACGAGGCTACTTAAAAAAGAAGGAAGCCGTTATATCATATCATAACAAAGCCCTTATGATAAGCGGAGATGTTATGCATCCTATTCCTTTTCAATTAACAAGTGATCAATATAAGCTGAATACCAAAAAGATATATAAAGCAAGTGACCCTTGTAAAGAACATAGTGATTTATCCAAAACTTTGATAAGCTAATTGTTCACAGACAATCAACTAGATCTAGATCAATCGTCCCTCGACCAACAAAAATCCGAACACAAATATATATTAAAAGGGAAAACTAGACAGATACTCCAGATAGCTATCAAGCCCAGCGAGTTGAAAGAAGGATATCTGCCCAAATTAGATCTCAACAATGATCGGGTATATATAGGGGAGGGAATAGTACGAAATGACCATAATACTTGCCGAGTGATGGCAATAAATACCCAATAAGAAGACATCTGCGTAAATATAGACACAGTGGAAATACTGTCGTTTGAACATGCTACCCCCGAATTTGACCCTGGCACAGATACTGAACCGGAAACGCCACCGAACAGAATGGGCCAGCAATGGGAACGAGCTCAGTTACTACGAAGTTTAATTCGGGTCGGTCACCTCAATCAGGAGGAAAAAGACAGCGTGAACCAGATAATAGATGCGTACTGTGATGTATTCTTATTGCCAGGAGATCCCCTCCCTTTTACGAATAAGGTGGAACACGAGATACCGTTAGATAATAATGCACCCATACATACCAAACAATATCGACACCCCCCAAAACATAGAGAAGTCATAGGTGATCAACTAAAGAAGAAACTAAAGGATGGTATTATAAAACCCTCAAATTCACCTTGGTCCTCGCCCATTTGGGTAGTCCCGAAACGACCAGACAGTTATGGTAACCCCCGTTGGCGAATAGTTATTGACTTCAATTATAGCGTCTCAGCCAAGGAAAGAAAAAAAATCCAAAGCCCCCGGAACACGAAATCTGCTTGCAGGAAATGCGTCTGGCTCGGCAACAGCAAGCCGAGGGCAAGGAAGGTCACCTGGCTCGAAAACTACCAAAGCACTTCATGTCATAGACCATAGCACTGTAGCTCATAGAACTAGAGCTAAGACTAACTAAAATACAGGAAATGTTCTTCGTATCTCAGGAGCGACAAGCTCTCAAGCATCAAGGAGTATCCGTAAGCCCTTATTTGTGACCCAATCTATTAATCCCCGTACACAGAGGCCCCCTACTAAATCTGTCAATACACCCAATACAACACATAAACTAAAAGCAATCGGAAGAGATGCAATATCACCAAATCAAGGGTCATTTCCAACTAATTCCCCTACGGATACCGAGATCGGAACGAGCTCGGAGCTAGCATCAAAAATTACAAAGTCAATTGATATCAACACGGACACAGATGAAGTGCCACCGCAAGCTGATCCTAGGAGGAGCGGGCTGCGGGAAGAAGCCACCGAAGAATCGGATTCTGACATCAACACTCAACACCGTCAAGAAAAGGATAAATTACCAATTTTTATGGATGTTACCGCAGACTCAGGAAGTGAGACCGAGGAGGTCACCGCCATAGAAGAAAATCAAGAAGAAGAATCTAATGACGATTCGCAAGGAGCGGGTAGAAGTTCGAAACCCTTAACGCCAAGCAAAAAGTTAGGTGACGAAGTTACGAAAAACGTAGAAACGACAGAAGACTGCAAAAATTTTAACGCGTCTCTGGGAAGCATCTATAACAGGATATATAATCAATATGGCTATAACTCCGACGAACTGTTGAGAGATAGAGACAACACCCTTAGAGGTAAAAGTAATTTCTCTGAAGGAGATATAGTATATCCCGAATATCAAGAGTACTTAGACACCATAGATCCCTACAATGACAAAATTCTTAACGACGACGTTATGGAACGGCGAGTGGCACAACTGGAACGACATCCTCCAGTTAGCACGAGAAATCCCACTTCCCCAACCTTGGGCAACAAAATTAATTATGGACCAAACAGTGATGCCGACGCAGAAGATTCAGATAATATACCTGGGATACCAAGTAAAGCACCTAAACCCATTTCAGACACACCATTCAGCTGAAATCAACAACCACAAGCCAAAAGTACCCCTCTAACAGGGAAAGTAAAAAAACACTTGCGTTTTAGCGAGGCAGTTTGCATTGCCGGAGACCCTAGAGAACCCGCACATAAAACCTTACTCAAAAAACACCAAGTGTAAATAAAAATTATGGCCAAGCACCTTAACATTCTTTCAACGAATTACTACCTCTGATCTCATTATGCATATCTTCAACCGATTCGCATGAAACTATCACCACTGATCACAGTGACCGAAGTTTGGAAGATACCGACAGCTTAGAAGAACAACAACTCTCGCCTCTACTGATTTCAAGAAATAACATTAAAGGATCTCGACAAAGCGTCACTTATAAAGGAGACAATCTAGTGCACTTCATAACTAGCGATATTGAGAGCATAACGAGTACAACAAGGTTATTGATTGATGTAGGAGCAATAAATCGAATGAAATTAAAGGAAACCAGACCAAAGGTAGGACAGATCCTGGTTACGCCATATGAGAAACATAACATACTATCAGTAGTTATAAAACATAAGTACTTCGACAGTCTCACTATTCCGAACATAAGGACCGCTTTAGCTAATCTTAGAACTACAATGCATCAAAGAAAGCTCACCAGATTTCGCATTTCACGAAAAGGAGACATGCTGGATGCCCTAGAGGCAGGACTATTAGCTCAGCTGCTGACAGAAACATTTGAAGGTAGCCCAATCAACGTAACCCTGTGTTACGGAAAGGTGAATTGTCCAGAACCAGAGGAGAGAAATGGCATAATACAAAATTTACATGAGAGCTTGATAGGGGGACACAAAGGTGTAAACCAAACATATCAGAAGATCCAAAAGAGACATTACTGGCCAGGTATGAGAAACGACGTTCTGGATTATGTCCGAAAGTGCCAAAAATGCAATATGATAAAGTTGGATCGAACTAAGACAAGGGAGCCCATGATTATCACGGACACACAGATAGAACCATTTGATAAGGTATCCATCGACACCGTTGGCAAATTAAGAATGACCCGTCGAGGCAACTGCCACATGCTGACCATGCAATGCAATCTAACAAAATACTTGAAAGTTGTACCAATACCTAATTTACGATCTACCACAATAGCCAACGCTCTAGCTAAGCACCTCATATGTCAATTTGGGGCTCCTAAAGCAATATTATCAGACAGAGGAACCAGTTATCTGTCAGATTTGACGGAAACACTTATGAAAATATTTAAAATACGACATCTTACCACGTCAGGATATAGACCCCAGACCAATGGATCATTAGAAAGAAGCCATGCGCCATTAACTGATTTTATCAGAACGTATTTAGAATCTTATAACGACTCGGATAGATTAATACCTTTCGCAGCTTTCACTTACAACACCAGCTTACACTCTGCCACTAAATTCGCTCCTTATGAATTGGTTTTCGGAAGAATCGCAAGATTCCCTCTAAAAATACCAGTCGAGGAAAAACTGAATACATATAACACGTACCTACGGGACTTACTTCTTCAAATGGATGAAATGAATAACATCGCCAGGAATAATCAGATAGCAGCTAAACTACAATCTAAAACTCGATATGACAGTAAAGAGAACAAACTAAAAGCCAAAGTCGGAGACTATGTGTATGTGCTCAAGGAAATAAGAACATCAAAGTTCGATAAATATTATAATAAACCTTTGAAAATCGTTGAAATATTGGGTAGAAACAATGCTATATTAGAATTACCAGATGGCAGACGTATTAGAAAACACATGGATAAATTATAGTTAGCCCCTGAATAAAAGGAATAACCGTTTCAGGAAACCATGCACAAGTCTCTCTGTCTCTTCTACGTGATAATGGTACACGCAGGAACTTTTCCAGACCTCACAGGAAAGAATTTCGAGATAGAGCTAATAAAAGAAAATCCAGGAATGTATTATCAGCGCATGGAAGTAGTACGATTAAAAAGGGCTGATTGGCAAGTAACAATTTATGCGAACATAAAAGATTTTCTAGAAACTCACGGGACGATCGACAGTTACCAAACCCTACTCGCTAATTGCACCGCACTCATGGAAGTGAACACTTGTGGGGCTATGCTAGGGACAGACCTAGTGGAAGCAAGACAAAACACCCTAATTCAAATACAGACGGAGATAAAAACCATGCTCTCTGATATGGGACAAACCGTAGAAGATCCTATAAAAATTCCAGGAAGCATGAGGTACAAGTGGATGGTGCCCTTAGGTTTCATTGGAAGCCTCAGTAAAAGCCTTGTTACGTCCCGAATAACATAGAATATATGTATATTTTTATCAAAATTCACGCGTGTTTGTTCGGTTTATGTAAATTTCTTTAACTCGAAAGGAGAAAGAGGCAGCACTGTCACCACTTAATTTTTATTTATCGCCAAAATTAAGAAAATGCGAAAACTTGGTTAAATTGATTCACCGGTGCTTATGGGATTAAAGTTGAAATTATTGATTTTAATTTATTTTTACCACTTATATTTTTATATATATAAATATATTTATATATATATAAATTTAATATACTTTTAATTTAATATATTTTTAATTTAATACAATAAAATTGAAAATATTTAATTTAATTTATTTTAACTTTATTTTTAAGTTTTGTATGATTAATATATTTTTCGTTTAATATATTTTTTATTTAATATAATAAAATTAAAATTATTTATTTTAATTTACTTTAACTTTATTTTTATATAATTTTGTAAGAAAATGCTTCCGAACATGCGTAAAATTTGATTTTATTTTGTACTTATCTTTGCACTGCCCTTGCAGTGAGGTGAAATTCTGTTTCAATCTTCTTTGGGATGGCGTGGTAAGCATAAGGCTGGTACTAGCAGCCCTGACAAAGGGAGTATCGGGCAACAAGTAAGTGACTTTATTGGGACTCGGTGTACTCCAATCTTCCTTCCTTCGGATAATCTGAGTTGACGTCTCTTTGTAGTTAAATCAAAAGAAGATATTTCTGTTCGTCCTAGCTTTCTAACTTGCACAAAACTATTTATTAAAGGATAAAACTACTTCAACCTGTATTTCAAATTTTTATAATTTTTAAAGTCTAATAAAATAAAGTTAAATTAACACAAATTCAATTCTTTGTGCCAAATTTTAAAATTCCAAGAAAGTTAGTTTTAGATCTCGCGAGTCTGAAATAATGATTGGTATTTTGTAAATAATTGCTGCGCGTAAAATTAGAATTTTAATTTAATTTATTTTTTTAACTTTAAAGTAAAACAGAGTCAAGTTTACAAATTGCGCGCGTAACCACTCAGTTGGTTGGTGGTGATACTTTGGAGTAACTACTCCTCTCGGATGACTCCTTCAAACTCCTTTTTCAGACTAACTTTTCTTCACCCGTCGACTAACACTGACTGTTTCTCCGTAAATTGCCGCCGCACCGCAGCTTGGAGCGAGGGCTTGCTGTAATTGGCTGGTTTATAGTTGATCGTCCACTGGCAGTGGTTGTACGTCATACGCGTAGTCGGCTCTTTGGTGCCCAGGATGTTGCTATTACAGTATCTTAATTGGTTTTTGATAATCTGGATTTGGTTTTATTTCTTGAATTACAGTTTGTCTGTTTGAAATATCGCATCCGCTTTTGTGTTTGGTTTTTACATTCCAATCTTATTATTTTATACTTTATTATTTACAAAGCTACGCGAAGAATTTTATTTATTTCCTCGCTGAGTTCTTTAACAATATTGAAATTCTTAAATTTAATAAGGTGGTTATTAAATATTACAAATATGAATGGTATTACACTTTCGACTTTCATAATGAGATTGTTACAATTTTAATTTGTTTCGCATTAGGTTCATTTTGCTTGTTACTTAAAGTTATTCATTCGCTTCAGTTTTTCCCTTTTTTATGTAAATGTAAGCATATTATGAATATTTTAATTATTATTAGTTTACATATTTTAGTTAATTGAAAGGATTGGAAATTATATCATTTTCCTTTTTACACTTACATTTGCATTTACATTTATTATGTATTTTTTAGCCTTCAATAAAATAAATAGTCATTTTGACTATTTGTTTTTGTAAGGTTCATGTATATATATAAAAGATGGAGTTTTATGTCCATTCATTTTACATCTGCTTAAATATTATTTCTAAATTTTACTTATATTTTTATCCCTTTTTAATTCTTAAAATTAATATAAGAAATAATAATAATATTTATATAAGAATAAATTATAATATTTCTCATATAATATTTCTTATATAAGTTTTGATCTAACTAATTATTTATAATATTTTTACATATTTTTCATTTAACGTTAAGATTATATTTGTCATGTAATATTTCTTAGATATTCTTGTCTAATTATTCAGTTATTAATATTTTTATATATTTTTCCTTTAAGCTTATATATATTCGTATTAAATTATAATATTTCTTATATAATATTTCATCTAATTAATTATTTTCTTTTATATATTTCTCATTCAACTTCAAGATTATATTTCTTATATATTCTTGTCTAATTATTCAGTTATTAATATTTTTATATATTTTTCATTTAACGTTAAGATTCTATTTGTTATGTAATATTTCTTATATATTCTTGTCTCATTAATTAGTTATTAATATTTTTATATATTTTTCATTTAATTTTAAGCTTATATATATTCTTATTAAATTATAATATTTCCTATATAATATTTCATCTAATTAATTATTTATAATATTTTTATATATTTTTCATTTAACGTTAAGATTATATTTGTTATGTAATATTTCTTATATATTCTTGTCTCATTGAATAGTTCTTAATATTTTTATATATTTTTCCTTTAAGCTTTGTAACGGGGTGGCAGTTTCAAACATTAACCGCCACAGGAGCAATTAGCTTCGGGGGACGCGCAATCCGCAAAAGGCGCGAAATTGCCCTTTGCGCCCTCTTTTAGGAAGCTAAAGTCTTGGACGACTTTGCTCCTGGGTCCAGGCTCGAGAAGCCGGTCTACGGACCCAACTTACCCGTTGCAACGCTGTGCAATCGTCGTTGCGCGGCTCGTTCGTCGTCCTCACCTGGCTAGTTGATTTCGGAGAGGGCGGTATTCGGGAGGAGAGCTGAAAGCTCCTCGTCGCAGAAATAATAAAAAAAATGAAAAGCAAAGTAACGAAAAAAATTATAAATAATAAAAGAAAAAAAAGGATATAATAATTTGAGCAAGACAAGCTCGCACCAAACAAAACAAAAAAAAACACAGAAAAAAAATAGGAAAAAAAAGAAAAAATAACAAATTAAAAATATAAAGAAAATAATTTAATAAGGACAAAAAGAAATAATAAATAATAAATAAATTAACAATAATGATTACAAAAGAAATATAAAAGATAGTAAAATAAATTATAATTGCCGCGTACGAGGAACGCAGGCGGTGAGGCGCGATATAATGCGCGAGGATGGCTCCCGCGCGTGGCGTATTCCACGAGTGCGAGAGAGAAAGAATGCCTCTCGCACTACGCCTATGAGAGTGAGAGAGAAAGGCTTCTCTCACTCGCGCGCGCCGTCTAACGTACGGGTGCGAGAGAGAAGAACACTCTCCCGCACGGAGCCCGTTGGAGCGAGAGAGAGAACGCTCTCCCGCTCTTGCGCGCCGCTTCTACTGCGAGTACGAGAGAGACAACGGATCTCCCGTACTACGCCGTAGGAGTGAGAGAGAAAGCGCTCTTCCACTCTTGCGCGCCTAACCCTACGCGGGTGCGAGAGAGAACGCAACTCTCTCGCGCCGATCTAACTCGAGTGGGAGATAAAGGTTTCTCCCACTCGCGCGCGCGCCGTATACGCCGCAAGTGCGAGAGAGAAAGCGACTCTCCCGCACTGCTACCACTAGAGTGAGAGAGATACCGCTCTCTCACTCGCACGCGCTTAAGCTCCTATAGGTGCGAGAGAGAACACACCTCTCTCGCCCTGTATACGAGAGTGAGAGAGATAACGCTCTCTCACTCGCACGAACCGCGAAAACGAATTTAATAAAGAGTGGAGTAACCGGCGGAGGTTACTCCAACGCAAACAAAAGCGAACAAAATTTACCATAAACTTACGACGGTGGCTGGCCAGCCGCGCACGCCAAAAATCAAGATAAGGCCGCTAGTAGCAGGACGCCGCTGCCGCCCAACGAAATCGTTGGTGCCGTTGCTTCGATGCTACGCCCCTGTGGTCTGGTGGCGGTGCCCTGCAGGCTGCTGATCGCTGCTACGCACCTGCACCAAAAAACACGATTGGGACGCGCCAAGAACTCGCGATAACGTCGCGCAAAAACTTGTCGAGACGCGGGAAGTGGGCACGCGTCCGAACTGTGAAAATGGCGGAAGAGAACTCACTCGAAAACGCGGGAAGAAGCTAGCTTGCCTAGCCTGAACTCGCCTATCTTTTCTATACGGCACACGACTATTCTATCTATCGGCGTGTACCGTATTTTCCCGCCCGGGGCCGTAACGTAGCCGAAATTAAACTCGGCTCGCGAACCGCGGAATCGCGCGAAATATAAACACGCGCGGAAAACGGAGTGTTCTCCGTGACACCCCCCTCCCAGAAATCGCTTATCTTTGATAAGCGGATTCTGCCACGCTTCGCGCGTGTGGGATTAATAGCATATCGGGCACGGGGTAAACCGGGGGAAAATCACGTGCGAATTTCCGCACCTCTCGGTCTGCCCCGGCCGCAAAACTGGGGGGTCCGCACGCTCGCGCTTTTCCGCGGTCTACCCCTTCTCCTTTTAGGCTCGGGGTTGACCTCGGACGGATCGGGTTCAGGCTCGACGGGCTCCGCTGAGCCTTCGCTCGTCGGCTGTGGCTCTGTAGCGGGAGCCGGAGCGCTCGCCGAAGGCGGGTCGCGCGTCGCCTGCTCTTCTCTCGGTGGTTGGGGCTCTCGGTGTAATTCGGCGGGGTTGACGTCGTCTTCTTCAGGCGCTTGCCCACCGTAGTACGCCTTTAAATGTTCAGCGTGAACTAAATCTTCAAGCTCACCTCGCTCGCTGATGAGCTTGAAGCAATTAGAGCCCCTGGTCTCCACTATCCAATAGGGACCCGTAAATCTCGGCGCTAATTTGGCCGATAACACGGTCCATTACGCGCTGAAAGGTCGCGACTGCGTATGAAAGGCCATACTACATCCTTTTAAATTGAAAAAAAGACCCATGCCGAGTACGGTGAACGCCGTTAAAGGTCGCGAGTCAACCTTTAGTGGTATCTGATGGTACGCGCTGCTCAGGTCGAGGGTAGAAATGTACCTCGCCTTCCGCCGCTTACGCAAGGTATCCTGCATATAAGGCAAAGGATATGCGTCCGGCTTCGTAACCGCGTTGACTTTGCGAAAGTCAATGCAGAAGCGGTACGAGCCGTTCTCCTTGCGCACCATCACCACCGGGCTAGAACAGCCACTGGTTGACGGTTCAATTACGTCCTGTTGGAGCATCTCTTGGACTTGGCGATGCATTTCTTCCTGAATCTTGTCCGAGACGGGGTAATAGCGTTGCTGGATGGGCGAGGCGTCGCCTACATCAATCGCATGTTCTACCCCGTGTGTGCATCCCAGTGTGGACCCTCCGCTCGGCGAAACTGCGTCGAGCAGAGCTTGAAGTCGGGCACGCTGGTCGTCCGTTATGTCGGCAACGCCGGCAGACGCTAGCGCACCCACGCCGGCAGCTATGCTGGCGACTTCTAGACCGACACTTACATTCGCGTCTTTAAAATGTAGACGATCGGTGTCGGGGTCCAAAACCGCGCGGAATGCTCGGATAAAATTAACTCCGACATAACATTCCTCGTCAAGCTGAGGCATTATGGCAACCCTAATGTCATGCTTTAACCCCGCGACAGCGAAGGGCAACTTGACATGTCCCAACAGTGGGAGGTGCCTGCCATCAGCGACTTTCACGCGTCCTGATTCGGCTGGGATGAGCTCACGGTCAAGGGCATTGGCAATTTGCAAGCCAATAGGACCCATGACCGTGTTTGATGCTCCTGGATCGTATAATGCGCGTAGGCGGTAACCTCCTACCGCCACCTGAAGCCACCAACGGGTTTCGTCTTCAGGTTTGTACGCGCGTGCGACCTGTCCTGCGAGGGATAAAGCTTTTCGCAGGTCGGCGGGGGTCGTAGCGTGCTCCGATAAAGGTGGAGACGCTGAGCTGGTTATGAGGACCGTCAAAGATGAGTCGGTTAATTCCCCGCTTAACCGCTCTTCGACCCGTTTCCCGCACATTTGGGACACGTCCTTACTGTGTACCCAAGCTCGCCGCAGGTGTGGCACTTCACAGGCCCTGTTGGCACTGTGGTGCGCACGGGGGAGGCCTTCTTTGCTGACGGCGCATTCTGGCGCTCGTCTCGCTTCCCTTTGGGCGGTGGCGAGCTGCGCTTTGGCTTGCTCTCGCCTTTGCCTCTCGGAGAAGACCTCCGACTGCGGTGAGTCGGCTGGGGGGAAGTTCTGGCAGACTTAAAATCTCGCTGCCAAGACTTCATATGGTCGCCTAAAATGCGGGCGACCGTTGCTGCAAAAGTGGCAGCATCTAGCGCCGGGGGCGTCGCAGCGACCGCGCTGACCTTTGCCCTCGCCGGCTTGCCGTCTGCACACGGTTGGTGCTCGGTCCTTTGCCTTCGTGTATCGGACCGAGGCTTATACGCCATCTCTGGCAAGAGCGTGGCTTCAGGTGGTGGAGGCGGGCGGTAGGTCTTGCGGCACTCGAACGTTTGTTCCGCTTCTACCGCTAGGTCGAGCAGCGTTTCGACGCTGTCGACTTCTACCCGCCGGACCATCGATTGCAGCTCTGGCCGCAAGTTACGATGCAGCATATCGAGCTGCTGGTCTCGGCTGGGCATGGGGGAGAGCTTGCGCATGATAGCGACTAGGCAGGTGATATAATCCCGTACCGGCTCGTCAACCCCTTGCGTCCGGCTGTTCGCTTCGGACGCCAGCCTCTGTTGGAACCTTCTGGAGGTTCCATACCACCGTCTCGCTGCTGCCTCAAAATCGGCCCAGCGGGACCACTTGCTCTTTTCGTTGCGGTACCAAGTTGCCGCATTGTCAGTGAAGAGTTCCGATAACGACGACAGAACCTCTTCTTCTGACAAGTTTGCCAGAGCTCGGCAGTCTTCCAGTTGAGCCAAGAATACATCAATGCTCTCGTTCTTGTCTCCGGAGAAGCGGATTTGCCATTTCCGCACTATTTGGCCGATATCCCGCGACGATTGCCGCGTCGAGTGCCCGATAAAGGTTTCGGGGCCTCCCACGCTCGCGGGATACGCAGAATTGCTGTCCGGGGCAAACGTTGCCGCCGGACAGGCCCCCCCCTCCTTAGACACGCCATGCGGTGCTTGGCGTGCAGGATGCGGGTTAGGGGTTGGCTGTGGGCGGGCACGTAGAGGTGTGCTGCCGGCCACAGGCTCGTCTGCGTAATGGCAAGTATATGTGTCGGCGAATTGTACCTGCGTTCGCCGACTTTCCGCTTCCTGACTGCTCGATTTGGCCTCGAGCGCGTTCACTTTGGCCGTCAACACTCTAATTTCTGTGAGGAGGTTGGCCATCATCGCCGCGAAAGAGGCTGGCACACGGAACTGGTTATTATTTTCGCTAACCAGCGTGATAAAGCTCTCGTCGTGCCTGCTAGTGCCCTGAGCTTCGCTGTCAGGGTTAGCTGGCGTGCGATGGTGAACGTCTCGTCCAACCGGTGCATGTGTTTGGACTGGCTCGTTGTCCAGTCTGGAAGACTCTGCAGTCGGAGCTTCCACTATTTTGTCCGGCTGCTGGGCTACTCCTAGCGTCCTCTCGAGGTTATGCTTAACCCTGTCGTCGCGGAGGAGTAGCTCCCATGGGTGTTCCTCTGTGTCAGCGCCTTCTTCTGACCTCAGTCTATTTATCAGGCGCTGACGTAGCTCGCTGCGGCGTACTACGGTTTGGGGATCTTGGCTCCCCTCTTCTGCGAAGTCCGCCGCTGTGTAATTCCCGAGCAGCCAGTTTTGTAGCCGGTCTGCTCGGGCGAACCTGCTGCCATCGGTGCGCAATCGGAGCTGGGCCAAGTTCTCTTCGAGCTCCCTTCCGTTCAGGGTGAAGGCCCAGTCCTCGATGGCAGCTAAAGTTCTTTCCGCCATAGTGTTCGCCGCAATGAAGTGGTGCTCACTTTCGCTTACGCTGTTTTCGGTACGGTGTTTGTGAGCACCGACTTCTGAACGCTCACAAGGGGCTTATCTGCCTTCGGCTGATTATCTGACTTTGGTCTACTGACCGTCCACTTAGTGCTTTTGCCTGCGGAGATTCCTGATTTGACTATTTGTCAGAACAGGTGCGCTCTCGAGTTTCGGTTATCGAGCAGCCAAGCAATTTGGTCCGCGTGAACGCTTTAGTTCCGTGCCAGCTGGGTGGAAATTCAAATAATATTTTTTCGCAACTCAAGAAGTAAATAAAAAATTTTAATTTTAAATATTTATTTGCTGGCCGGAACGATTCTTCTCCTTGCTAATTCACAATTTGTTTGGAGCTAGGAGAAGAATCCTGCGCTGCCTTGAGGGTGCTCAGAATATCGATATATATGTATATGTTATTTTAAAAAAAAAATAAATTTCTTCTTCCTGGAACAAACAAAAACAAAGGAAAGAATATATTTTCTGAGAGCACTCTCAAGCCAGATTCCTCGCTTGCTGTTGCGCAGGTCAGAAATCTCCGCACCCCTTGTGTGTGCTCTTGACACTCGGAAATCCGAATTTCTCGTTTTCGCTCGCTCTACTGGGAAAAAACGAGAAGAGAGAAAAAAGAAAAAAAAATTTATAATTAAAATATTTTACGCGTGCGGTTCGTGCTTCGCGATTTTAATCCTTCCTACCTGCTCTCAGCTCCCTCGGGCCCCACGTCGGGCGCCAGTTGTAACGGGGTGGCAGTTTTAAACATTAACCGCCACAGGAGCAATTAGCTTCGGGGGACGCGCAATCCGCAAAAGGCGCGAAATTGCCCTTTGCGCCCCCTTTTAGGAAGCTAAAGTCTTGGACGACTTTGCTCCTGGGTCCAGGCTCGAGAAGCCGGTCTACGGACCCAACTTACCCGTTGCAACGCCGCGCAATCGTCGTTGCGCGGCTCGTTCGTTGTCCTCACCTGGCTAGTTGATCTCGGAGAGGGCGGTATTCGGGAGGAGAGCTGAAAGCTCCTCGTCGCAGAAATAATAAAAAAAATGAAAAGCAAAGTAACGAAAAAAATTATAAATAATAAAAGAAAAAAAAGGATATAATAATTTGAGCGAGACAAGCTCGCACCAAACAAAACAAAAAAAACACAGAAAAAAAATAGGAAAGAAAAGAAAAAATAACAAATTAAAAATATAAAGAAAATAATTTAATAAGGACAAAAAGAAATAATAAATAATAAATAAATTAACAATAATGATCACAAAAGAAATATAAAAGATAGTAAAATAAATTATAATTGCCGCGTACGAGGAACGCAGGCGGTTAGGCGCGATATAATGCGCGAGGATGGCTCCCGCGCGTGGCGTATTCCACGAGTGCGAGAGAGAAAGAATGCCTCTCGCACTACGCCTATGAGAGTGAGAGAGAAAGGCTTCTCTCACTCGCGCGCGCCGTCTAACGTACGGGTGCGAGAGAGAAGAACACTCTCCCGCACGGAGCCCGTTGGAGCGAGAGAGAGAACGCTCTCCCGCTCTTGCGCGCCGCTTCTACTGCGAGTACGAGAGAGACAACGGATCTCCCGTACTACGCCGTAGGAGTGAGAGAGAAAGCGCTCTCCCACTCTTGCGCGCCTAACCCTACGCGGGTGCGAGAGAGAACGCAACTCTCTCGCGCCGATCTAACTCGAGTGGGAGATAAAGGTTTCTCCCACTCGCGCGCGCGCCGTATACGCCGCAAGTGCGAGAGAGAAAGCGACTCTCCCGCACTGCTACCACTAGAGTGAGAGAGATACCGCTCTCTCACTCGCACGCGCTTAAGCTCCTATAGGTGCGAGAGAGAACACACCTCTCTCGCCCTGTATACGAGAGTGAGAGAGATAGCGCTCTCTCACTCGCACGAACCGCGAAAACGAATTTAATAAAGAGTGGAGTAACCGGCGGAGGTTACTCCAACGCAAACAAAAGCGAACAAAATTTACCATAAACTTACGACGGTGGCTGGCCAGCCGCGCACGCCAAAAATCAAGATAAGGCCGCTAGTAGCGGGACGCCGCTGCCGCCCAACGAAATCGTTGGTGCCGTTGCTTCGATGCTACGCCCCTGTGGTCTGGTGGCGGTGCCCTGCAGGCTGCTGATCGCTGCTACGCACCTGCACCAAAAAACACGATTGGGACGCGCCAAGAACTCGCGATAACGTCGCGCAAAAACTTGTCGAGACGCGGGAAGTGGGCACGCGTCCGAACTGTGAAAATGGCGGAAGAGAACTCACTCGAAAACGCGGGAAGAAGCTAGCTTGCCTAGCCTGAACTCGCCTATCTTTTCTATACGGCACACGACTATTCTATCTATCGGCGTGTACCGTATTTTCCCGCCCGGGGCCGTAACGTAGCCGAAATTAAACTCGGCTCGCGAACCGCGGAATCGCGCGAAATATAAACACGCGCGGAAAACGGAGTGTTCTCCGTGACAGCTTATATTTATTCTTATTAAATTATAATATTTCTTATATAATATTTCATCTAATTAATTATTTTTTTATATATTTCTCATTTAACTTTAAGATTATATTTCTTATATATTCTTGTCTAATTATTCAGTTATTAATATTTTTATATATTTTTCATTTAACGTTAAGATTATATTTGTTATGTAATATTTCTTATATATTCTTGTCTCATAAATTAGTTTTTAATATTTTTATATATTTTTCATTTAATTTTGAGATAATATACATTTTTATTAAATTGTAATATTTCTTAGACAATATTTTTTTATATATGTTGTCATCTAATTATTGAATTATAATATTTCGAATATATGTTTTTATTTAATTTTGATGTATCTTAAAGCTTCCTGCAAAATGGTTCGTTTCCGGCTTACAACTATTGTGAACCAGTTTAAGCTCTGCGCGAAGCCTGTTTTAAACTTACGCTGCGCTAAAGGCCTGTTTTACACTTACTGAACTAGTTTAAGCTCTTCGCGGAGCCTTGCGCATGTGCAATAGTCAAGTACGAGCTGAATCATTGCTTCCATTCAGATGGCGTGAATTTAATATTAATATTTAAGACAGAAAAATTGTTATTATTAATTTAAAACAGGAATTTGAATATTTTTCCTATTTCTCGTGCAAATTTGGCTTTGATTTAATGAAATTAAGTACGAAAAAATAAAATAAATAAAATAAAATATAAAAATAAAATGAAAAAGTTGAAAAATTTTGTAGGCTTTATGCTCAGACATAACAGCCTATTCGGAATAGTTACGGCAGAAGACGTCGACAATATAAATACCAACATAGACCAGTTATTCACAAGCCAAAAGGAGCTAGTGTACCTAGTAAATAAGAAAGAACTCATAATAACCAAATCTCTAGAGGATTTATACAATACTACAAGGGCCCATGCTGAGGTAATAAACCAAATGGAAAAGGACATGGACCGGAAATTCAAATTCATTGTCAGTGGAGAAAATGAATTAAGGTATCTAATTACTTCAACCATCTACGCTCGTAAGATAGACGTCGCAATGCAACATCTAATTGATAGTAATCGACGAATGATGCAAATTATACAGGGACTTGAGGAACGCAAGGTGGATCCTTCCTTCTTAAATAAAGATATACTAAAGCACCTAACAACCGACATAGCAAAGTCAAGTGGACCACTAAAATTTCCAATACCAGTTCAACTTTTAAGGGCAGAAAAAGTCGCAAGAATTGCGCAAGTAGACGCGGTTTATAACAACGGGAAGTTATTAATTATCATGCATCTTCCATTAGTAGAACGAGTACCCTACAACCTCTATCGACTGCATCCATTAGCTGTATCGCAAACAATAAACAATAATTGGATAGGAACAGGATATATAAAGCCAAGCCACAGATACCTAATCATTGGAACGGACCAAAGGCAGTACATGAAAATAAATTATGAGGACTTGCAGAATTGCCAACATACACATTATGCCTACATATGTTCAACCAACGGACCCTTGTCTGAAACCACTATTCAAGAAGATTGCGAGGTATCAATGTTGCTGAGACCCAGAATACAAATAATGAAAACCTGCGATGTAACCATAACTCCCAATAACGTCACTCAATAGAGTTACCTAAAGATGGATGGATCCTGGCTCTATTCCTTAGGACAAAAAGAAGATTTACGTCCAGGATAATCTGTCCAGGACAACCAGACCAAACTATACACCTCCAGAAGGCAGGAATTTTACGTATGGCGCCCGGCTGTGTAGGCAAGACCGACAAACATCTTCTCACAAGTGAAGGAAACCAACGCAACGATTTTCAATGCATATACAAACCAGAGATAATACTTAATGTAGAGGCCATATTCCCTGACATGTTAAACTATCATCAAGAACTGATCAGCACTCCAGAAACAGAGATCTCAAACACCCCTGCACCAGACGTTAAAGGATGGAAAAACCGCGAAGAGTCGATAGAGAAGATTACCCGTCGTTTAAAACAAATAGTAAATCATTAGAGAAGCATCTCCAACACGTATTACCTAATATACGGTAGAGCTTTGGGCCAAATCCCAATCACCGTAGGGACTCATCTTCACTGCCTGGAAGATGACTTCATACCCGAAGAATGCTGCAACATCAATATCAGACCAAACGCAAAGTTAAAATAATCTCTGATACTACCCCTGCACATCGTATGCAGGAAACACTACTGAGCCCAATTGGCCTACAAAATCAACCAACATTCGAAGGCTAGTCTTGCACACTACAGATACCAGAACAGGCCTTAGTTCCTGGAAGATGGATAAATCAACCATTAATTCCCCCACAACCCCTGTCCTATCCACAAACATTATCTATTCAGATCCCGGACACTGTCTAATCCGTAACCTTAAACTATACAACCGTTCCACGAGAAGGAACAAAGACCAAACGGAACACGTTTTCGTAAGACCACAATTAAAACTATGTCCTACTAATAAACCCCAGTTTATTCCGAACCCGGCGTCTATAAAGCCTAATCCACAACCTTAGCTACCAGAAAACTCAATCCGAAAAGACCATGGCTGGGCGATGCCGAATCAACGTGACTTAAAATCCAGAAGGTGAAGGCAGTTTAGTATTTTACAATCCTTGCACCACCTGCTTATCAGCTGCTGTAGGAAGAGCCGAAGAAAAGGGACCAATAAGAAGTGTAAACATACGATTAAATGGAGAAGAAGATCCAGGCGGAATACTAAAGATAAGGTATTTCAACGAAGAAAATAAAACTAGAGAGCTACGTAAATTACGGAACAAAGCAAAGTCAAGGGCCATACCTACCAGACCCTCTGGAACTAGACTATTCTGCCAATTATCTTGGAATATAACGGAAGAAGAACTCTTTAAAGACTTTCGAATATTTGGACCGTTAGATTTTATCAAGATCATCCGAAATATTGAAAGACAGGCCACTTGCGGATACATTCAGTTTATTAACGCTAAGGATGCTCTCAAAACCTTGAAAGGAAGTAAGAAGACGTACCGTGCTATTTTCGCCGATCCCCCGAAGATGTCAAAGGCAGATCAGGATAAAAACCAAGGATATGCGAAGACACCACACTCGAAATGCATGCTCTGGGTAGACTGCAAAACATTTGAAGATCATCCAATCACATGCCAAATACAGTGTCAAATGAGAGACCGCCAAGGACATATAAAAAAAATAAAGAGTGTAATCCAAAAGTTTGAGAGTCAAGAATCAAGATCCAGCAAAGACCCTATTGCAAGACACGAAAAGACTATTAATCGAGTCCCTAGCACCACGCCAGATTTCAAATCAAAAGCCATGTGCGAAAATAAACACGCAATTAAGCAGACCATTGACACCAGAAGGGACATAAACATCAACCAGCACACACATTCAGCCTTATTAATCAAGATAAAAGAAGATTAAGAATATATCTAAAAGATTAACACATATAGTATAAAACTGATTTTTATAACCATATTAACATTTAGCCAATATAATAAAATAAAACTTGTAAAAACAATTCAAACGGTTCCATTTTACAGACAGTCCTAAGGAATTTTTAACATATTAATAAGGTAATCAGCTTCGATTGTTTGCTTATAGATTTAAAAAAAAAAAAAAAAAAAAAGACTAACAAGCTAGATTAAGAACCCTTTTTTTTATGTAAAGGCAATCTAAATAATTTAATTCTTCTTCCTTTTCCCCTTTTCTGTGGGTTATCATAAATGTTATAAATTAATATTTAGACTGCCTAAGCAAATTAATCAACCTTTATAATACGACACTAACAATAATATAAGGCTAATAACATTTGGCAATTATGTAATATTAACAAACCATAATATATAGGCTACGAGTCTGTTGTAAGCGCATACACCACGCAGCACGTCCGCTGTTTACCGGGACGATAAACGTCTTTAAGGGGGGGAGGATGTTACGTGACGAAATTTTAATAATTAAATTGAATAAGTAAATTAAATAATAATATATAAATTGAGAATTTATAGAAAATTAAATCAAAATTAAACAGTTCAATGTACTACTGCAACACGTAAATGTGTACGTTTAATGTGTGAAAATGCTGAGCGCGCAGATCGACGAACTCTATACAACAGAGTGTTAGAAAAAGGTGGGTGATACTTGCACTCACGCTGCAAATTGACTCCTGTGGAAAAAACCCAGGAGACATGGATAATAAACGTATTCTTACAGTCAGATATTTTTCCCACACACCTTTAGAGAGTTGTGTTTCTCAACTCGCCGCGGCACAAACATTTAAACAA
This sequence comes from Chalcis sispes, assembly GCA_949987625.1. Lineage (NCBI taxonomy): Eukaryota > Metazoa > Arthropoda > Insecta > Hymenoptera > Chalcididae > Chalcis > Chalcis sispes. The sequence continues at coordinate 39,835,021 of OX465095.1, read as the reverse complement.
AAAAAATATCTAAGGTTACATTTTAGTTGGGAGGCGCGGGGGAGGCTCGAAAGTCCACCGAGGCTCGCGCCGATGCCAAATAAGCAAAAATCCCCACGATGCCTCCACCTCAAGGTCTTTAAATATGAGTACTAACGGGCCGCGAGGGGGTAGACCGTAGTAACCGGTGGATATAGTATTAGTCTGATTTTTATCGGGTTAACGACAAGTAGGAAAAAACTTTTTTCATCGTTCAATACTTTTATCATTTTCCGTCACGGAGTACGGCGCGCATCGTGCTGTGTTGTGTAGCATAAAAAAACCTGTGAACAGAATAAAGTTATTAAAAAAAGACACTGTTGTGAATCATAACTTTCCACCCTCACTCCTCACGGCGATCCCAACAAAAAGGGCAGAGTTCAGCACAAGGTAAGCTTTTAATCTTTTCAATTAATGATTCATTAATTATTAAGTAATAAGGCAGAGGCAGCAAACCCCCCCCCCCCCCCCCGAAGTATGTGCTCGGCGTAACGGTAAAGGTCTATTCAGTTCGCGATGCGCGGGCGGGCCCGTACGGGACGCGTTGGCGGGACCCGCAATAAAATAAATATTTAAATTTCGTGTTGTGCGTGTAGCCCCGCACGTAACAGTAATATTTCGAATACATGTTTTTATTTAATTTCGAAGTATCTTAAAGCTTCCTGCAAAATGGTCCGTTTCCGGATTACAAATATTGTGAACCAGTTTAAACTCTGCGCGGAGCCTGTTTTAAATTTACACTGCGCTAAAGGCCTGTTTTACACTTGCTGCACTAGTTTAAGTTCTTCGCGGAGCCCTGCGCATGCGCAATAGTCAAGTACGAGCTAAATCATTGCTTCCATTCAGATGGCATGAATTTAATATTAATATTTAAGACAGAAAAATTGTCATTATTAATTTAAAACAGGAATTTGAATATTCATCCTATTTCTCGTGCAAATTTGGCTTCAATTTAATGAAATTAAGTACAACAAAATAAAATTAATAAAATAAAATATAAAAATAAAATGAAAAATTTGAAAAATTTTGTAGGCTTTATGCTCAGACATAACATCCTCCCCGTTCTTGTTTATAAATCGTGCTTACGAAAGTGTGCTCGGTTTTCGAATTTATTGTCGTTAAATTATTTTAGTTGAGAAAACGAGAACATTGTCTGTGGCATGTTTATTTCCACTGACTCCATTTGCGGGTATATTGTGTTTATGTTCTGGTGCGGGCGAAGCTTCAGGCTTTATTGCGTCCAATTCTTTAACTTCTACCTGTGTTTTAGCTAGTTTGCGTCAGCTTGTTAGTGGTCCTTGACTCATATGTATGAAGAGATTGGCTATTGCGCCTCAAAATGCGCCTAATAATTTCAAACTTTTTCCGTATATATTATATAATGCGTATCCATGTATTAAGGTGTTTACTATATATTTTATTATGTTGAATATTATTCCAATAGTAATCAGTCCGGCACTAAATGATCCAAACATTATAAATATAGTCCAAATTTTCTAAGCTTATGAATGAATGATTTTGTCGAATGTATTGTCGTTCAACAAATTTCCCGCGTCGAATAAGTCATCTTCTATGTCTTCTCCTATTATGCGTCTAGTGATTTGATTTAGTATGGCTGGTTTTTCCGCCGGGAACATTACGACATTTCGAAGGTTTTCCAAGTCCTTTTCTGTGTAAATACCATTATTCACGAAATCTCCGGGATCCGTGTATTTCCATGTAGGTATGTTTAATGGTTGCAGAATCTCCGGTATTACTGTCTCTGTTATCGATGGTGTTAACTTGTACCATTTTCCATCTATTTCAAAAGTTGTGGGTAGTAAGGCGTTGCATGCTCGTTGTGTTCCTTTGTAAGTATACGAGACTTCGGTGTGAGGAAAAATGACTGATTTTTATGTGTGACTGGGATTTCTTGGTAACACGTATAGTTTGTTTGTCTGAATTTCACAAGTATAGGCGTACATTGTATGAGGTGGGCCACCTCGCCTGCTATTACAGCCATGTACCCTGGTGCCTTCATTACTGAGTATGCGAATTCGTCTGGGTTGAGCGACGATAGTGCTAATGAGTTAAGTAATACTCCTCGTTCCAGATTACATCGGTGCGCCACGGTGTCTCGATAGAGGTTATTTATCTCGTTTTGCCAATGTTTTGTGATATACATTAGTTTTGTGTTAAAGTATGTTGTCAGGGTTACGTCGTGCACGTCTACTGTGGTTGTAGTAGGGAATGGCTGGTTGATTTCTGTTTCATAAATGTAGCTTTTACTTTGTTTTGTCTGAAATAGGCGGTAACCACATACGTGTTTTTCCCTAGTTATCGTGAAAGCAAATTTCGTTCCATCCGTTGTGTTAGCGAAGAATACCACTAATGTCATGTTATCCACTGTTTTTATACTAATTGCTGTATACAGTATCGCGTAGCGATTGAAGTCGCTCTCTCTTTTGGGTTTCGGGTTCCAGAATAAGCCCAGTCCGTTCTCGTCTATACATTCCCCTTTCTCATATTCGCACCTTGTTCCGGAATTCATTATTAAACTTTGAGTTTCTTTATTCAGAGTTGCCTCGCGATCAAAAAGTGATATTTCAACTTTCAGTGTAACTACTACATTATCGGTGGTGTTCGTGTTTCCTGAGAATTGCGCGCCTTCACCGGTGCCGTCACCGTTTATGCTGCCTGCAATTGTAATCATATCATAGTTTGTAGAGTTTGACGTCAATCTGTCGATTTTCACGTTTCCTATTAGTGTTTCTCCGTGTCTGTGCATATCGATGCAGTTTTCTCTCGATGTGTATTGTAAATACGTTACATCTCCCCCCTTAACATCGCTTATGTGTGAATGCATTCCACAATATTTAATTTTACGATTTACTTTAATTTTACATTGCCGAATCTGCACCGGTTCGATATCCGTGTATTGAATAAATTATATGAACTTGTTAACATTATTTGTAAGCAGGTTATTGAACTCGCAATCACCTATATTTCTTAGTAATATTCTCGTTATGTTCGGCGTGTTGGTAGATCTACAATCATAGGCCGTGAGCGCATCCGTCATTCGTAGTATCAAAAAGCATATAAAGAGTTTCAACGATGACATCGTTTTGCTGCTGCGCATCATCGTCATTATTCGTTGCGATACCTGCAATTTCATTTTCATTTATGTTTAGTTCGATCGCGTTGGGTGATCTAAATCTAGTTAATCTAAGCTTATTAGGGTGTACAATTCGTGTCTTATTTCTAAACGTGATTTCAACATTTTCATGTTTAAAAAACGCAATATTTTATGCGGACTTGTATATTCGACAACGAAGGGTCCTTTCTTTGGGTCTTTAAGAAGGAGTACGTAATCTCCCACTTCAAATGCACATGGATTTACATTCCTGTCATAGTATAATTTAGATTTTACTGTGGCGTTTTTTAAGTTATTTCGCGCTATTTTTGTATATTGATAAAATTTTCTTTTAGTTTTTCCAAGTATTGACAATATGTATTATCTTTAACGTTTTCGGTTATTTGTTTTGCGTTTGGTGTTCGTGCAATTTTACCGAACACACATTCATAAGGGGTTAAACGTGTGCCCTTATGTACACTTGTCTTATATGCGAATGCGGCGGTATTTAGCCATTCGTTCCATGTCGTTTCATTTTTTACGTAACATCGAAAATATTCTTTTAATACGTGGTGCATACGTTCAATAAAGCCATTGCTTTGTGGTCTATATGCTGTTGTTGTACTATGTTTAATATTTTATATTTACGCGATATTTTTTATGAGGCTACTCGTAAATGCCGCCCCTTGATCGGTTAATATGGCGCGTGGTGCACCGTATTGATAAACAAGTTTTCCTAAGAATGCGTCAGCTATTTTTCGCCAATCGGCGGCTGTCAGCGGGGCCGCGACTACGTATTTAGTTAATAAACATTGCATGGTTGGTGTATACAAAAAGTTACTCTTTGTTCTAGGTAGTGGTACCACGATATCTAATGCTACGCGGTCAAACGCGGCTCCAGGTGTGTCAGTAAGTATCATAGGTTGATTTATTTTACGTGTTAATTTATTTAATTTACATACTTTGCATCTTGCGATTATTTCCTGTATGTCTCTTTTTAGTGTGGGCCAGTAGAAATCTTATCGTAATCGATTATAAGTTTTTGTGATACCTTTATGTCCACTGATTGTAGATAAGTAAATAAAACTTATGATTTTTTCTTGTTCTTCTTCTGGTGGTGTCTGAACAAGTCCCTTACAAATTATTAGCTTGGTTTCTTTGCATTGGTCGAACACGACCTTTAGGTGTTGTAAAATAGTATTCCAGCTTACGTCGTCTATCTCATTTGTTTGCGCGACTCTAATTGTTTTTAATTCATTTTTCTGCAAGAAGTCTTTTATGTTGCCGAAGGCTAATTAATGCTAGTGTATCTTCATTAAGGGGGGAAATCACAGTAAAATTTTTAATTTTTTGAAAAAAATTTTTTTCGCCTAAAAGGTGCTTTAGGGTCTTAAAAATAATATACCAAATGATGGAACACGGCAAAAGTGTCCGAGTGCCCAAATTTTTCATTCTGCGGTAACGCCACTCAGGTATGCTCCAAGTACTTAAAACTTTAAACGCGTTTTCCTCGAAACCACTTTTTTTGAGCTCGCCAAAGACATAACTCGAGCAAATCTTTACCAATCAACTTAAAATTTTGACAGTAGCCTTAAAATATTTTTCTTCACGAAGCTACGTAGGATTTTTTATTTTATATAGCTAAGTTTTTTTTATCGAAGATTTGATGGCGTTTTTTTTTGTTAAAAATTTAACTTTATTTTCAAACATGCACTATTTTGTAAAAAATTAATACATCATAAAAATCCTACGTAGCTCGCTAGCTGTTGTTATATGAAAACTAAAAAATTTTGGATTTTTCTCCCAGGTCAGAAATTAAGAAGTCTACGTCTTCGGCCATCGACACGCTTTCAAAAATAGGTGCTTTGGGGCATATGCTGCGCAGCCGCCATTTTTTAATTTTTTTTATTGAAAAAATTACATTTTGTACTTTTTTAGTATTACTATAAAACCTACATTACAGATTTTCGATTAATACTTTTATTCAGCCAAAATTAATTCCCGAAAATATGCCTATTTTTTTGTGTGCTACTGTGATTTTCCCCCTTAACGCGTATGTTTCGATCCTTTTTTAGAGTGACTATAAAATATTTTTTGTTGCGGACTGAATAAGTGTTTACCGAGCCGATGCCGGGTCTCGACTAATGTCTCAGCATTCCTTATTCTTGGGTTTTCAATGCTCCTTCACACAGTGGCTCATTTTTACTTGATACGAATAATATTCTGTTATCATTATGAGTTGAAATTCCGTCCCGAGTTTCAATAATGTTGGGTGATGGTCTGGGTCTACGTGTTCGATTTATGTTTACATCAAATGGTATGCACACTTGATCCATTATTTCCTCTGACGAGTCTGTTTGTTCGGTTGTCGAATTCTGTAAAGCTGTTTCAGATACTCGTTCGCTTATAGACTCTTCGCTTTTGTCGATATTTTTTACGTTTTGTAATTCGGAAATTTCAGTTATTTTTTTTTTTTGATGTTTATTTGCGTTTGTTTCATGTTCTTCGTTCAAGTCGATGTCAGTTGATATTTTGGATATTTGATCTTTGCTCCTTGTACCACTTGTTATTCTCGGCGTGTATATTTCGTCCGAGTCATCTGACTCCGTGCAGATGAATACTTTCTAGACTTCCTGGGTGGGTGGATTCCTAGACAATGCATCAGCCACGAAATTCGTTTTTCTTGGCTTGTATATAATGGTATAATCAAATTTTCTCAGTTTAAAATAAAATTTCTTTAGCCTTGATGAGGGTTCCTTTAATTTGTCTAGCCATACTAAAGGCTTGTGGTCGGTTATAAATGTAAATTTCCTGGGCAGTGTCGAAATTGGAATGCTGCGGTTACCATTGCAAGTAATTCTTTTTCTATGGTGCTGTAATCAATTTCAGCATTTTTTAATATTCTGGAGTAAAAAGCGATCAGTAGATCTTTGCCGTTGTGCAACTGGCTGAGTACCGCGCCTATTGCATAATTTGATGCATCTGTAGTGACTAAAAGATCTTTCTTGAAATCTGGGTATTGTAATAGAGGTTCTTTTGTTAGTTGTTTCTTTAAATACGTGAATGTTCTTTCTTGCGGTAATTCCTATTTAAAATCTGCATCTTTCCTTAAGAGTTGTGTGAGTGGCTTTGTTTCTCTTGCGAAATTGGGAATAAATTTCCTGTAATAGCCTGCTAATCCGAGTAATTGCTTAATGTTCTTGGGCGTCTTAGGTGTAGGGAAATTATTTATTGCATTAGTTTTCTTTGGATCCGGCCTTAAGCTATGCTGAGTGATAATGTGTCTGAGATAAGAGAGCGATTGATCGTAAAACCCGCATTTTTCTGGTGATAATCGCATGTTGGTTTCCCTCAAACGACGTGTAACTCTGTCAAATTTTTCGTCGTGCACTACAGGAGTTTTAGCGAATATGATTAAATCATCTATGTACACAAAAATGTCTTTTCCTTGGAGACCTCTAAATAATACATCCATGCTCCTCTGAACAGCGGCTGGGCTATTCTTTAATCCAAAAGACATCCTTGTAAAATGGTAATGTCCGAATGGTGTTGAGAATGCGGTTTTATGTTTATCGTGTTCATGCATAGGGATTTGGTGGAATCCTGAGGCTAAATCCAAAATACTAAAATATTCGTATCCTCCAAGCTGATCAATAATGTCCGATATGTTCGGAATAGGGTAAGCGTCGCTTATTGTCTTTGCATTAAGTTTCCTAAAATCGATAACAAGTCCCCACCGTTTTTCATTATACAATTCCTTCTCCGGGACGACTCACAGCGAGCTTCAATTAGGTGAGTTTGATTCTTCAATTATCCCGTCGTCAATCATTTTTTGCACTTGTTTCTTTACTTCTCTTCTTAAAATTTGGGGGTATCTGTTATGTCTGAGCATAAAGCCTACAAAATTTTTCAAATTTTCTATTTTATTTTTACATTTGATTTTATTTATTTTATTTTTTCGTACTTAATTTCATTAAATCAAAGCAAAATTTGCACGAGAAATAACATAAATATTTAGATTCCTGTTTTAAATTTATAATAACAATTTTTCTGTCTTAAATATTAATATTAAATTTACGCCATCTGAATGGAAGCAATGATTTTTTAGCTGGTACTTGACTATTGCGCATGCGCCAGGCTCCGCGAAGAGCTTAAACTAGTGCAGCAAGTGTAAAACAGGCCTTTAGCGCAGCGTAAGTTTAAAACAGGCTCCGCGCAGAGCTCAAACTGGTTCACAATAGTTGTGAGCCGGAAACGAACCATTTTGCAGGAAGCTTTAAGATACATCAAAATTAAATAAAAACATATATTCAAAATATTATAATTGAATAATTAGATGAAAGCATATATAAAAAATATTATCTAAGAAATATTATAATTTAATAAAAATTTATATTATCTTAAAATAAAATGAAAAAAGATATAAAAAATATTCTTATTATTTAATTAGTCAAAACAAATATAAGAAATATTATATAAGATATATTATAATTGAATAATTAGATAAAATATTATATAAGAAATATTATAATATAATAAGAATATATATAAGCTTAAAATTAAATAAAAAATACATAAAAAAAAAATTATAACTTAACAATTAGACCAGAGTATATAAGAAATATTACATAAGAAATATAATCGTAAAGTTTAATAAAAAATATATAAAAATATTAATAACTAAATAATTAGACAAGAATATATAAGAAATATTACATAACAAATATAATCTTGAAGATGAATGAAAAATATACAGAAAATAATTAATTAGATAAAAACATATATAAAAAATATTATGATTGAATAATTAGATGAAAACATACATAAAAAATATTATAATTATATAATTAGATGAAAACATACATAAGAAATATTATAATTGAATAATTAGATGAAAACATATATAAGAAATATTATATAAGAAATATTATAATTTATTCTTATATAAATATTATTATTATTTCTTATATTAATTTTAAGAATTAAAAAGGGATAAAAATATAAGTAAAATTTAGAAATAATATTTAAGCAGATTGTAACGGGGCAAATTTCCTTACACCCGTTAGCAACGCAGGACCTTCTTCTGGTCCTGCTTTAATCTCGTGTGTGAGGGGCCTTGCCTCAGGCCCCGCGGCCGGTGCAGCTCCCACCGGGCTCGGCTGCTCAGTATGTGTGCCAACGATCGGTTGGCACACCCGCGGAGGCGGCGGTATTCGGGATAGGGACGCTAGAAGGGAGATGAAAGAAGAAACGTACCAGCTTTGTGCCAAATAGTTAATTTAATCCAAATAAAAACAACAATTACACAGCCAATGGTACGAATGATCCCCGAGAGGTCGATTATTGCGAAGAGCAATTAGTATTGCCTCACGCGCAATACTAATTCTCAAGGTGCGCACTGCGCATGCGCACCTTCTTCGCTTCGCGCAGCTACACACACGTGTAGTTTATGTACGGCAGATATAGAGAGAGCAGTTCCCCCTCTATACTGCCGTAGTTCGTGGTTGCTCGAGTGAGAGCGGCTCTACCTCTCACTCGAGGCTGTAGTCTATGGTTGAGCGAGAGAGCTCGTTCCTCTCGCTCAACTGCGTGCTCGCAGGTTGTACGAGTAAGAGTGGCTTTCTCTTACTCGTACGCCTATTCTATGATAGTGCGAGCGAGAGATCGATCCTCTCACTCGCACTCGCGCGGCCTAATCGAGTTTGAGTTACGCGGTCTCGCGCGTAACTCTGCTAGATCTATATATGCCTGACGCGATCGCACACGCGTCAGGAAAATTAAATATAACTACTCGCGGTCTAATTATGCTAACGAGTGGCCACTTACTTTTACGAATAGCTGCTCGCGGGATTGTCTATCGGATCTCTGCGTAAACGCTGCGGAAAATCTCAATAATCGCTGTGTCCTTTTTCCGATCACTCGAACGCGTGCGGCTCTTTCCACGGCTCGGACGAGAAGAAGGCTTGAGGGGAGGGCTCCTCCTTCCCCTCTCGCCTATCGGTTTTCCCGCGTAGCGCTATCGATTCTCCATCGATAGCGCCGCGTTTCGGTACGCCGCGGCTTTTCCCGCGTCAAGCCATCGATCGCTTGATCGATGGCGCCGCATATCGTCGCGCCGCGAACTCTCTCTCTATCGCCTATGGCAGGTGGCTTAGCCTCTATAAGCCGCCTGTCACAAGATATAAAATAAATAGACATAAAACTTCATCTTTTATATATATACATGAACCTTACAAAAAAAGAAAATCAAAATAACTATTTATTTTATTGAAGGTTAAAAATACATAATAAATGTAAATTTAATGTAAAATGTAAATGTAAAATGCAAATGTAAGTGTAAAAAGGAAAATGATATAATTTCCAATCGTTTTAATTAACTGAAATATGTTAACTAATAATAATTAGAATATTCATAATATACTTACATTTACATAATAAAAGGAAAAACTAAAGCGAATGAATAACTTTAAGTCACAAGCAAAATGAACCTAATACAAAACAAATTAAAATTGTAACAATCTTATGATGAAAGTCGGAAAGTGTAATACCACTTATATTTGAAATATTTAATAATCACCTTATTAAATTTAAGAATTTTAATATTGTTAAAGAACTCAGCGAGGAAATAAATAAAATTCTTTGCGTAGCTTTGTGAATAATAAAGAATAAAATAATAAGATTGGAATGTAAAAATCAAACACAAAAGCGAATGCGAAATTTCAAACAGACAAACTGTAATTCAAGAAATAAACACAAATCCAGATTATTAAAAACCAATTAAGATACTGTAATAGCAACATCCTGGGCACCAAAGAGTCGACTACGCGTATGACGTACAACCACTGCCATTAGACGATCAACTATAAACCAGCCAATCACAACGAGCCCCCGCTCCAAGCTGCGGCGCGGCGGCAAGTTACGGAGGAACAGTCAGTGTTAGTCGACGGGTGAAGAAAAGTCAGTTTGAAAAAGGAGTTTGAAGAAGTCATCCGAAAGAAGTAGTTACTCCAAAGCATCACCACTAAGTGGAGTTGTTACGCGCGCAATTTGTAAACTCGACTCTGTTTTACTTTAAAGTTAAAAGAATAAATTAAATTAAAATTCCAATTCCACGCGTAGCAATTATTTACAGAATACCAATCATTATTTCAGACTCGCGAGATCTCAAACTACTTCAACCTGTATTTCAAATTTTTATAATTTCTAAAGTTAAATAAAATAAATTTAGATAAGCATAAATTCAATTCGTCGTGCTAAATTTTAAAATACAAAGAAAAGTTAGTTTTGTGCAAGTTAGGAAACTAAGACGAACAGAAATATCTTATTTTGATTTAACTACAAAGAGACGTCAACTTAGATTATCCGAAGGAAGGAAGATTGGAGTACACCGAGTCCCAATAAAGTCACTCACTTGTTACCCGATACTCTCTTTGTCAGGACTGCTAATACCAGCCTTACGCTTACCACGCCATCCTAAAGAAGGTTGAAACAGAATTTCACCTCACTGCAAGGGCAGTGCAAAGATAAGTACAAAATGAAATCAAATTTTACGCATGTTCGGAAGCATTTCCTTACAAAATTATTTAAAAATAAAGTTAAAATAAATTAAAATAAATAATTTCAATTTTATTGTATTAAATTAAAAATATATTAAATTAAAAGTATATTGAATTAATATATATGTATAAATATATATATATATATATATATATATATATATATATATATATATATATATATATATATATATAAAAATAAAAGTTGTTAAAATAAATTAAAATCAATAATTTTAATTTTATTATATTAAATTAAAAATATATTAAACGAAAAATATATTTACCATACAAAAACTAAAAATAAAGTTAAAATAAATTAAAATAAATATTTTCAATTTTCATTCCATAAGCACCGGTGAATCAATTTAAACAAGTTTTCGCATTTTCTCAATTTTGGCGATAAATAAAAATTAAGTGGTGACAGCGCTGCCTTTTTCATTTTTTGAGTTAGAGAAATTTCCATAAACCGAACAAACGCGCGTGAATTTTGATAAATCTATATATGTATTCTATTTTATCCAGGACGTAACATATCTATACTGTTTGACATTTACTGGTATGTCGTCAACCGTTTCTATACGGTGTTTTATAATATGGGTCGATTGCAATTTTTCGTTAGGTAGTTGAAATATTTCGGCATTTTCGCCGATATTCGATCAATGTATTTCTTATCCTCTTTTTCATATTCATTTATTCTTAATAATTCTTTAACGATTTCAATTCCTTCACGCGAATACCCATTTGCATTTGAGTGTGGGGGCTTTTTTTCATTCTCTAGTGCCATCGTGCAGATAAACATATTATTCTTAAGAAAATCAAGTCCTTCCTGAAAACGCGTCATTAATGTTTCTACATCGTCGTCATTTGCTTCCTCAAACGTCTCTGATCCGTTTGTCATATATTTGAAATTACTTACGTTAATCGCGTTACAGAAGTCGCTCAAATTACTCGCGTTTTCCGATATTTCCAAATCCTCGTCACGGCCCATGTAATATCTCGAAAAAAGGTATTTTTCCATTATCTCATAATATTTTTTGATTTCGTCAGTATCATTGTCATATTCAATTTCCATTTTATTACTTTCCGACGTTTCATCTTCATTTTGTTGCTCTATATTAATTAATCGCGCTTCCTTCGCGTTGTTCTCATACGTATTTTTATTCGCAGCGGCGTCTCTCGCGGCCCTTAATCTAAAATCGCACGCATCCTCGGCGACTACAGAATTATCCTTAAAACATTCCTGCGTTGTACTCGCGGTACCATAATTATCGGCGGCATTATCAGCGGCCCTTTCTAACCTTTTTCGCGGACTTTCCGCGGACTCAAAATTTTCAGTTATATTTTGTGCAACAATTTTACTATTATTATCGTCGTTTTCGGTGTCTTCACTAATATTGTTATTATTTTCGGACGGCGGTTGATTATAAATTTTCTTCGCGATTACCGGCATTATTGGAATTCGTACAGCGACTTTAAACTCGTTAGTATTCGTTATGGGCACAATTACTTTCCCGTTTATGTTCTTTGCCCTCGTATCACCTATTATAACGTTTGGGTAAATTTCCGTTAGTAGGACTATGCCCTCACTTATTTCTTGTTTTGTGGACGCGACGACCCATGTTGTTTCTTTTGGCGGGCAGTATTGTATTACTTCGTTCTTGAACGTCGCGACGATAATATCGTTCTTCGTTATATTTGATTTTTCGAAATTCATTAATGGCTGATGGCCTTTACAAAATTCTGATTCGATCATTGCCTTTGTTTTAATAGGAAATGAGTCTTTTATTACTAAAAAGTGTGTCTTACAGTTCAAATCGTGAAGTCTGATCGCAACTACTCCTATTGTTTCTTCAGAGGTTCCGCCGATACCGTTTACACGCGGTGTGTATGTTTCGTCTATTTCAACGTCTGGTGCTAAAGCCGACAATTCAATCACGTTTGGTTGTGCACCCGTATCAACTATAGTTTCTGTTATTTCGCCAATAGAATCTGCGGAGTGTAGGCGTCTTATTAGTATGCTTCCCAATGAGTTTACTGCGTAGCAGTAGTGGACGTTTCCGAGTTCTCGGAAATCTTCGTGTAATTGACCGGGCATCCCTGATTCACCGTTCCCCGTGTTACGTCAGTGGTTTCCCAGGCGGCTTTCCCGTTTCCCGCTCGTCTAGCATCATTATTTCTTCTCGAGTAACAATTCTCTATTGAATGGCCCTGTCTTTTGCAGTACCTACATTCTGCATTCGGGTCGTATCGTCCGTGATTGTGATTGCGATTCTGCTCTCGGTATTGGTTTTGGTTATTGGTGTGGTAATTTCCCCTGAATTCTCGCGAATCGCGGTATTTGCGTAGGTCGCGACTAATATTTTGCCCGTTGTATTAATTTCTATCATTACGATTATTCTGATTTCTATGGTTTTCACGGTATTCTCTGTCTCGCGGCATGTCCCTTCTCACAAAATTATCACGATTGTTCTGATTTCTATGGTTTTTACGGTATTCTCTGTCTCGCGGCATGTCTCTTCTAACAAAATTATCACGATTAAACTTCCGTTTATTTGTATTATTGGTACCGTGCCTCTCATTTTTATTATTTACATTCTTTTTTTGGCGCGAATAGCTCTTGCGAAGGCTAACTCTAAATCAAAGCCGCAGCTTCCCATATGATTGCGGTATTTTGGAGTCAATCCATAATAGAATTCTTCAATTACTTCTTTATCTAATTTTGTTTCCAAGTGAGGTGTAAGTTCGTCATAGTCTTTCTTTATACAGATGCAATCTGCTATCGCAGCTCGTAATTCAGTAACTCTTCCGATATATTCCAATACGTTGTTATGATTTTTGATTGAAAGCCTTGACAATTGGCCGCGGTAGTATGTCGATGTTTTAGATGTTGCGAATGTATTTCTTAATTCAGTGATAAATACATCGATGGTCTGGTATTGACGATTGCCCATTGCCGCAGCGACGTTGTTATCCAATTTTAATTTTAATAAACCGGTAATCTCCGGTTGTAAATTTAGAGGAAATTTGTCCTTGATTCGTTTTATTACTTGCATAAATTCGAATAAATTTCGACCGTTAAATCGTGGTATCCTTTGCAATAATTCTTGCATCAAGTACGGTGTTATAGCGTTACGGTCGGTTGGTCTTTCGCGCCCGGAATTAAGCAATTCATTAATTTGTGTCGGTGAATTCATTCTTCTATGTAAATTATCTATTTGTCGCACGAGTTCGTTCATTTGTTCGTTGATATCTATGTTTCCCCAGTTCGCGTTGTTTGCTTCGCCTGTGTTTATTTCGTCGTTTGATTCTTTCGTATTTTGTTTCTGCCTGCTTTCAAGTTCGCGTATCTTTTTTTTTAAATAGTAAGTTTTGTCGCGTTCAATTTTCAGTGTTTCCTGTACATTTTGCATCGCGGTTTGATAGTTACGTTTCGCCTGTTTCATCTGTTTCTCAAATTCGGCTTTCTGCGCGCGAAGCCTTTGTTAGCGTTTGTTCATCTTATCGAGTTTCAATGCAAGTTCGTCTGGTGTTAATTCCTTTATTTGGTTTGCCATTTCCCGCGTTATCATGGATTCTTGTTCTCAACTATTTGAACTATTCGCGTTCGGCGATTTAGTCGTTATTTCGCGGGCTTTTGATAGATCAACTTCTCAATAATGATTTTCTATTTCAGAAGTAGCTGTGCATGTGTGAACTGAGTTCGCGTTTTTATTTAATTTTGAATGATTTCCTCTCCACGTGGGTCTGTTTATCACGCGGCTTTTCGCAAACTGTCAATTTGTTTGAATAGCGGTAGTCTAGGAAATGTCTTGTAAAGGGTTAATCATCTAATAAATTTGTTTGAAAATTACGTGCTAGTATATAAAGTTGTAAAAATTGTGAAATATTTTATCTACTTATTTTGTATATATTCAAAAGGAAAATTTATATCCTTATTACAGTATTTCGTCGTTAATAGAAAAATTTCTAAAATATTTTTTAAAGTAACTTTTAATATTTAATCTATTTATTACATCATTTTTTTCTTTTATGAATTATTTGAATCTATCTAAGTTACTGTGTTGATTTGAGTAATGTTACTTTCATTTTACAAAAATATATTTACTTTTGAAATGTTTATTTAAATTGTAATCATGCTTTTGTTATTTGCATATTATTTTATTAGATTGCTGTGATGTTTCAAAATATTTCAAAATTGTGAAAAATATTAATTACTGATGATTTTTAAAATTTATTGATAATTTATGAATTTTGGACAAATTATTCCGTTGACTATTTGGAATTATTAAATTTTTTACATAGGTTTGAAGCACAGGGCTTAAAGTTCATTTATCCTTTTAAAGATAAAAAAAAATTATAAAAATTTTATGTCAACTAAATGATCTGTTCATCAAAATTTTCACTAGTAATTTTTATTTAGTTTTAGATTTTTAGTATCCTCAAATACTTTTAATTTAAAAAAAAAAAAAAAAATTTTATTTTAAAATCTTATAATAAAAATATAGTTATATTTTCTTTATTGGTACATATATATTTTCTGAAATTTATTTCGAAATAAATGTTATAATTGTATAATATTATTAATCTTGAAGTACGTTTTAACTATAAGCGTTTATGAGTAATATTTTGTTAAACTTTTGTGTGATTTCAATTTTATTTTTAATATTTCTCCCAAAAATAAATTTATTTTTTTATTATTATTCAATATTTTATCACGATATTATTATTTTTATTCTATTATCTATATATATTTTTTGAAATTCATTTTGAAATAAATGTTATAATTGTATAACAATCATAATCTTGAAGTATGTTTTAACTATAAGCGGTTATGAGTAAAATTTGTTAAGCTTTTGTTTGATTTCAATTTTATTTTAAATATTTCTCCCAAAATAAATTTATTATTTTATTATTATCTAATATTTTTGTATATATCCCAATTTTATTATTTTTATTTTGTTTAGTATCCCACCGCTGTCACTATTTTTCTTATGTTACGTCCCGGATAACATAGAATATATATAGATATATATCTAGTGTAACAGGGTAAATTTATTTACCCCGTTAGCAACACAGGACCTTCCTCTGGTCCTGCTTTTCTTGTTTTGTGTGTGAGGGGCCTTGCCTAAGGCCCCGCGGCCGGTGTTGCTCCGACCTGGCTCGGTTGCTCAGGATGTGTGCCAACAACCGGTTGGCACACCCGCAGAGGCGGCGGTATTCGGGATAGGGACGCTGTAGGGTAATAAAAATAAGAACGCACCGTCTCAGTGCTAAAATGCTGATTTAATAAATAACAACTAAAACAATACAAAATTTGATAAATTATAGCGGAGAGGTCTTATTACGCGAAGAGCAATTAGTATTGCCTCACGCGCAACACTAATTCTCAAGGTGCGCACTGCGCATGCGCACCCTTTTCGCTTTGCGCGGCTGCACACACACGTGTAGTCTATAAACGGCAGACATAGAGAAAGTAGTTCCCCTTCTATACTGCCGTAGTTCGTGACTACTCGAGTAAGAGCGTCTTTTACTCTCACTCGATACACCATAGATTTTGTAGTCTATGGTTGAGCGAGAGAGCTCGTTCCTCTCGCTTAACTGCGTGCTCGCAGGTTATACGAGTAAGAGTGGCTTTCTCTTACTCGTACGTCTATTCTATGATAGTGCGAGAGAGAGATCGATCCTCTCACTCGCACTCGCACGTCCTACTCGGGTTTGACTTACGCGGTCTCGCGCGTAACTCTCCTGTATATATACTAGGTTGTTCAAAAAGTTTTGAAGGCGACATCTATAGAGCAGTAGAAGAACCAAAATTTTTACGCCATTTTAATATTTCATCTTTCACATAAATATACCCAAAGTTTCATTCCACTCTGTCAATTCATTGTTTGTTTACAAGCCATTTAAAGTTGACGTGTCAGTGTATTTTTTTTTACAATGGAAAAAACCGAATATCGTGCAGTGATAAAATTCTTTGTTTTGGAAGGTTTATCAGCAACGGAAATTCATACAAAAATAGTGAAAGTGTTAAAAGAATCTGCTCCTTCATTTTCAACATTGCAACGATGGGTTTTAGAGTTTAGACGTGGTCGAAAAAGCGTTGAAGACGATCCACGCTCAGGACGTCCAAAAAGTGCATCAACACCAGCATTCATAGCAAAAGTACAGGATATGGTTTTGGAAAATCGTCGATTGACCAAGAGATATTTAGCAGAGGCCCTAGACATCTCATTAGGCAGTGTGAGTTATATTTTAAATAAAGTTTTGGGTTTCTGAAAGCTCTGTGCACAATGGGTGCCGCATTCGCTCACAATGGAACAGAAACACGTTCGAATGCGACTTTCTGAGCAACATTTAGAGCGTTTTCGAAAGAATAAAAAGGATTTTTTGCGTCAATTCATCACTATGGATGAGACTTGGGTCTACCATCATGACCCTGAATCAAAACAAGAGGCTAAAGAGTGGTGTCAACCAGGCACTTCGGCACCGAAGCGAGTTCGTGTCCAGAAATCGGCGAAGAAGGTGTTAGCGTCAGTTTTTTGGGATGCAAAAGGGATTTTGTTGGTGGATTATCTCCAAACTGGCAAAACAATAAATTTTAAATATTATTGTAACCTTTTGGTCCAATTAAATGAAAAAATTAGTGAAAAAGGACCCGGTTTGCACAAGAAAAAAATCATTTTTCATTAAGACAATGCACCCGCTCACACAGCTCGAAAAACCATCACTAAAATAACCAAATTAAAGTACGAATTGTTGCAGCATTCACCTTATTCACCTGATTTAGCTCCCTCTGACATCTGGCTGTTTCCACACCTCAAGAAATGGGGTAAGCATTTTTCATCAAACGAAGAGGTTATAGCCGTCGTAGAGGAGTATTTTGCAGGCCTTGCAGAAAGTCACTTCCATGATAGGATAAACTAGTTGGAAAACCGTTGGACCAAGTGTATTGAACTTATGGGAGATTATACTGAGCAATAAAAGTGATTTCACCAACACAAAAAAGTATCTTCATTTCCGCTTTCA
The DNA here is from genome assembly GCA_949987625.1 of Chalcis sispes. NCBI lineage: Eukaryota > Metazoa > Arthropoda > Insecta > Hymenoptera > Chalcididae > Chalcis > Chalcis sispes. Next base: position 39,817,309 of record OX465095.1, on the reverse strand, counting down.
AAGCTTTCTGAACAACCTAGTATCTACGCCTGACGCGATCGCACACGCGTCGTAAAGCTGAATCTAATTATTCGCGGACTAACTAATACGATTAAGTGGCTACTTACTTTTACAATCTTTGATCGCGGAATCGTCTCTCGATTACTGCTGCGGATCGCTGCGGAAAAGTCTTCAAGGCTCGCGAAAAATTCGTAACTCCTCAAAGCACGTGCGGCTCGTTAGACTGCTCGTACGAGAAGAAGGCTTGAGGGGAGGGCTCCTCTTTCCCCTCTCGCCTATCAGTTTTCCCGCGTAGCGCTATCGATTCTTGATCAATAGCGCCGCGTTTCGGTACGCCACGGCTTTTCCCGCGTCAAGCCATCGATCGCTTGATCGATGGCGCCGCGTATCGTCGCGCCGCGAACCCTCTTTCTATCGCCTATGGCAGGTGGCTTAGCCTCTATAAGCTACCTGTCACAATAGATATATCAAAATTCACGCGAGTTTGTTCGTTTTATGTAAGATTCTTTAACTCAAAAAGAGAAAAAGGCAGCGCTGTCACCACTTAATTTTTATTTATCGCCAAAATTAAGAAAATGCGGAAACCTGTTTAAATTAATTCACCGGTGCTTATGGAATTAAGGGGGGAAATCACAGTAAAATTTTCAATTTTTCGAAAAAAATTTTTTTCGCCTAAAAGGTGCTTTAGGGTCTTAAAAATAATATACCAAATGATGGAACACGGCAAAAGTGTCCGAGTGCCCAAATTTTTCATTCTGCGGTAACGCCACTCAGGTATGCTTCAAGCGCCTTAGAACTTTAAACGCGTTTTTCTCGAAACCACTTATTTTGAACTCGCCGAAAACATAACTCAAGCAAATCTTTACCGATCAACTTCAAATTTTGACATTAGCTTTGAAATATCTTTGTCCACAGAGCTATGTAAGATTTTTTATTTTATATAGCTTAGTTTTTTTTATCGAAGATTTAATGGCTTTTTTTTTGTTAAAAATTTAACTTTATTTTCAAACATGCATTATTTTGTGAAAAATCAATACATCAAAAAAATCCTACGTAGCTCGCTAGCTGTTGTTATATGAAAACTAAAAAATTTTGATTTTTTTTTTCAGGTCAAAAATTAAGGAGTCTACATTTTCGGCCATTAACACGCTTTCAAAAATATGCGCCTTGGTGCATATGCTGCGCAGCCGCCATTTTTAATATTTTTTATTGAAAAAATTACATTTTGTACTTTTTTAGTATTGCTATAAAACCTACTTTACAGATTTTCGATTGATACTCTTATTCAGCCAAAATTAATTCCCGGAAATATGCCTATTTTTTTGTGTGCTACTGTGATTTCCCCCCTTAAAATTAAATATTTATTTTAATTTATTTTAATTTTATTTTTAGTTTTTGTAAGATAAATATATTTTTCATTTAATATATTTTTAATTTAATATAATAAAATTGAAATTATTGATTTTAATTTATTTTAACCCTTTTTATTTTTATATATATATAAATTAATTTAATATTCTTTTAATTCAATATATTTTTAATTTAATACAATAAAATTGAAATTATTTATTTTAATTTATTTTAACTTTATTTTTATACAATTTTGTAAGAAAATGCTTCCGAACATGCGTAAAATTTTGATTTTATTTTGTACTTATCTTTGCACTGCCCTTGCAGTGAGGTAAAATTCTGTTTCAATCTTCTTTGGGATGGCGTGGTTAGCGTAGGGCTGGTATTAGCAGCCCTGACAAAGGGAGTAGCGGGCAACAAGTGAGTGACTATTGGGACTCGGTGTACTCCAATTTTTTTTCCTTCGGATAATCTGAGTTGACGTCTCTTCGTAGTTAAATCAAAACAAAATATTTCTGTTCGTCCTAGTTTCCTAACTTGCACAAAACTAACTTTTCTTTGTATTTTAAAATTTGGCACAAAGAATGGAATTTGTGTTAATCTAACTCCATTTTATTTGGCTTTAAAAATTATAAAAATTTGAAATACAGGTTGAAGTAGTTTTAGATCTCGCGAGTCTGAAATAATAATTGGTATTCTGTAAATTATTGCTACGCGTGGAATTGGAATTTTAATTTAATTTATCCTTTCAACTTTAAAGTAAAACAGAGTCGAGTTTACAAATTGCGCGCGTAACCACTCAGTTTGGTGGTGATGCTTTGAAGTAACTATTTCTTTCGGATGACTCTTTCAAACTTCTTTTTCAGACTGACTTTTCTTTACCCGTCGACTAACACTGACTGCTCCTCCGTGACTCGCCGCCGCGCCGCAGCTTGGAGCGGGGGCTCGCTGTGATTGTATGGTTTATAGTTGATCGTCCAATGGCAGTGGTTATACGTCATACGCGTAGTCGACTCTTTGGTGCCCAGGATGTTGCTATTACAGTATCTTAATTGATTTTTAATAATCTGGATTTGTGTTTATTTCTTGAATTACAGTTTGTCTGTTTGAAATTTCGCATCTGCTTTTGTGTTTAGTTTTTACATTCCAATTTTATTATTTTATACTTTATTATTCACAAAGCTTCGCAAAGAATTTTATTTATTTTCTCGCTGAGTTCTTTAACAATATTAAAATTTTTAAATTTTATAAGGTGATTATTAAATATTTCAAATATAAATGGTATTACACTTTTCGACTTTCATCATGAGATTATTACAATTTTAATTTGTTTCGCATTAGGTTCATTTTGCTTGTTACTTAAAGTTATTCATTCGCTTTAGTTTCTCCCTTTATTATGTAAATGTAAGTATATTATGAATATTCTAATTATTATTAGTTAACATATTTTTAGTTAATTGAAAGGATTGGAAATTATATCATTTTCCTTTTGACACTTACATTTGCATTTACATTTATTATGTATTTTTAGCCTTCAATAAAATAAATAGTTATTTTGACTATCTGTTTTTGTAAGGTGCATGTAAATATATAAAAGATGAAGTCTCATGTCTATTTATTTTACATCTGCTTGAATATTATTTCTAAATTTTACTTATATTTTTATCCCTTTTTAATTCTTAAAATAATATAAGAAATAATAATAATATTTTTAAAAGAATAAATTATTATATTTCTTATATAATATTTCTTATATATGTTTTCATCTAATTATTCAATTATAATATTTCTTGTATATGTTTTTATTTAATTAATTATTTATAATATTTTTATATATTTTTCATTTAACGTTAAGATTATATTTCTTATGTAATATTTCTCATATATTCTTGTCTAATTATTTAGTTATTAATATTTTTATTTTTTTTCATTTAATTTTAAGCTTAATTATAATATTTCTTATGTATGTTCTTATCTAATTAATTATTTTTTATATATTTTTTATTAAACTTTAAGATTATATTTTTTATGTAATATTTCTTATATACTCTTGTCTAATTATTAAGTTATAATTTCTTTTTTATATATTTTTTACTTAATTTTAAGCTTATATATATTCTTATTGAATTATAATATTTCTTATATAATATTTTATCTAATTATTCAATTATAATATTTCTTACATAATATTTCTTATATTTGTTTTTGACTAATTAAATAATTAGAATATTTCTCATATCTTTTTTATTTAATTTTAAGATAATAAACATTTTAATTAAATTATAATATTTCTTAAATAATATTTTATCTAATTATTCAATTATAATATTTCTTATATATGTTTTTGACTAATTAAATAATTAGAATATTTTTTATATCTTTTTCATTTAATTCTAAGATAATATACATTTTTATTAAATTATAATATTTCTTAGATAATATTTTTTATATATGTTTTCATCTAATTATTCAATTATAATATTTCGAAAATATGTTTTTATTTAATTTCGATGTATCTTAAAGCTTCCTGCAAAATGGTTCGTTTCCGGCTTACAACTATTGTGAACCAGTTTAAGCTCTGCGCGGAGCCTGTTTTAAACTTACGCTGCGCTAAAGGCCTGTTTTACACTTGCTGCACTAGTTGAAGCTCTTCGCGGAGCCGTGCGTATGCGCAATAGTCAAGTACGAGCTAAATCATTGCTTCCATTCAGATGGCGTGAATTTAATATCAATATTTAAGACAGAAAAATTGTGATTATTAATTTAAAACAGGAATTTGAATATTTATCCTATTTTTCGTGCAAATTTGGCTTTGATTTAATGAAATTAAGTACGAAAAAATAAAATAAATAAAATAAAATTTAAAAATAAAATGAAAAATTTGAAAAATTTTGTAGGCTTTATGCTCAGACATAACAGAGCGACTAGGACGCCCAGCAGCCGTGCTTACCGAGGAAATCATTCAAAAAGTCTACGACGTGATTCTCGCTGATCAACGAATGAAAGTGCGCGAGGTAGCAGAGGCCGTAGGTGTGTCGACTGGAGCGGCAATTAATATTTTACATGATAAGTTCACGATGAAAAAACTGTCGGCCCGATGGGTGCCCCTATTGCTCACAGTGGACAACAAGCGGATGCGGCTATTAACTTCGAAGCAGTGTTTGGAGCAATTTAAGCGAGATCCGAAGAAGATATTGCGTCGAGTTGTCACCGTTGACGAAACCTGGATTCATCATTACACACCAAAAACTAATTAACAATCAAAACAATGGATTTTTCCCGGTGAATCTGCTCCAAAGAAGGCGAAGACGGTCCTATCGGCCGGAAAGGTCATGGCGACGATTTTTGGGATGCGAACGGCGTCATCCTCATGGATTTTTTAGAAAAAGGAAGAACGATCACTGGACAATGGTACAGTGAGTTATTCGACCGTTTTGACAAAAAATTGAAGGACACACGGCCGCATTTGGCGAAAAAGAAGGTGCTGTTTCACCATGATAACACACCAGCACATTAATCCGGAGTTGTCGCCGCCAAACTATATGAATTGCGTTATGAATTGCTGCCGCACCCCCCGTATTCACCCGATTGGGCTCCATGCAACTTTTTCTTGTTCTCTAACATGAAAAAATGGCTCGCGGGAAAAAAATTTAGCTCACACGAAGAAGTCATCGTCGAGACAGAGGCGTATTTTGGAGAGTTCGACAAATCCTATTTTTTGAAGGTTTAAAAAAATGGCAGGAACGTTAAGAGAAGTTTATCTTTCTAAAAGGGGACTATGTCAAAAAATAAAACAAAACTTTTTGAAAAAATGGTGTCTTCATTTCTCACACGAGTACTTATTGAACCGCCTGCATATGGTAATAGCTCTTGGGGTTTGAATTTCGTAGAATAATATATTTAGCAAACGATTTATCAGTTTTATCATTATTTTAGATTATTTGCATGGGAGATATTCGTAGATACACTATTCTCTAAATTTTAACGTACAATCTTGAACGATAAACATAAGGTAATAGTTTTGGAAATTAAACTTTCGTAGAATAATATATTTAGCCAACGTTTTATGGGTTTCTTACACTATTAGTGTAGCTTATCGTTCAGAGCGCCTATTGGAACAGAAATCAGATTACTGATAAGGCCGGACTCAAGTCGTATTGGTGTACTGATCAAGACACCTTGACTTAATTAATTAAAAATTTATTGTAAGACTTTTTGAGAGTATCGATAAAGGATAATCATATTTTAAAAGTTCTTGGGATCTAAATTACGTAAAATACTGTACGCGGCAAAAGTTTTATTAGTTTCATCAATATTTCAGGTTATTTGCTTGAGAGGAAATCATCGATATACCTGTCTATGAAATTCTACGTGCAGTCTTGACTGATATACATATGGTAATATTTCTTTTTATCTAAATTTTGTAGAATAATTTATTTGGCATACGATTTATTAGTTTTTTATGCGCCAAGTGTAACTTATCGTTCAGAGCGCTTAGCGGAAGAGAGATTAGGTTATGGATGAGGCCGGACTAAATAGAATTGGTATACTGAGTTAAACGACTGAAAACAATATATCGAAATCATTTTCAGGATTTTTTAAGAGTAATTTGAAACACTAATCATGTAGTAGTATGTCTTGGGATTTATATTTCGTATAGTAATATATTGAGTAAACGATTTATCAGTTTCATTTTCTCCAGGTTATTTGCATGGGAGATAATCGTAGATACATTCACCTGTGGAAAATTACGGGCAATCTAGAACTACAAAAATATGGTATTAGTTCTTAAGATTCGAATAGCGTAGAATAATTTATTTAGCAATCGATTTATTAGTTTCTCATGCGCCAAGAATAGCTCAATGATTAGAGAGCTGAGTGGCAGACTCAGCAGGTTACAAACAAAATAGAAGTAAACAAGTAGTGATGTACTAAGCAATAACTTCTGCAAACAATAAATCAAAAATCTATTCTACTAGGTTGTTCAAAAAGTTTTGAAAGCGGAAATGAAGATACTTTTTTTTGTTGGTGAAATCACTCTTATTGCTCAGTATAATCTTCCATAAGTTTAATACACTTGGTCCAACGGTCTTCCAACTTGTTTATCCCATCATGGAAGTGACTTTCTGCAAGGCCTGCAAAATACTCCTCTACGACGGCTATAACCTCTTCGTTTGATGAAAAATGCTTCCCCCATTTCTTGAGGTGTAGAAACAGCCAGAAGTCAGAGGGAGCTAAATCAGGTGAATAAGGTGGATGCTGCAACAATTCATACTTTAATTCGGTTATTTTAGTGATGGTTTTTTGAGCTGTGTGAACGGGTGCATTGTCTTGATAAAAAATGATTTTTTTCTTGTGCAAACCGGGTCTTTTTTCACTAATTTTTTCATTTAATTGGACCAAAAGGTTACAATAATATTTAGAATTTATTGTTTTGCCAGTTTGGAGATAATCCACCAACAAAATCCCTTTTGCATCCCAAAAAACTGACGCTAGCACCTTCTTCGCCGATTTCTGGACACGAACTCGCTTCGGTGCCGAAGTGCCTGGTTGACACCACTCTTTAGCCTCTTGTTTTGATTCAGGATCATGATGGTAGACCCAAGTCTCATCCATAGTGATGAATTGACGCAAAAAATCCTTTTTATTCTTTCGAAAACGCTCTAAATGTTGCTCAGAAAGTCGCATTCGAACGTGTTTCTGTTCCATTGTGAGCGAATGCGGCACCCATTGTGCACAGAGCTTTCAGAAACCCAAAACTTTATTTAAAATATAACTCACACTGCCTAATGAGATGTCTAGGGCCTCTGCTAAATTTCTCTCGGTCAATCGACGATTTTCCAAAACCATATCCTGTACTTTTACTATGAATGCTGGTGTTGATGCACTTTTTGGACGTCCTGAGCGTGGATCGTCTTCAACGCTCTTTCGACCACGTCTAGACTCTAAAACCCATCGATGCACAGTTGGAAATAAAGGAGCAGATTCCTTTAACACTTTCACTATTTTTGTATGAATTTCCGTTGCTGATAAACCTTCCAAAACAAAGAATTTTATCACTGCACGATATGCGGTTTTTTCCATTGTAAAAAAAATACACTGACACGTCAACTTCAAATGGCTTGTAAACAAACAATGAATTGACAAAGTAGAATGAAACTTTGGGTATGTTTATATGAAAGATAAAATATTAAAATTCTACTGCTCTATAGATGTCGCTTTCAAAACTTTTTGAACAACCTAGTAGCACATTATTGAAGTAATTACGATTATTAAATATTTAATAATACTTCTTCGGATATTAATTTTGTGGAATAATATATTTAGCAAATGATTTATCAGTGTCTTACGCGCTTAGTGTAACTTATCATACAGAGCGCTTATTGAAACAGAAATCAGGTTACGGAGGAAACTCGGCTAAATTATTATTGGTGTACTAAGCAAATCACTTTGGAATAATTTTTAAAAAATCAATTTAAGGACTTATTAAGAGTAATGAAGGATAATGATCCTTGAAGGATAAACATATTGCAATAGTTTTTGGAATCTGAATTGCGTAGCATAATATATGTAGCGAACGATTTATCTGCTTCATCATTAGTTTAGAATATTTGCATAAGAGAAAACCAAAGATATACATGTCTATAAATGTTTACAAGCAGTCTTGATTAATAAACTAATGCTGACAGGTCTTGTGATCTGAATTTCAAAAAATAGTATACATAGCCAACGATTTATCAGTTTCTCATGCTCCAAGTGTAGCTTCTCCTTCAGTGCGAGAAGTGGATAAGAGATCAGGTTACGGACGAAACCGGACTTAAATATTATTGTACTTAATAGATACTGTTGCAAGCAGTTCATCGGAAATCTATTGCAGAGCATATCAAAAGTAATCATAAATTACAAATATATAGTAATAGTTCTTGGGATCTGAATTTTGTAGAATAATATATTTAGCAAATGAATTATCAGCTTCATTATTATTTCAGATTATTCGTATCTGGAACAATTTACATATGGTATTAGTTCTTAGGATCTGAATAGCGTTGTTTAATATATTTGACAATCGATTTATTAGTTTCTCACGCGCCCTGTGTAGCTTAATGATCAAAGCGCTTCGTGGAAGTAAAATTAGGTTATGGACGAAACAGAACCAAACGAGTATTAATGTAGTTAGCACTGACTTTAGCAAAGAATTCATCGAAAAGTACTGCTCGATTTCTTATGGGTAATAATGAATGATAAACATACAGCTATATTTCTTGAATTTGTGTTTCGTAGATTAATATATTAAACAAACGATTTGTTAGCTTTATCATTACTTAAGATTGTTTGCTTTGGAAGATATTGTGAGTTAAAGTCATCTATGGAGTTTAACGTGCATTTTGAATTATTAACTGATGGTAATAGTTCTTTGGGATCTGCATTTCGTAAAATAACATTTTTAGCCAACGATTTATTAGTTTCTTACGCGTCTAGTGTAGCTTATTGCTCAGAGCGCTTAATGATAAAGAGATAAGCTTATTGATGAAACCGTACTAAAGTGTTTTGGTGTACATCAATAATTTTTGCAAACAATTCATCGAAATGATATTATAACACATTTTATGAGTAATTACGATTTATAAACATTTGATAGTAATTTTCGGGTATGAATTTCGTAGAATAATATATTACGTACCATTTTGAACGATAAATATAAGGTAAAAGTTCTTAAGATCTAAAGCCAGTGGAATAATATATTTAGCTAACGATCTTTGTACGCGCCTAGAGTAGCTTATCGCTTAGAGCGCTTATTGAAAGAGAAGTCAGGTTACAGAAAAAACCGGACTAAAATATTGTTAGCGTTCGGAAAAAATCGCTTTGAAATAATACGAGTATATCATACACAATTTTTCGACTTATAAAAAGTAATCTTAAAAGATAAACATTTTATAAAACTTTTTGGGGTTTGAATTTCGTAAATCATGTGGCGAACTATTTATAAGCTTCATCATTAGTTCAGATTATTTGCATTAGGAAAAATCGTAGATATATCTATCTATGAATTTTCGTGCAGTCTTGCTTGATGAAATAATGTTAACACCTCTTGGGGTTTAAACTTTAAAGAGTCATATATTGAGCAAATGAGATATTAGTTTCTCACGCACCAAGTGTAGCTTCCGTTCAGAGCGATGAGTGGATGAGTTATCAGTTTACGGACGAAAGCGGAGTTAAATAGTATTGTACTTAATAGATACTGCTGCAAGCAATTCATCGGAAATCTATTGCAGAGCATTTTGAGAGTAATCATGAATGACAAATACACAGTGTGTCCCATGGAAAACGAAACTTTTTCAAAACATCGATTTATATTGGCGCCACCTATTGGTGGATGTTAGCAATGGAAAGGTCCATTCTTAACTGACATCCTGCCAAAATTGTATGACATTTGGTTCAATGGAAACCAAAATATCGCGCTCAAAGTGACAGTATGTTTGTGGCATTGGTCGAAAAATGAACTTCGAACAAAGAGCAAATATTAAGTTCTGTTTTAAACCCGATAAATCCTTTACTGAGATGCATAATTTGCTAAAACTAGTTTATGGCGATAATTGTCTATCCCGTACCAGAGCGTATGAGTGGTATAAGCGGTTCCAGGAAGGTCGTAAAGACATTCAGGGCGACGAACATCCAGGTCCTTCGAATACCGTGGTTACTTAAAGTAACATTGAAAATGTGCGTGAATTTATAAAAAACGAGCCAAAATCTTCATTGCGATACATGGAAATGAAATTGAATATGTCAAAAAATTCAATTCATCGCATTTTGTCCGATCATTTGAATCTACGGAAGGTGTGTGCACGCTTTGTTCCACACAAATTGACCGACTACGAAAAATTGCTCCGAATTCAACATTGTGAGGATTTGATTAAAGAGTCAAAGAAGGACCCAAACTTTCAATATTTAATTGTGACTGGTGACGAGACAAGGTGTTCAATATAATCCCGAAACCAAGCGTCAAAGTGCTGAATGGAAGCACCCAACCGAGACCAATCTGAAAAAAGTCGTCTTGAAAAGTCAAAAGTGAAGACAACGTTGATTTGTTTCTACGATTCGGAGGGTATTATTCATCGTGAATTCATTTCACCTGGTCAAACGATTACTGCTGAGTTTTATCTTGGTGTTATGAAGCGTTTGCTCAGCCGTATTCGTCGTTTGCGGCCACAATACCGTAAAAAAGGGAGCGGGAGTTTGTTGCATGATAATGCCCCGTCTCATCAATCGAACTTGATCACGGATTTTTTAATCAAAAATTCCATTTTAACCATTAACCATTCACCGTACTCGCCGGATTTGGCTCCGTGCGACTTCTACTTGTTCTCCAAATTGCACTTGCCTATGAAAGAAAAACATTATGCCGACGTAGTGGCCATCCAAAGATTGACGACCGACATACTTAAGTCGATGGATAAAAATGATCTTAAACACTCATTTGATATGTTAATTGATCGTACAAAATGTTGTATTGATGCGGAAGGAGACTATTTTGAATAAAATAAATGAGATTCGCCGGAATATTGAGTTTTTGTCTTTATTTTGAAAAAGTTCCGTTTTCCATGGGACACACAGTGTATATAGTAATAGTTCTTGGGATCTGAATTTTGTAGAATAATATGTTTAGCAAATGATTTATCAGTTTCATCATTATTTCAGATTATTTGTATCTGGAACGATTTACATATGGTATCAGTTTTTATGATTTGAATAGCGTTGTTTAATATATTTGACAATCGATTTATTAGTTTCTCACGCGCCATGTTTAGCTTAATGATCAAAGCGCTTCGTGGAAGTAAAATTAGGTTATGGACGAAACAGAACCAAACGAGTAATAATGTAGTTAGCACTTACTTTAGCAAAGAATTCATCGAAAAGTACTGCTCGATTTCTTATGGGTGATAATGAATGATAAACATACAGCTATATTTCTCGAATTTGTGTTTCGTAGATTAATATATTAAACAAACGATTTATTAGCTTTATCATTACTTAAGATTGTTTGCTTTGGAAGATATTGTGAGTTAAAGTCATCTATGGAGTTTAACGTGCATTTTGAATTATTAACTGATGGTAATAGTTCTTTGGGATCTGCATTTCGTAAAATAATATTTTTAGCCAACGATTTATTAGTTTCTTACGCGTCTTGTGTAGCTTATAGCTCAGAGCGCTTAGTGAAAAAGAGATAAGCTTATTGATGAAACCGGACTAAAGTGTTTTGGTGTATATCAATAATTTTTGCAAACAATTCATCGAAAAGATATTTTAATACTTTTTATGAGTAATTACGATTTATAAACATTTGATAATAATTTTCGGGTATGAATTTCGTAGAATAATATATTTAGCCAACGAATTATCAGTATCAGCATTATTCCAAAATATTTGTATGGGAAATAATCGTAGAAACACTTTTACGTGGGCAGTCCCAAAAGTACCCGACCCGACAAAGTAAACAGTAAAAAAATTGCGAAAATGTTTTTTATTTTTCAACATATTCTCCTTTCAGTTCGATACACTTTTCCCAACGATGTTCAATAGGTTCGATACCCGCTTTATAGTAGGAACCGTCAAGCTCCTTAAAATACCTATTAACCGCAGACTCTACCTCTTCATTGTTGGCAAATCTTTTGCCGCCGAGCCATTTTTTGAAATTCGGAAAAAGAAAATAATCCGAGGGAGCTAGATCTGGCGAATAGGGTGCGTGAGGAAGCAATTCGAACTAATACCGACAAAAGCAAAGAGGAGATTAGCGAACGAGTATCTGAAACAGCTTCACAGAATTCGACAACCGAACAAACAGACTCGTCCGAGGAAATAATGGATCAAGTGCCCATACCATTTGAGGTAAACATAAATCGAACACGTAGACCCAGACCATCACCTAATATTATTGAAACTCGGGACGGAATTTCAACTCATAATGATAACAGAATATTATTCGTATCAAGCAAAAATGAACCACTGTGTGAAGGAGCATTGGAAACCCAAGAAGAAGGAATGCTGAGACCTCAGTCGAGACCCGGCATCGGCACAGTAAACACCTATTCAGTTCGCAACAAAAAATATCTTCTACTCACTCTAAAAAAGGATCGAAACATACGCGTTAATGAAGATACACTAGCCTTCGGCAACATAAAAGACTTCTTGCAGAAAAATAGATTAAAAACAATTAGAGTCGCGCAAACAAATGAGATAGACGACGTAAGCTGGAATACTATTTTACAACACCTAAAGATCGTGTTCGATCAATGCAAAGAAACCAAGCTAATAATTTGTAAGAGACTTGTTCAGACACCACCAGAAAAAGAACGAGAAAAAATAATAAGGCTTATTCACGAATCTACAATCAATGGACATGAAGGTATCGCAAAAACTTATAATCGATTACGCCAAGATTTCTACTGGCCCACACTAAAAAGAGACATACAGGAAATAATCGCAAGATGCAAAGTATGTCAATTGAATAAATTAACACGTCGTAAAATAAATCAACCTATGATACTTACTGTCACACCTGAAGCCGCGTTCGACAGCATAGCATTACATATCGTGGGACCACTACCTAGAACAAGGTGTAACTTTTTGAATATACTAACATGCAATGTTTATCAACTAAATACTTAGTCGCGGCCCCGCTGACAGCCGCCGATTCGCAAGAAATAGCTAACGAATTTTTAGGAAAACTCGTTTATCAATACGGTGCATCACGCGCCATATTAACCGATCAAGGGGCAGCATTCACGAGTAGCCTCATGAAAAATATTGCGAAAATATGTAATATTAAACAAAGTACAACAACAGCATATAGACCACAAAGCAATGGCTCGATTGAACGTATGCACCACGTATTGAAGGAATATTTTCGATGTTACGTAAAAAACGAAACGACATGGGACAAATGGCTAAATACCGCCGCATTCGCATATACCACAAGTGTACATGAGGGCACACGTTTAATTCCTTATAAATGTGTGTTCGGAAAAATTGCGCTAACACCAAAAGCAAAACAAATTTCCGAAAACGTTAAAGATAATACATATTGTCAATACTTGCAAAAACTAAAGAAAAATTTGATCAATATACAAGAAATAGCGTGAAATAACTTAAAAAACGCCAAGGTAAAATCTAAATTATACTATGACGGGAATGTAAATCCATGTGCATTTAAAGTAGTAGATTACGTACTCCTTCTTAAAGAACCAAAGAAAGGACCCTTCGATGTCGAATATACAGGTCCGCATAAAATATTGCGTTTCGTAAAACATGGAAATGTCGAAATTACGTTTAGAAATAAGAAGCGAATTGTGCACCTTAATAAGCTTAGATTAACTAGATTAAGATCACCGAGCGAGATCGAACAAAACATAAATAAAAATGAAATTGCAGGTATCGCAACGAATAATGACGATGATGCGCAACAGCAGAATGACGACATCGTTGAAGCTCTTCATATGCTTTTTGATACTACGAATGACGGACGTGCTTACGGCCTATGGTTGTGGATCTACCAACACGCCGAACATAACGACAATATCGCTAAGAAACATAGGTAAGTGCGAGTTCAATAACCTGCTTCCAAATAATATTAACAAGTTCATTTAAATCATTCAATACACGGATTTCGAACATGTGCAGATTTGGCAATGTAAAATTAAAGTAAATTGTAAAATTAAATATTGCAGAATGCATTCACACATAAGCGATGTCAAGGGGGGAAATGCAACGTATTTGCAATATACATCAAGAGAAAACTGCATTGATATGCACAGACACGGAGAAACACGAATAGGAGACGTGAAAATCGACAGATTGACATCAAATTCTACAAACTATCATGTGATTACAATTACAGGCAACATAAGCGGTGACGGCACCTGTAAAGGCGCGCAATATTCAGGAACCACGAACACATACGATAACGTAGTAGTTACACTGAAACTTGAAATATCACTTTTTGATCGCGAGGCAACTCTGAATAAAGAAACTCAAAGTTTAATAATGAATTTTGGAACAAGGTTCGAATATGAGAAAGTGAAATGTATAGACGAGAATGGACCACGCTTATTCTGGAACCCGAAACCCAAAAGAGAGTGCGACTTCAATCGCTACGCGATACTGTATACAGGAAATAGTATAAAAACAGTGAATAACATGACAGTAAACGCACGGGTGGTATTCATCGCAAACACAACGGATGGAACAAAATTTGCTTTCACGATAACTAGGGAAAAACACATATGTGGTTACCGCCTATTTCAGACAGAACGAAGTAAAATCTTCATTTATGAAACAGAAATCAACCAGCCATTCCCGACTACAACCACAGTAGACGTGAACGACGTAACCCTGACAACGTACTTTAACACAAAACTAATGTACATCACAAAACATTGGCAAAACGAGATAAATAACCTCCATCGAGACATTGTGGTGCACCGATGTAATTTAGAACGAGGAGTAATCTTAACTCATTAGCACTATCGTTGCTTAACCCAGACGAATTCGCATACTCAGTAATGAAGGCACCAGGGTACATGGCCGTAATAGCAGGCGAGGTGGCCAACCTTATACAATGTACGCCTATACTTGTGAAATTCAGTCGAACAAACTGTACGTGTTACTAAGAAATCCCAGTCACTCATAAAAATCAGTCATTTTTCCTCACACCAAAGTCTTGTATACTTACAAACAAAGGAACACAACGAGCATGCAACGCCTTATTATCCACAACTTTTGAAATAGATGGAAAATGGTACAAGTTAACACCATTAATAACAGAGTAATATCAGAGATTCTGGAACTATCAAACAAACCTATATGGAAATACACGGATCCCGGAGTTTTCATGAATAATAGAATCTACACAGAAAAAGACTTGGAAAACCTTCGAAATGTCGTAATATTCCCGGCGGAAAAACCAGCCATACCAAATCAAATCGCTAGACGCATAATAGGAGAAGACATAGAAGATGACTTATTCGACGCAGGAAATTGGTTGAACGATAAAACATTCGACAAAATCATTCATTCATCAGCCCGAAAAATTTGGACTAAATTTATGATGTTTGGATCATTTAGTGCCAGACTGATTACTATTGGAATAATATTTACCATAATAAAATATATAGTGAACACGTTAATACACGGATATGCATTATATCAAGAGGCGCGCCAGCGCCCCGTGGTAAGTATTGGTAATAACCACGGGCGCCTGGCGCGCACCCATTTATACTTTAAATTAGTGCATAAAAAAATTAAAAAATTTTTTTCAAGTATACATTTTAATATTTAATAAAATGTAATATATCAACTTTGCTATTTTTTTTATGTTCTTTCAAATAAAAAAAAAAGCATTAAAATTCGTGCATGCGATACGATATGCGCCCCCAAATTTTCATCAAATTGCTCTTCAAGCATTTCGTCTAATATCTAGATTCATATTAAGATGAGATAATCTGAACAAGACGATCTCTTGTTTTTATCTTATCATCTCCTTATATGTATCAAGGGGCCATATACTAACTATACTAAAATATCTCATCATCTCTTTATATGTATATATATAATATACTAACTGTACTAAAATAAAATATATATATATATATAGTATATTTTTAATAAATGTATATATATATATATATATATATTATTATTCATACATACATACTATATTTTAAAATAATTTTAAATGAAGCTATTTGTGTATTTTTATATATCTATATATATTTTCAGCCTACTAACCCGTAAGGCGATTCTTACCTACGGAGCATCCTCAGCGTGTAAATGGTTTCCATACGCGCAAGCGCCTTCTCGATCGTATTAACATTTTTCTATACGTCCTCCTAGGCTGCATAGACATTGCATACGTCCTCCTAAGTTGTATACGTCCCAGGAGAAAAAAATTTTAACAGCGCCACTGCTATGTATTTGTCGCTTCATATAGCCTAGCATGTGAGTCTTCATCGAGACTTACATTTTCGGAACGCGTAATACGACTTATGTATGTTGAGCGAAGGAGAGAGAACGAGATAGCGATAAAAGCGCGCGCACCATTGCACCCACGTGACCACCTTATCTCCGTCTCGCTCTCTCCTTCTCTCAATATACATTCAAGCGACCACGGGGGCTCTGGCTTTTCTTCTGTTTTCTTTGTGTAGTTTTCTTTGTATCGTTGTGCCGGTAATGTACTTTCTTAAAGTGTGATAAGAGGAATAAAAATGGACGATTTATTAAATAATGAAAATAGGACGAATGATAGTGACAGTGATGAAGAATGTAAACGTGAATTAAATAAACTACTAGAAAAAGCCAAGTGTAATATAGTCCCGCAAAATTCAAGAAGGTTATATGAATTACAGTATGAAAAGTTTCAAAACTGGTGTTTGCAAATGAAAATAAAGAAAATAGATGAAAAAATCGTATTAGCGTATTTTGAAAAATTGTCTCAAAATTATAAAGCGACAACTTTATGGGCAACGTACACTAAGTTGAAATCAATGCTCATATTTAAACAAAATATCGACATTAGTAAATACATGGAGGTGCAATATTTTCTAAAAACAAAGACAAAACATGACATCGTACAAAAGTCAAAAGTATTTACAAAAGATTAAATCAGTAAATTTATTATCGATGCATCAGATGATGAGTTTCTTTTACATAAGGTAAGTCAAAGTAAAAAAATGCTATTTTTTAAATACAAGGTATCGTTAAACAAGAATCTACTATACTAAAAACTTATTTTTCGACTTATTTACATGAACAAGTAGTTTTACTTATTGGGTTATATGGCTGTCTACGTAAAATAGAGTTGTTAAATATAAAAATAGATGATATAAAACGTCAAGGGTCGCTTTACTATATCTCAATACCTGTTACAAAAACAGGTGTCAGCAAATCGTTTGTAACATGTGAAAGTGCTTTTCCTATGATTGAAAAATACATAAAGCTACGTCCTGAAGGCATGAAGCGATTTTTTCTTCAGTACAAAAACAAAAAATGTACCCGCCAGGTAAAATATATTTCCATTTCAATTTATTTATGAAAAACAAAACTAAATTAATAAATAACATAATTAACGTTTATAGAATGTGGGAAAAGGAAAAATTGGCATTATTCCGCAAGAAATAGCTAAATTTCTCAATCTTCCTGAAGCTGAAAAATACACAGGACATTCCTTTAGACGAACTTCGGCTACTTTAATCGCTGACAAAGGAGTAGATATATTGACACTGAAAAGACATGGAGCATGGAAAAGTAGTACTGTAGCTGAAAGCTACATAAATGAATCAATGCAAAATAAAAAGGATATAAGTAATTTAATTTCAACGGCTATCCAAATAAATAATAAACAAGTTTTTTCTGCAAAAAGAAATGCTTTTTCAAACATAGGTGTTAATGCAATAAATTCTATGCAAAAATCGCATTGTGCTGGTCCATCTACTTCTAAACAAAGCACGATTCTATCACAAATAGAAGTGAATGAGAAAAAAAACATTACACTAGACGAATTAGAAGAAGTTATAGAAACTGATTTTTATTCAAATAAAAAACTTAAAAGAAGAAAGTCAAAGATTAACGATAATTTAATCGATGGCTTAGAAAATATTAGCCAGGAAGAGTTAGAAGGAGTAGTAAAGACTGAATTTTCTTTACCAAAGAAAAAAATGGAAAAAGACAAAAAGCAATTTAATAGCAATATTGAAAATATTACCCAAGAAAAAATTTTATCTACGGACTTTTTAAGTAATATAAGCAAGAAAGAAAAACCAATTTATATTTTTACAAATTGTAATTTAACTATTAATAATAAGTGATTTAAAGGTGACAATTTTTTAGTTTATAATTTTGTTTGTGATTTAGATAAATAATTAAAAAGTTCCTATTTTTTCATGTTAACGACTAAAATTCATTGATTATATATGTGTTCAACAAATATAGTATTGTTATGTTAAAAATAATATAAGAAAGTATTTATATTAATTATAATAGTATTAATATTATTTATAAGTCTTAAAATCTTATAAAAAAACTTTTGTTAAGAATGTTATTTTATATAAATAGTTAATAAATATATTCAAGAAATTTATATTTTTTAATAAATAATAATTGTTTGAGAATTAATTTTGTTTTTAAATATGAATCCATCTACTATTTTTTTTAATTTCATAATTTATATTTATATTTACATTATGTTGTCTATCACTTTCTGACACTACATCTACATGCACGCGTGTGTGTACAAAATGCGCATGCGCTAGCAGACGGTATCTGTAGTTTACGAACTGTCAGTACGGGTCCGAAATTGCATTTTATTGATATGCAACAAAATAAAATTAATTATTTTGTTTACTAAGTAAGAGTCTTCGTACGGGTTATAAGGCTGAAAAATTTTTTAAGCACCATGAGTGAACCTCGCGTCATTAAAGCTTTCGGCTCATATTTTGTGGATGGATAGAGGCGCCTTAGTCGCTTGCTGCGCTCCCGACTGCGGCCCTACTATCCATCCACAACATATTTTGCCTCAAGCTGTAATGACGCGAGGCTCGCCTATGGTACATAAATAACTAATATATACTATTTTAGTGGTTATTTGTGTATTGATTTATTATGTATAGCATTTTAGAGGTTATATTTTTTAAAGATTTTAATGAACCTATACATATATATATATAATGTGTTTATAGTATTAAAGAAAATTAAATATGTATTGATACTATTTAAAAATTAAAAATGTTTTATTTTTACTTATAAGTGTTTATAATTCTTTAAAAAAAAAATATATTATGTATATATATATATATATATATATATATATATATATATATATATATATACACACAAAGGATATTTATTTATTAAATATTTTAAACATAAAAATTAAATGAGCGTTCAAAATAAATAACTCTTACAGGATTTCTTACATGTAATATTTTTTGCTCTCTAATAAAGTTAGTGGCGAAATTTAATAAACTATATAATAGGTTTTGTAGAATTTTTTCTAATTTAATACAAAATCATAGAGCTAAGATAATTAAAAATTTTATTTTTTTTGATTATTTAAACATCTCATTATATGTATATATGTATGTATATACTAACTATACTAAAATAAAATATTTATATATTTAGTATATTTGTAATAAATGTGTATGTATTGTAACGGGGTGGCAGTTTTAAACATTAACCGCCACAGGAGCAATTCGCTTCGGGGGACGCGCAATCCGCAAAAGGCGCGAAATTGCCCTTTGCGCCCCCTTTTAGGAAGCTAAAGTCTTGGACGACTTTGCTCCTGGGTCCAGGCTCGAGAAGCCGGTCTACGGACCCAACTTACCCGTTGCAACGCCGCGCAATCGTCGTTGCGCGGCTCGTTCGTCGTCCTCACCTGGCTAGTTGATCTCGGAGAGGGCGGTATTCGGGAGGAGAGCTGAAAGCTCCTCGTCGCAGCAATAAAAAAAAATGAAAAGAAAGTAACGGAAAAAAAATATAAATGATAAAAGAAAAATAAAATATAATAATTTGAGCGAGACAAGCTCGCCCTAAACAAAACAAAAAAAAACACAGAAAAAAATAGGAGAAAAAAGAAAGAAAAAGATTCAAATTAAAAATATAAATAATATAATTTAATAAAAAAAAACAGAAAAATAAATAATAAATTAATTGACAATACTAATTAATTACAAAAGAAAAATAAAAGACAGTAAAATCATCTGTAATTGCTGTGCATGAGGAGCGCAGGCGGTGAGGCGCGATATAATGCGCGAGGATGGCTCCCGCGCGCGGCGTATTCCACGAGTGCGAGAGAGAACGAATGCCTCTCGCACTACGCCTATGAGAGTGAGAGAGAAAGGCTTCTCTCACTCGCGCGCGCCGTCTAACGTACGGGTGTGAGAGAGAAGAACACTCTCCCGCACGGAGCCCGTTGGAGCGAGAGAGAGAACGCTCTCCCGCTCTTGCGCGCCGCTTCTACTGCGAGTACGAGAGAGACAACGGGTCTCCCGTACTACGCCGTAGGAGTGAGAGAGAAAGCGCTCTCCCACTCTTGCGCGCCTAACCCTACGCGGGTGCGAGAGAGAACGCAACTCTCTCGCGCCGATCTAGCTCGAGTGGGAGATAAAGGTTTCTCCCACTCGCGCGCGCGCCGTATACGCCGCAAGTGCGAGAGAGAAAGCGACTCTCCCGCACTGCTACCACTAGAGTGAGAGAGATACCGCTCTCTCACTCGCGCGCGCTTAAGCTCCTATAGGTGCGAGAGAGAACGCAACTCTCTCGCCCTGTATACGAGAGTGAGAGAGATAGCGCTCTCTCACTCGCACGAACCGCGAAAAAATACAAAATAAAGGGTGGAGTAACCGGCGGAGGTTACTCCAACGCAAACAAAAGCGAACAAAACTTAACATAAACTTACAACGGTGGCTGGCCAGCCGCGCACGCCAAAAATCAGGATAAGGCCGCTAGTAGCGGGACGCCGCTGCCGCCCAACGAAATCGTTGATGCCGTTACCTTGCTGCTACGCCCCTGTGGTCTGGTGGCGGTGCCCTGCGGGCCGCTGATCGCAGCTACGCACCTGCACTAAAAAACCACGACTGGGACGCGCCAAGAACTCGCGATAACGTCGCGCAAAAACTTGTCGAGACGCGGGAAGAGGGCACGCGTCCGAACTGTCAAAATGGCGGAAAAGAACTAACTGGAAAACGCGGGAAGAAGCTAGCTTGCCTAGCCTGAACTCGCCTATCTTTTCTATACGGCACACGACTATTCTATCTATCGGCGTGTACCGTATTTTCCCGCCCGGGGCCGTTACGTAGCCGAAATTAAACTCGGCTCGCGAACCGCGGAATCGCGCGAAATATAAACACGCGCGGAAAACGGAGTGTTCTCCGTGACAGTATATATATATTATACATATAAAACATCTCTTTATATGTATATATGTATATTCTAACTATAGTAAAATAAAATATTTATATATATAGAATATTTATAATAAATGTGTATGTATATATATATATATATATATATATATATATATATATATTATACCTACATACTATATTTCAAAATAATTGTAAATGAAGCTATTTGTGTATATTTATATTACATTTTTTTATCAACAACACAAATATAAATTCAATTTTATCAATATTTTTATTATAAATTAATATAATGTTATTTTGTACATCAAATTACAAAACAATTTGTACATGATTATTATTTATTACTTTAAATTCAACTTATTTTTATAATAAAATTTATATCAAAATTACATTTCTTAAAATTTAACTTATTTTTATAAAGTTTTTACACAAACATTTTGTAAAATATAAAAATAATAAAATTATAAAAAAAACAATGGCCAAAAGTTTCTCGAAATATTTACATACATTCTTTCCTTAGAACAAACTTTAATTTTATAACATTCTACAAAATTTTACAACTTTTTAGAATTTCATTTTCTTTTATCTATACAACTAATGCATCATATACTGCAATTATTCTTCACATATTACTTTCATAATAAATCTAATATAATATTTTATAATTTGATATATATTCTACCCAAGTTATGAAATCTAAATACAACCTTTTTAATAAAAAGAAAATTATGGTAAGTATTGGTTATCGTTTAAACATATTTTTCTGTGCTCTCTTCATGTATTATCAATTTATCGAATATTAGTATGGCACCTGTGAGTAACTTATCAAAAAGAATATTTAAAATCAGCATTTTAGACTCTCGAAAGTTGTGAAATCAAATAATATTGTTAAGTATTTTCTTTTTTATCAACACATTTTTTTTTTTAAATAGCTGATCATCGATGTTGTTATATATAATACGCTAATGAATATCTACATGTGAGTACAACAATCTTTTAAATACAAAAAAATTATCGTTTTCGTTGTTATTAAAAAATATGAAAAAATATAATTAATAATTAATTTAAATAAACATACTTTCAAATATTCTTTAATTTTAAAATATTTTAGACTAAAGAAAGCAATAAAATATAATAATATCGCTAAATATCATCTTTCTTTTTATTAATGTATTTTTTGACCGCTACCTGGTCATCATTTACTTATCGGATTAATAAAAAGTCATTACACAAATTTCTACGCACGAAAGTTGTGAAATCTATTTAATGTTGTTAAGTATTTCAATATTTGTATCGAACACATTTATTTTATAATTTTAGTTAATACTAAAAAATATTATTTTATATTTTATACAATTTTCTTTTGAAATGTTACTTTGAATTGAAATATCAAAGTATACAAAATATCAATGATGTGAAATAATTCTTTTCACTCTTACATTTATTAAGTTTTTATTTTAATTTATTTCAATAATTTACATATAATTTCATAGTGTTTTCGTACGATAGTAGAAAGTTGCTTCGAATGAAACCACTGAAATCAAATAATTTTTTTAATTAGATTTTTCTATATCTTTTATGCTATATTCTTTTACAACTTATATATTTTATAAAAAGTTACTTGTTACATGTAATTAAAACCATACTTGCCGGACACTTGTAGAGTATATGGTGATGCTCGCAGTAATTTATGTGATCAACATATATTTTTAGATACTGTAATAGTTTATCTACGTTTGAAATTAAACAAGTAGATGGTAATGCTAGTGGTAATTTATATAATCAAGATATATTTTTAGATACTAAAATAGTTTTTTTATGTTATAACTGAAACATAATTGGGTACAATTTACGAATAATAAGATTCCAAACTTTCAGCTATTTTTCTATGTATACAAGTACATTTACAATATACAAAAATGACATAGCATATGCTAAGTTTTTCCTTAATAAATATCAAAGAAAAAATAAAAAATTAACATGATTTCATATCGTGTTGTATATTTGTATGATTTCAAATATATATATATGTAATAAAAAATTATTAAAGTTTGTCAATAACAATTTTTTAACATTTGATAATTTTTCATTTGAAAAATAAAGCACTTCATAATTTAAATAGAAATAGAATAATATAATTATTAAATCAAATGTTCATTCATTTTTTATTTTCTATATATTTTATTATTTATATTTTCCACCATTACACTCTACAAGTGTCCGGTAAGTATGGTTTTAATTACATGTAACAAGTAGCTTTTTATAAAATATATAAGTTGTAAAAGAATATAGCATAAAAGATATAGAAAAATATAGTTAAAAGAATTATTCGATTTCAGTGGTTTCATTCGAAGCAACTTTCTACTATCGTACGAAAACACTATGAAATTATATGTAAATTATTGAATTGAATTAAAATAAAAACTAAATAAATGTAAGAGTAAAAAGAATTATTTCACATCATTGATATTTTGTATACTTTGATATTTCAATTCAAAGTAACATTTCAAAAGAAAATTGTATAAAATATAAAATAATATTTTTTAGTATTAACTAAAATTATAAAATAAATGTGTTCGATACAAATATTGAAATACTTAACAACATTAAATAGATTTCACAACTTTCTTGCGTAGAAATTTGTGTGATGACTTTTTATTAATCCGATAAGTAATTGATGACCAGGTAGCGGTCAAAAAATACATTAATAAAAAGAAAGATGATATTTAGCGATATTATTATATTTTATTGCTTTCTTTAGTCTAAAATATTTTAAAATTAAAGAATATTTGAAAGTATGTTTATGAAAATTAATTATTAATTATATTTTTTCATATTTTTTAATAACAACGAAAACGATAATTTTTTTGTATTTAAAAGATTGTTGTACTCACATGTAGATATTCATTAGCGTATTATATATAACAACATCGATGATCAGCTATTTAAAAAAAAAAATGTGTTGATAAAAAAGAAAATACTTAACAATATTATTTGATTTCACAACTTTCGAGAGTCTAAAATGCTGATTTTAAATATTCTTTTTGATAAGTTACTCACAGGTGCCATACTAATATTCGATAAATTGATAATACATGAAGAGAGCACAGAAAAATATGTTTAAACGATAACCAATACTTACCATAATTTTCTTTTTATTAAAAAGGTTGTATTTAGATAATATATACGGAAAGAGTTTGAAATTAATAGGCGCATTTAGGGGCGCCATAGCCAATCTCTTCATACATATGAGTCAAGGACCACTAACAAACAGTCGCAAACCAGCTAATACACACATGGAAGTTGAAGAATTGGGCGAAATAAAGCCTGAAGCACCGCCCGCGCCACAGAACAAAATCACAATATACCGCAAATCAAGTTAGTGGAAATAAACATGCCACGGACAATGTTTTTGTTTTTTCAACTAAAATAATTTAACGACAATAAATTCGAAAACCGAGCACACTTTCGTAAGCACGATTTTCGAACAAGAACAAGAGGAATGTTAAGTCTGAGCATGAAGCCTACAAAATTTTTCATTTTTATTTTTATATTTTATTTTATTTATTTTATTTTTTCGTACTAAATTTCATTAAATCAAAGCCAAATTTGTACGAGAAATAGGATCAATATTCAAATTCCTGTTTAAATTAATAATAACAATTCTTCTGTCTTAAATATTAATATTAAATTCACGCCATCTGAATGGAAGCAATGACTTAGCTCGTACTTGACTATTGCGCATGCGCAGAGCTCCGCGAAGAGCTTAAACTAGTGCAACAAGTGTAAAACAGATCATTAGCGCAGCGTAATTTTAAAACGGGCGCCGCGAAGAGTTTAAACTAGTGCAACAAGTGTAAAACACGCCTTTAGCGCAGCGTAAGTTTAAAACGGGCTCTGCGAAGTGTTGAAACTAGTGCAACAAATGTAAAACAGGCCTTTAGCTCTGCGTAAGTTTAAAACGTGCTCCGCGCAGAGCTTAAACTGGTTCACAATAGTTGTAAGCTGGAAACGAACCAGGAAGCTTTAAGATACATCAAAATTAAATAAAAACATATATAAGAAATATTATAATTAAATAATTAGATGAAAACATATATAAAAAATATTATTTCAGAAATATTATAATATAATAAAAATGTATATCAGCTTAAAATAAATGGAAATATATAAAACTATTATATTTAATTAATTAGTCAAGAATACATGAGAAATATAATCTTAAACCTAAATGAAAAATATATAAAGAATATTCTAATTAATTAATTAGTCGAAAACATATATAAGAAATATTATGTAAGAAATATTATAGTTGAATAATTAGATGAAATATTATACAAGAAATATTATAATTTAATAAGAATATATATAAGCTTAAAATTAAATGAAAAATATATAAAAAAAATTATAACTAAATAATTAGACAAGAGTATATGAGAAATATTACATAAGAATTATAATCTTATAGTTAAATGAAAAATATATAAAAAATAATATAAGAAATATTATAATTAAGCTTAAAATTAAATGGAAAATATATAAATAAATCATAACTAAATAATTAGACAAAATATATAAGAAATATTACATAATAAACATAATCTTAAATTTAAATAATAAATATATAAAGTATTATAAATAATTAATTAGATAAAAACATATATACATAAGAAATATTGGATAGTCTAAAAAGTATTGAGCCTTTTTTTGTCATTTTTCAATTGAATATTTCTTTTATTTAAAATGGATTTTATTTAAGTACATATTGTCCATTATTATCTATGACCTTTTGCCATTTTTTGTGTAGAGCCTTTATTCCATCTGTGTAGAACTTCTGTGGTTTATCGTCGAAAAACTTGGCTAAGTGATTTTCACAGTCCTTTTTTGAAGTGAATTTCTTTTCATTAAGGAAGTTTTGCAGAGACCGAAGCAAATGGTAGTCTGATGGTGCAAGGCCTGGACTATATGGTGGATGCATCAAAACTTCCCAGCCAAGCTCTGTCAATTTTTGACGGGTCATCAAAGATGTGTGTGGTCTGGTATTGTCATGATGGAAGACAGCGCTCTTTCTATTGATCAATTCTAGCCGGTTATTTTAAATTGCTTGTTGCAATCTGGTTAATTGCTGATAGTACAGAGCCGAATTGAGTGTTTGGCTAGGTTTTAGCACCTCATGATAAACAATTCCCTTCCAGTCCCACCATACACACAGCATAACCTTATTTGGTGTCAATCCTGGCTTTGGAGTCGTTTGTGATGATTCACCTTTTTTTGACCATGATCTTTTTCGAACGACATTCTCGTATCTAACCCATTTTTCATCGCCCGTAATAATTTGCTGTTACGTCCCGGATAACATAGAATATATATATGTATATATATATATATATATATATATATATATATATATATATATATATATATATATATATTTTCAGCCTACTAACCCGTACGGCGACCGTACGGCGACTCTTACCGACGGAGCATCCTCAGCGGGTAAATGGTTTCCATACGCGCAAGCGCCTTCTCGATCGTATTAACATTTTTCTATACGTCCTTCTAGGCTGTATAGACATTCTATACGTCCTTTTAGGCTGTATATGTGCCAGGAGAAAAAAAAGTTAACAGCGCCACTGCTATGTATTTGTCGCTTCATATAGCCTAGCATGTGAGTCTTCATCGAGACTTACATTTTTGGAACGCGTAATACGACTTATGTATGTTGAGCGAAGGAGAGAGAACGAGATAGCGATAAAAGCGCGCGCACCATTGCACCCACGTGACCACCCTATCTCCGTCTCGCTCTCTCCTTCTCTCAATATACATTCAAGCGACCACGGGGGCTCTGGCTTTTCTTCTGTTTTCTTTGTGTAGATTTCTTTGCATCGTTGTGCCGGTAACGTACTTTCTTAAAGTGTGATAAGAGGAATAAAAATGGACGATTTATTAAATAATGAAAATAGGACGAGTGATAGTGACAGTGATGAAGAATGTAAACGTGAATTAAATAAACTAGTAGAAAAAGCCAAGTGTAATATAATCCCGCAAAATTCAAAAAGGTTATATGAAATACAGTATGAAAAGTTTCAAAACTGGTGTTTGCAAATGAAAATAAAGAAAATAGATGAAAAAATCGTATTAGCGTATTTTGAAAAATTGTCTCAAAATTATAAAGCGACAACTTTATGGGCAACGTACACTAAGTTGAAATCAATGCTCATATTTAAACAAAATATCGACATTAGTAAATACATGGAGGTGCAATATTTTCTAAAAACAAAGACAAAACATGACATCGTACAAAAGTCAAAAGTATTTACAAAAGATGAAATCAGTAAATTTATTATCGATGCATCAGATGATGAGTTTCTTTTACATAAGGTAAGTCAAAGTAAAAAAATGCTATTTTTTAAATACAAGGTATCATTAAACAAGAATCTACTATACTAAAAACTTATTTTTCGACTTATTTACATGAACAGGTAGTTTTACTTATTGGGTTATATGGCTGTCTACGTAAAATAGAGTTGTTAAATATAAAAATAGATGATATAAAACGTCAAGGGTCGCTTTACTATATCTCAATACCTGTTACAAAAACAGGTGTCAGCAAATCGTTTGTAACATGTGAAAGTGCTTTTCCTATTATTGAAAAATACATAAAGCTACGTCCTGAAGCCATGAAGCGATTTTTTCTTCAGTATAAAAACAAAAAATGTACACGCCAGGTAAAATATATTTCCATTTCAATTTATTTATGAAAAACAAAACTAAATTAATAAATAACATAATTAACGTTTATAGAATGTGGGAAAAGGAAAAATTGGCATTATTCCGCAAGAAATAGCTAAATTTCTCAATCTTCCTGAAGCTGAAAAATACACAGGACATGCCTTTAGACGAACTTCGGCTACTTTAATCGCTGACAAAGGAGTAGATATATTGACACTGAAAAGACATGGAGCATGGAAAAGTAGTACTGTAGCTGAAAGCTACATAAATGAATCAATGCAAAATAAGAAGGATATAAGTAATTTAATTTCAACGGCTATCCAAATAAATAATAAACAAGTTTTTTCTGCAAAAAGAAATGCTTTTTCAAACATAGGTGTTAATGCAATAAATTCTATGCAAGAATTGCATTGTGCTGGTCCATCTACTTCTAAACAAAGCACGATTCTAACACAAATAGAAGTGGATGAGATAAAAAACATTACACAAGACGAATTAGAAGAAGTTATAGAAA
Organism: Chalcis sispes; assembly: GCA_949987625.1. Lineage (NCBI taxonomy): Eukaryota > Metazoa > Arthropoda > Insecta > Hymenoptera > Chalcididae > Chalcis > Chalcis sispes. Next base: position 39,788,797 of record OX465095.1, on the reverse strand, counting down.
CTGATTTTTATTCAAATAAAAAACTTAAAAGAAGAAAGTCAAAGATTAACGATAATTTAATCGATGGCTTAGAAAATATTAGCCAGGAAGAGTTAGAAGAAGTAGTAAAGACTGAATTTTCTTTACCAAAGAAAAAAATGGAAAAAAACAAAAAGCAATTTAATAGCAATATTGAAAATATTGCCCAAGAAAAAATTTTATCTACTGACATTTTAAGTAATATAAGCAAGAAAGAAAAACCAATTTATATTTTTACAAATTGCAATTTAACTATTAATAATAAGTGATTTAAAGGTGACAATTTTTTAGTTTATAATTTTGTTTGTGATTTAGATAAATAATTAAAAAGTTTCTATTTTTTCATGTTAACGACTAAAATTCATTGATTATATATGTGTTCAACAAATATAGTATTGTTATGTTAAAAATAATATAAGAAAGTATTTATATTAATTATAATAGTATTAATATTATTTATAAGTCTTAAAATCTTATAAAAAAAAATTTTGTTAAGAATGTTATTTTATATAAATGGTTAATAAATATATTCAAGAAATTTATATTTTTTAATAAATAATAATTGTTTAAGAATTAATTTTGTTTTTAAATATAAATCCATCTACTATTTTTTTTAATTTCATAATTTATATTTATATTTACATTATGTTGTCTATCACTTTCTGACACTACATGTACATGCACGCGTGTGTGTATAAAATGCGCATGCGCTAGCAGACGGTATCTGTAGTTTACGAACTGTCAGTACGGGTTCGAAATTGCATTTTATTGATATGCAACAAAATAAAATTAATTATTTTGTTTACTAAGTAAGAGTCTTCGTACGGGTTACAAGGCTGAAAAATTTTTTAAGCACCATGAGTGAACCTCGCGTCATTAAAGCTTTCGGCTCATATTTTGTGGATGGATAGAGGCGCCTTAGTCGCTCGCTGCGCTCGCGACTGCGGCCCTACTATCCATCCACAACATATTTTGCCTCAAGCTGTAATGACGCGAGGCTCGCACAAGGTACATAAATAACTAATATATATATATATATATATATATATATATATATATAGAATTATCAAAATTCACGCGTGTTTGTTCGGTTTATGTAAATTTCTTTAACTCGAAAGGAGAAAAAGGCAGCGATGTCAACACTTAATTTTTATTTATCGCCAAAATTAAGAAAATGCAAAAACTTGTTTAAATTGATTCACCGGTGCTTATGGAATTAAAATTGAAATTATTGATTTTAATTTATTTTAGCCACTTTTATTTTTATATAGATATATATTTATATATATGTATTAATTTAATATACTTTTAATTTAATATATTTTTATATTAATACAATAAAATTGAAAATATTTATTTTAATTTATTTTAACTTTATTTTTAAGTTTTGTATGATTAATATATTTTTCGTTTAATATATTTTTTTTATTTAATATAATAAAATTGAAATTATTTATTTTAATTTATTTCAACTTTATTTTTAAGTTTTGCATAATTAATATATTTTTCGTTTAATATATTTTTAATTTAATATAATAAAATTGAAATTATTTATTTTAATTTATTTTAACTTTATTTTTATATAATTTTATAAGAAATGCTTCCAAACATGCGTAAAATTTGATTTTATTTTGTACTTATCTTTGCACTGCCCTTGCAGTGAGGTGAAATTCTGTTTCAATCTTCTTTGGGATGGCGTGGTTAGCGTAAGGCTGGTATTAGCAGCCTTGACAAAGGGAGTATCGGGCAACAAGTGAGTGACTTTATTGGGACTCGGTGTACTCCAATCTTCCTTCCTTCGGATAATCTGAGTTGACGTCTCTTCGTAGTTAAATCAAAATAAGATATTTCTGTTCGTCCTAGTTTCCTAACTTGCACAAAACTAACTTTTCTTTGAATTTTAAAATTTGGCACGAAGAATTGAATTTGTGTTTATCTAACTTTATTTTATTTGACTTTAAAAATTATAAATATTTAAAATACAGGTTGAAGTAGTTTTAGATCTTGCGAGTCTGAAATAATGATTGGTATTCTGTAAATAATTGCTATCTATTTTATACATATATTTTTTTTATATATTCTTTCATCCTTAAGCTTATATATATATATATATATATATATATATATATATATATATATATATATATATATATATATATATATATATATTCTCATTAAATTATAATATTTCTTATTTCTCATATATGTTTTTGAGTAATTAATTAACTAGAATATAATTTTTCTTATATATTTTCATTTAATTTCAAGCTTATATATATTTTTATTAAATTATAATATTTTTTATATAATATTTCTTATACATGTTTTGATCTAATTATTCAATTATAATATTTCTTATATATGTTTTTATCTAATTATTTAATTATAATATTTTTTATATATGTTTTTATCTAATTAATTATTTATAGTATTTTTATATATTTTTCATTTAACTATAAGATTATATTTCTTATGTAATATTTCTTATATACTCTTGTCTAATTATTTAGTTATCATAATTTTTTTATATATTTTTCATTTGATTTTTAAGCTTATATATATTCTTATTGAATTATAATATTTCTTATATAATATTTTATCTAATTATTCAATTATAATATTTCTTATATATGTTTTTGACTAACTAATTAATTTGAATATTTTTTATATATTTTTCATTCAATTTTAAGCTGATATACATTTTTATTAAATTATAATATTTATAAGATAATATTTTTTATATATGTTTGCATCTAATTATTCAATTATAATATTTCTTATATATGTTTTTATTTAATTTCGATGTATCTTAAAGCTTCCTGCAAAATGGTTCGTTTCCAGCTTACAACTATTGTGAACCAGTTTAAGCTCTGCGTGAAGCCCGTTTTAAACTTACGCTGCGCTAAAGGCCTGTTTTACACTTGCTGCACTAGTTTAAGCTCTTCGCGGAGCCATGCGCATGCGCAATAGTCAAGTACGAGCTGAATCATTGCTTCCATTCAGATGGCGTGAATTTAATATTAATATTTAAGACAGAAAAATTGTTATTAATTTAAAACAGGAATTTGAATATTTATTCTATTTCTCGTGCAAATTTGGCTTTGATTTAATGAAATTAAGTACGAAAAAATAAAATAAGTAAAATAAAATATAAAAATAAATTGAAAAATTCGAAAAATTTTGTAGGCTTTATGCTCAGACATAACATTGCATCAAAAATGGCTCGATTTTGTTGGGTTTCATTAGCATTTTGCAAATGGAAATTCGGTCGATCAAATTTTTTTGTGTTAATTCATGCGGCACCCAAACGTCGAGCTTCTTTGTGTATCCAGCCTCACGCAAATGGTTCAAAACTGTTTGGTGATGGATATTCAGTTCCTTAGCAATGTCATGGCTGCTTATGTGTCCGTCTTCTATTTTTTGTAAGATTTTATCGACTTTTTCTGTGATTGGTCGACCTGAGCGAGGTGCATCTTTGACATCGAAATTTCCCGAACGAAAGCGAGCGAACCATCTCTTGGCTGTGGCTTTTGATAAAGTATCTTGACCTTAGACACCACAAATTTTTTCACGAGCCTGCGATGCATTCTCACCTTGATCATAGTGGTATTGTAAAATATAACGAATTTTTTCAGAAATTTTACTCATCTTTGAATTAATACAACTTTTGACACGAATGACAAAATACAAAACTGTCTAAATGAAAATTGTAGACTGGAATGTCACCTTTCAAACGCATGTCAGTTTGATTAAATCTGATTAGTATTGCTCGATATATGACAACGAACACCATCTAGTGAATTATAATTGAATAATTAGATGAAAACATATATAAGAAATATTATATAAAAAATATTATAAATAAATAAAAATATATATAAGCTTAAAATTAAATGGAAATATATAAGAAAAAATATATTCTAATTCATTAATTACTCAAAAACATTTATGAGAAATAAGAAATATTATAATTTAATAAGAATATATATATACGAGGTCTGGCTATTAAATAACGAGACTGGTTACGAAAAACGGTTTTATTATAAAAATTATTCTACACTCGAATGATCTTCTTCAATATACTCCTCTTTCCTCGCCACACACCTTTCCATACGCTTTTTCCATTGATCGAAGCAGTGCTAAAAGTCTTCTTTGCTCAGGGCCTTCAGGAGCTCTGCCGTGTTTTGCTTTACCGCTTCCATCGACTCAAATCCCTTTTAAAGCAGATTTTATCTTCGGAAACAAAAATAAGTCGCGCGGTGCCAAATCGTGCGATTACGGCGTGTGTTCGAGCACTGGAGAGCGCTTGCCGGCCAAATACTGCATCACAGATAGCGCGTTATGGGCAGGTGCGTTGTCCTGGTTCAAAATCCACGTGTTGTTCTTCGACAACTCGGGCCGATTCTTACGAACTCGTTCTCGCAGTGTTGCCAAAACTGACAAATAGTAAGTCTGGTTGACAGTCTGACTCTCTGGAACCCATTTAGTCATCACGATACCGTTAACGTCGAAAAAAACGATCAACATTGCCTTGAGATTTGATTTGGACATCTTCGCTTTTTTGATTCTGCGCGATTCAGGCGTCTTCCAATGCATCAATTGCCGCTTTGTTTAAAAATCGTATTGATAAATCCACATTTCGTCGCAAGTAATAATGTTTTTCATCAGTCCGGAATCTTTTTTTAACCTTTCAAGGAAATCTGAGCAGACGTGTTGACGAAAGAGCTTTTGGTCAGGAGTCAGGTTTTTTGGCACCAACTTCGCACAGACTTTTGTCATGAGTAATTTCTCGGGTAAAATTGATCTAAGCGTTTCTTTATCGGCGTTTACAGCCTCGGCAAACATCGCGATACTCATTCGACGATCTGCACGCACAATTTGGTTGATTTTGGTCACTGTCTCTGGAGTTGAAACAGTGACAGGGCTACCTGGGCGTTGGTCATCTTCAGTGCTCACTCGGCCCTCACTGAAGCTCTTACACCACTCGAAAACACGCGCACCAAGTAGAGAATTGTCTCCATAGGCCTCTTGCAACAATTTACAGCACTCAGTCGGAGTTTTTTTCAATTTAACGAGAAATTTGAGATTGATACGTTGCTCCTGTTTTTCGTCACACATGGTTTTCGGCACGAGAAAGAAAACACGTTCGCTTCAAACCGCTACTGCACAAATACAATAATAGTGACGAGAACGTGTTTTGGTACGTGCATAGACAAGATATCTAAATACCCAACGCACTACTCGTTTTTTCCCCCGTCAGAGTCATAGTCTTCGCTTTCCTCGTAGTTGACTTTTTCCTTAAGTCGCATTGCCATTTTGTCTTCAATCGGGGTAACTTCTTAGGTCTTTCTAGGTCGCCCCTAGATTTTTTTGGTATTGGTTCCCCGGATTCGGGTACCGGAGGCCCTTCTTGGGCTTTGTCAGGGACAGGTTCATCCCTTTTTTGTTGTGCACGCGTTAGTACATTAACGGCGGTTTTTTCGACGGGCTTGCGTGATAGCGAATTGGCGTTAGCATTCAATTTGCCGGACTTATAGATTATTTTATAATTATATTCAGATAATTTGAATCTCCATTTCTGGACTCTAGTGTTAAGTTCGGCTGTTTAAAACCATACTAACGGTTGATGAACAGTTATTACCGTAAACTCCTGCCCGTATACATATAATCTAAATGCTGTCACGCTGTGTACTACGGCTAACGCCTCCTTCTCATAAACTTTATAATTGCTTTCGGCGCCACGCAGCATGCACGAAGTATAGGCTATCGGCTGGTCCTTTCCAATTTCTCCTTGAGACAGGTCTCCTCCTACTGCGTAGCCTGAAGCATCTTAGTGATTGTGAAAGCTCGAGATAAATCGGGAAATCGCAATACAGGTGCACCACATAGCATTTTTTTCAATAAATTAACACATCGTTTAATAAGTCCCGAGACTAACTTAGAGATGGTGCTAGAAGTACCAAACTGGCTACGTTTCCGTAGAGTGCGAACCTTTACATGAAACGTGTAAAAATTTCACGTCGATCGGATCACAAACAGCAGAGTTATCGAGGTTAGAGTAAAGTCACTTTATAATTTGTTTGAAAAATGGAATAAAGCGAGTTTCGCGTGTTGATAAAACATTGTTTTTTAATGGGTAAAAACACCATAGAAGCCCAGCAATGTCTTGAAAAACATTACCCGGACTCCTCTCCATCCAAACCAACGATTTGCCGTTGGTATGCTGAGTTTAAACGTGGTCGTACGGACACAAACGATGCGGAACGTTCGGGTAGCCCATTGGAAGCCGTTATACAGGAAAATGTGAGTGAAGTGTTAAAAATTGTAATGAAAAATCGCAAAGTGAAGGTCCGTGAGATTGCAGAAATGACACAGATATCATCTGGAAGTGTATTTACAATCCTTCATAAAAAATTGAGCATGAAAAAGGTTTTTTCTAAGTGCGTGCCGCGATTGCTTTCAGTGGAACTAAAACAGCAACGAGTCGACGATTCAGAGAGCTGTTTATCGCTATTTACTTGCAATAAAAAGGATTTCCTGCGTCGATACGTGACCATGGATGAAACATGGTTACATCATTTCACTCCGGAGTCGAATCGGCAATCATCTGAGTGGCGCATGGCTGGCGAAAGCCGCCCAAAGCGTCCAAAAACGCAGCAGTCTGCTGGCAAAGTCATGGCGTCTGTTTTTTGGGATACACATGGAGTGATTTCCATTGACTACCTGGAAAAAGCTAAATCGATCAACAGTGATTATTATATTGACTTGTTGGTACGTTTGAAGGAGGAGATCGCAGCAAAACGACCGCACATGAAGAAGAAAAAAATCCTTTTTCACCAAGACAATGCACCATGCCACAAGTCCATGAAAACAATGGCAAAATTGAACGAATTGGGCTTTGATTTGCCTCCCCACCCCCCGTATTCGCCAGATTTAGCCCCCAGCGACTACTGGCTCTTTGCTGATCTCAAAATGCTCCAGGGAAAAAAATTGGCTCGAATGAGGAGGTCATTGCCGAAACTGAAGCCTATTTTAAAGCAAAGGATAAATCCTTCTATAAACATGGTATAGAAATGTTGGAAAGGCGTTGGAAAGATTCTATCACTCTAAAAGGAGATTATATTGATGAATAAAAATGATTTTTGAAAAAAAATGTTGTTTTCGTTGTTAGTCTCGAGACTTATTGAACGATGTGTTAAATACTTCTTCTGTTTTCTCGTTCCATTCAAAAGTTGTTTCCTTTTTTTGTAGTTTAGTTAAGGTTTTTGAAATATATGCGAATCCTTTCATAAATCGCCGATAATACCCCGCTAGTCCCAAGAATTGGCGAACGCTTTTTACGTTTTCAGCCCACGGGAAGCATCTTACGGCTTTCAGCTTCTTAGGATCGGGTCTCAATCCTTTTTCGCTAAGCAGGTGGCCTAAGTATACCACTTTGCGTTTTAGGAATGAGCATTTGTCGATCTGTATTTTTTATTTAGCTTGACTTAACATGTCCATTAGTTCCGTTATCTTTCTGTGGTGTTCATCCAGGTTGTTGGAGTAGATAACGATGTCATCTTGATAGACGAACAACGTTATACCTTGCATCCCTTTTAACAATTTATCCATTGGTCTTCGGAAGGTAGCGGGCGCGTTTTTCAACCCAAAGGGCATCCTAACAAATTCATAATGGCCGAATGGCGTGCTGGAAGCTGTTTTATATGCGTCTTTCGGATGCATCTTTATTTGATGGAATTCTGACACCAGATCGAGCATTGTGTAATATTTGGCTAATCCTACTTGATCAAATATCTCTTCGATATTAGAAAGTGGATACGAGTCGCCTATTGTTTTTTCATTCAAGGACCGGAAGTCTAATACCATGCGCCATCGGGGGTGGCCTTGGGTGTCGGGCTTCTTAGGTACGGCCCAAACCGGCACATTGTGGGGGGAATTGGAGTTTTTTATGACTTCTGCCTTTAACAGATCTTTTACCTGTCGATTTATTTTATCTTTTATTGCATGTGGAAAGCGATATTGCTTGGTATGGACTGGATTATCGTCAGTCATGGGGATTTCATGCGTTATAAGGTCTGTCCCCGGAAGTTCATCGCCGGGTAGATAAAATACATCCCTGTTGTTTTTTACTAGATCGATTACGTATGACCTTTCGACATCGTTCAAGTGGTCGATGCGTAAATAATCTTCGATGTTCTCCTTAACTTCTGGTTCCTCGAGAACTCTAGTCTAGAACTAAGTCGTCGAGTGACTCGAGCTGGTAGTCCAGGTCGGTCGCTATTTCGTTCTCTGAAATCAGGTAGCTGTTTTTTGTAGCTACGTTACTGTCGAGGTCTTCGTCTTTCAATACATCCAAGACATTTGCTTCGTCGTAGGTATTGCTGGATGCAGTTCCAATTTCGAAAGATTGTGCAACGCCGTTGCATCTCATCAGGTGGTTAAGGTAGTCAAGATGTACTCGGAAATCGCGCAGAAAATCGCAACCTAGTACACCTTCCCCTGGGATGAAGGCGTCATCTTTTATCACCGAGAATATTATTTTATTCCCCAACAAAGAGATTTCTACCGTTCCCCAGGTTGGTATGATTCTTTTCCCGATTCCTCGCAATGCGTATTTCTCTGTCGTGTCGATTTCCTCTTCGGGCGGTATCAAACTTGATTATATTAAGTTTATTTCCGACCCTGAATCGATTAATAATCTCCCTTCTGTGACAGTGGGAGGATTGAGGATTTTTAAGAATGCTAATCCAGTTTTTACGTTACTTGTGATATTATGTAAGTTTTTTGTTAGATGAGGCCGATCTTCGTCGTCCCAGATAATTTTTACATGTTCATTATTTAAATGTCATTAAACTGTTTTCAAGTTGTTGTCTAGTGTTGCTTTGGCGGCTTCGAAGAAATTTGCTCCTAATACTCCGTCATGGGGGTAGGGAAATTGTTATTCACTACGATAAATTCGATTATTGTTTCCCCGATTTTTATTTTTGCTTTCCCCAGGCCTTGTTCTGTTTTGTCCCCCCCCCCTCCCCAATCCTTAAAGTGTGAATTTGTCTTGGGTTTTCAGGTATTTGTTAACCGGCAAGACGTGTGTTTTTAATACACTAACCTCTGATCCTGTATCGATCATGAAGGTACTATGGGACTTATTTTGGAAGAGGCTAAGGTTTATGAACGGTACAGTTCTACAAGTTTTTATGGCACTAATTCTGCACTGAAATCCTCCAGCTCTATCGGGAGGGCTGAGCGCACTTGAGTTTGTAGGGCCTCCCTGGTGGCGCTCGGTTGCGGGAGACTCCTCACGTTTTTTGCCTGGTTGTATTTCCTTTTTCGGCATTCGGTGAGGGTGTGCCCTTTTATCCGACAATAGCTGCACTCTACCACGGAATCCAAGTTAAACGTTTTTCGCTGGCGGCAGACTGTAGCCGTGTGCCCCTGGCATGTTGCATTTAAAACCCCGAATTTCGGCTCGTGGCGCATTGTTTGTGCGCGTGAGGCAGTTTGGCGCCAAGTGTCCGGTCTTATTACATAGTTGACAGACGTCTACTATGCGCCTGTTCTTGTTACACTGCGCCGCTGTATGTCCTTTTTGTTTGCACATTTGGCATACTATGTCGTTGCGACAGAGGTTGGCGGTGTAGCCGGGCTTCTTACAAATTTGGCACGTCCTTGCCTTGAGGAAACAGGTTGCCTCCGAATGTTCTGGTTTGTTACAAAACCGGCATACTGTCGATCTGTTAGGTTTTGGTTTGGGAGAGAGAAAAAAAAAATTATGTATACTACATGAGAGGTTTACTTTTTATCAATAAGAGAAGAATTTATCAAAAACTTAATCACGAAGAAAAATTAGTCTAAAGCGCAATTAACAAACAAAAAAAACAGAAAGATGAAGAAAAGAAAAGAAGACAATATTTCGGCTGGTCATGAGTCTTAGGAATTCGGATGGGAAAGGGCCTTAAATAACAAGCCTTGTTTTTTTTTTTTTTTAAAATGTTTTTTTTTTTATTTGTTAAAAAATTTTCTGATTACAAATCGCCGGTTTGGCGCGATTCTACGTATATTTTTTTCCAATTTTTCTTTTAAATTTTCTTCATTGTTTGGCTTCTTTTTCATTGGTATTTTATATAGCCTTGCACCATCGCGTGAATGCAGGTGGTGCACAGTCCTAGAGACTCCTCGTGTTGACAACGTAGCAACTCGACTCTCTCGTCGAGGGTCAGGGCTGGCTTCGGAGGATCGTCTTGTTTAGTGGTGTACGCTTCTGGCCTTTGAATGCGTTCTGCGCGCTTTTCCTCGTATAATTTTTTTGGGACCCAAGATTGTTGGTGGGCCTCCCTGAGCGCCTGGAAATACCGCTTGCGCTGCCGCGAGTTAGCGTTCTTTTTTAGGGCAGGGAGTTCTTTCTGCTTACCCTCCACGTACTCGGAGGTTAAGTACCCTTGGTCGGTGGTGATTGGTTCCTGGCTGGTGTTGGCATTCACTGGGAAAAAGAGAAGAGGTGTGTAAGAATAATACAAAAATAAAAAAAAATGTAATGAAAGTAAGGAGAAAAAAAATGTATAAAGAAAATAAGGGAATTAATAAAATAAAAAAAAAGAATTAATAATAACAACAAATATAAATAAAAAAAAAAATATTAAGAAGAGAAGAAAGAGGAGAAGAAGGTGCGGAGGAAAAAAAAATATTAGATTGTTTCAATTACTTCCTAATCTTTGATGCTCAATTCAGCCACGCGTTTAGTCAATTTCTCCATATCGCTCCGGTTTTTGTTAGCTAAAGCGCTTGTTAGCATTAGCGCTTTGTGAAGTCTCCTTTGCGCTTTGTGACTTCTCTGGAGCCGTTTCTCGACGTGTCTTCGGTCCTTAACGTGTGCTTTCTCCAGGCCCTCTAAATGCCTTCTGATGCGTCCAGTTTGGCTCCGTTTATCGTCCGTTCTCAAAAGCAGGATGTCACTAAAATCGTGGGTTTCTTTAACCCGCCTCTGTTGATTTAAGAGTTCAAGGATCAGGCTATCTACTACTACATTGGTTTCTTTTAGCGCATTCTCCAGTATGAGTACCCTGTTGTGGAGCGAGGAGATCAATTGGGTGACGTGGTCGTAAGTCAACTCCCCGTAGTTAAGTGGAATCATCTACGAAAATTAATCTGGTTAACCTTCTGTATTTTCCAACCCATATTTTTGTCAAAACCTCCAGAAATTTTCCAAGACTTGTACTCTGTTGCTCGAGGCTGAGGGATTAAAAATCCTCGTAGATCACAGGGATCATGTGTTTAATGGCTGCGCACGATTGGTGTATGTATATATTTTGTTTATTTCATTTATTTATTTGCGACCTTAATTCGAGCTAACGGACCTTCTTGGTGCTTGGGTCGTGGTGCAAGCTCCAATAAGTCACATAACATACGTGTAGCTTATCTAAATGATAGCCGTGGTGTACAGAATAGGTTTTTGCCTGTTGGGCAATGAGTCGAAACCAAACTTTAGCGCTTTAATGTAAAGGCGGTCAATTGTCGACTCCGCTGGATTCATATATGTGTGAGAAAACAACTAATTATTTATCTAATACATATCTGTTATTTTAATTTGTTTATTCTTTTAGTTATTATTTACTCAGTTTGTTTAGATGATTTGTTTTATTTGCTCTACTTATTTATTTCTATTTTTCCCGACTCGCTCGCTTTCTTAATTTAATTTTTATTTTTATCTTATCTTCGCTATTTCCTTATGTAATTACTTATCGTTTTTCAGTATTTAGAGTTTATTTATTTAAATTTTTAACTATTCATTTATTTTTATATATTCAGTTATTCGTTTTGATTTTCGTATTTGTCCTTTTTTTTTATTGCATTTTTTTATAAAATTCATCCTTTTTGTAAAAATTTTATTCTTCTTTGTTTAAATGTTTATTTGTTTGATTAATTATTATTTTTCTTTATTGATTCAATCATTTATTTATTGTTTGATTTTTTTTTATTCAATTTATTTACTTAGTAATTTATTCAGTCGTTTTATTTTATTTTGCTTATTTTATTTTAACTATTATGTTGGTATTTTAATGGTCTAATTCGTAATTTTTATTGTTTGTTATTTTATCCCTTTATTTTATATTAATTTATATTATTTTGCCTATCGTTTTAATTCGTTATTTTACAGTATCTTCCTTTTATCATTTATCTTATGTCTTCTTATTTTCCGTATGATTCCCTTTTTTCTTATGCTATTACATTTATTCACTTACTTTTTATTTAATTTTCATTTAATTTCTAGCTACAATTTATATGTATTATATGTATATATATATATATATATATATATATATATATATATATATATATATTGTCACGGAGAACACTCCGTATTCCGCGCGTGTTTATATTATATTTCGCGCGCTTCTGCGGTCCGCGAGCCGAGTTTAATTTCAGTAACGTGACGACCCTGGGCGAGAAAATACGGCACACGCCGATAGATAGAATAGTCGTGAGCCGTATAGAAAAGATAGGCTAGTTCAGGCAAGACAAGCTAGCGTCTTCCCGCGTTTTCGAGGAGTTCTCTTCCGCCATTTTTACAGTTCGGACGCGTCCCCCTTTCCCGCGTCTCGGCAAGTTTTTTTTCGCACGAAGTTTTTTTGTATTTTTGGCGTTCCCCGGTCGTGTTTTTTAGTGCAAGTGCGTAGTTGCGATCTGCAGCACACAGGGCACCGCCACCAGAACACAGGGGCGTAGCAGCAAGGTCACGCGCCTCACGAAGTGACTTCGGCCGGCGAGATCACCGTCTCGCTTTGAGCGAAAATTTATTTTTTGTTTTGCGTGCGCGGCTGGCCAGCCAAAAGTAACTGTATTATAAATTTAATTTTTGCGCGCGTAAATTTTGTTTCATTTTGTTTGCGTTGGAGTAATCTCCGCTGGTTACTCCATTCTTTATTAAATTCGTTTTTTCGCGGTTCGTGCGAGTGAAAGAGCGTCATATCTCTTACTCTCGTATAGTTAGGGCGAGAGAGTTGCGATCTCTCTCGCACCTATATAAGAATAGGCGCGCGTGAGTGAGAGATTGGTATCTCTCTCACTGTAGTAGCAGCAGTGCGGGAGAGTCGCTTTTACTCTCGCATTCGCAGCATATACGGCGCGAGAGTGGGATAGCGCTTTTTCTCTCACTCCTACGGCGTAGTACGAGAGGCTCGTTTTCTCTCTCGTACTCGCAGTAGACGCGGCGCGCCGGAGTGGGAGAACGCTTTCTCTCTCGCTCTAACGGGTTCTGTGCGAGAGAGCAATCTTCTCTCTCGCACCCGTACGTTGTACGGCGCGCGCGAGTGAGGGAGGCCTTTCTCTCTCACTCTTATAGACGTAGTGCGAAAGACGTTTGTTCTCTCTCGCACTCATATCGTACATAGCGCGTGGGAGCCTTTTCTACGCGGTATATTGGCTTCTATCTCCTTCGCTCCTCGTGCATGCTTTCTTATAATTTCTTTTACCGTTTTTTGTACTTGTTGGTTATTTATTAAATTGTTAAAATATTTTATTTACTAAAATATATTTGTTTTCTTTTTTTTTATCTGTTATTTCCTTTCTTTTTCTTTTTTTTGTTCCCTTTTTTCCAAAATTATTATTTTTTTTGGTTGTCAAGTCACACTTGCCCCTGACTTATAAATTTCTTTATTATTTTCGATTTTTATTATTTGTGCGACGAGGAGCTTTCAGCTCTCTTCCCGAATACCGCCCTCTCTGAGATTTCAACTAGCCAGGCGAGGACAACACACGAGCCGCGCAACGACGATTGCGCGGCGTTGCAACGGGTAAGTTGGGTCCAAAGAACGGCTTCTCGTGCCCGGACCCAGGAGCAAAGTCGTCCGAGACTTCAGCTATCTAAAAGAGGGCGCAACGGGCATATTTGCACCTTTCGAAAATTGCGCATCCCCTGAGGCTAGTTGCTCCAGTGGCAGTTAACCTTTAAACTGCCACCTCGTTACAATACATATATATTTTTTTTTTTGTTTTTTTTTTTTAGTAAAGAAAATTTTATTTCAAAAAATTATTAAGAGTTTTCATTATGTCTTCTCACCTTTATTTCGTATTGTCATTATCTATCCTTTATTTTATTATTTTTCTGACTTCTTTCTATTTATTGGCTTATTTAAATTCGTTTATTTTTCCACTTACTTGAATTTATTTATTCGTCTTTGATTTATTTCAAAAACTTTGCTTTTTAATTTATTAAAAAAAAGAAATTTATCATTTCAACCTAATAATCACTTTAAGTTTAGTAATTCAAAATTTCCCCCTCTTTTTTGCACTTTAAATTATTTTCATTCATTTAACCCTTTTTTTTTATCGCTTTTACCTTTCTTTTACTCACTTTCCGTTCATTGGTACTTTATTCATTTATTTACTTATTAGTTATTTAATTTTATTGTTCAATAATCACTTCTTTTTCTTTTAATTATTTATTTGTCCCTTTTTTATTACCTGTATTTAGTTCACTTTATTTCTTGTTTAATTCATCCGTTTATTTATTTATTAGTTATTCTTTATTTTCATTTATTTTAATCAATTTTATTTATTCACTGCTAACGCTTTTTATTTACTTATTTTGATTTGATTCATTTATTTACGTTTTTTTTATTTTATTCACGCACTCTATTATTTATTCATTATGTCGTTTATTTTATGATTCATTTTATTTCTTATCTTGTTTTATTTATTTTGTTATTTTATTGTATTATTATTATTTACTCTTAGCACTAACTTTTATTTAAAAAAAAATGTTTCACATTATTGACACCCACACGATTGTCACAAATTTCGCATTAATAATTTATTTAATTTACAAACATTTAATCACACTTTATCACTAATTTCTCACACTTTTTTCAGCACCTTATATTCGCTCATTATCACTTTATCTTCGTTTACTTTAATTATATTTTTGATTTCCTCTTTTAATTTTATTCACTTTTATTTTTAATTTGCATAATATCATCCTTCTTTTTATTTTATTCATTTCTCCTTTATTTATTCATGTTTGTATATATATATTTTTCATCTCGCTTTAGTTCACTTAGTTTCAACACATTTTTCTTTCCTTAGGTTTCTTTATTCTTTCATTGTTTCTTTCTTTATATTATTCTTTTATTTTACTTGTTTTTGCTTTATTTATCTGCGCACCTTTTTTGATTATTCATTATTTCATTTGTTTTATTTTACTCATTATAATCCGCATTTATAAATATTTTAATTCACTTTCTTTTATTTGAATGCATTTTATTTATCTATTTTTCTTTTATTTATTTATTCTTTATTTTACTTATTATCTTTTTTTTATTATTTATATTATTTTTATTTAATTTTTTTTTTTTTTTCGTTTATTTATCTTCCAACTTTATTATTTTTAATTTCTTCCTTCATTTCATTTATATATTATTTATATTGTAACGTCAGTATACGACCTCCGTTTTTTTTTTTTCTTCTTCTTTTTGTGTCCACCGATAAGTCTGCTTCCTGCCTTTCCGGCCCACAGTCAAAAAGAAAGACATATCGACCGACCACCTTGATCCACACCCAAGCGCTCCACCACGATAAAGCCCCTCCCCACAATCCACATGACGCACTCTCTTCCGACCCGAACTGTTATGAACCTAGCCTAAGCTTAGACCAAGAGCTTGCGATTTTCAAGTAAAGCCCATACATCATCTAAATAGAAGAAATTTGCTACAATCCAATTCAGATTAAGTTATAACGCATTGTTTATAATTTCCTTATTATTTTGTTTTATATGTATATACAGGAATCACGTAATATAAACAAAATATAAATAAAAATAATACCAACGGCATGACCATGTCTTTTTTTTTTTTTATATAAATTTATTAATAAAGATAATCATAAATTCTTATGTTAAGCATAAATGTTTTAATTATTATATTATTTTATTCCCGAATCATCTTTTCTAAGCAATAGGAGAAAGAGCGCCTCCGCTGCAATCAGAGACGTCGCGGAATCATATTATTTCCGTTCTCACGCAAAGCGCTGAATTCCTTTTTACAAGTACACTCTTCCTTAAAATTTTCCGTTGCACAAATTTAATAATTAATTTAAATAATATTAGCAAGCTTGGAATTATACATAGATTATTGATAATAACGCTGCGCCTATATTTTTCATTAATTTCTCTATATTAATTTCACCTTGTAATTTTATACTCATTATTTCTGTAATGCTATATTAATGATTAACGCAAATATATTTTCACAAATTTTTTTTATAACTTTAATTCTATCCTTCCGCGCGAGGACAAATTATATCATCAAATATTTCGACTTACTATAACTATTTTTCTACTAATTTTTCTATTTCATTCGTTTTATCATTTTCATAAACAAGACCTTATAAGAGGCATGGCATTAATCATTAATATACTATTAATTACGTTTTGCGATATTTTAATTTCAACCCACAATAATTATTTTAAAGCGCAATAATTATTTGTTTTAAACGAAATAATTATAGCAAAAAAATAACATCGAACAATTAATTATTTATCCGACAGTCCGAAACAATTACCCACAAATTAAACAAAATTGTAACTTATAAAGAATAATTATTTAAATTACTATTTTTTTTTCTTTTTTCAATTATTTCTCTTTTCTACCGTTCAATAGTCATGAATTATATCTTATTATCATTTTACTGACCCATGGATACCACACGTGCCCTGGGTAACAACAATTTCTCATTAATTCAAATAATTATTTTTTATTTTAGTAACCCGTATAAATTTAATGCGTAAAAATGCGACAAAAGCTTCGTTCTTTTTTGTAATACGCATTGAATTTTAAATAAAATACGCTCATGTAATTTAATTTAATGTATTTCGCCAATAAATAATAGATAAAGAAAATGTATGAAAATTATGCAAAAAGAATCATTCTCTCTCTCTGCAATTCTCGCTCTCCCACTCAATCGTAACACCTTCAAGATAGAGCAGTAGCGTCCATCCCGCGCTAATTTTGAGCAATCGAATTGGCCTAGAGAAGTCACTGCACAAGTGCATAAAAAGGCGAGGATCAACACGCGGAGAGAGATTCAAGATTTCTTTCGCGCCACCGAACTCAAGTTTTTTGTCATAATCTTTCACGATACAACTCTTCAAGTTTTATTTTTTTTTGCACTTTAAATCTTACATATTGATTTCTTGGTTTTTATTTCTCTTCAATTGGAGATAAAGTATTATTTTCACATTCAAATTACCTTCACGCGTTTCATCATTCGAACTAGAATTTCTCCGTCGATTCGGTCAACCAGGATTTATCCAGTTCTCCGTCAAGAAGAAGGAAGAGAAAGAGAGAGAGAGAGAAAGGATTTTTCTTGTTTTTTTTTCCGCACGCCTACAATACAACAATAAAGAGTGAGTCTATTTAAATATTTGTATCTTTCTTTCTATTTTTTCCGAAGGGATAGCATTAGCCAAGATCGGCTAACTCTCTCTTTCCTTAAATCGGTTAATAGGTCCTTCTCCAGGATAACATATAGGTCAACGTCGGCCTATACGGTTGTCCAGTTCTGCATTTTCATTTTTATCCTAAAACTCTCACGATACTACTTCCTCCGCCGTCCCGAGCCCATAAGTTTTGCTACTTTGGCTCGAAAAGGCGATAAGCAGTGCGCGTTAATTTAAAAACGCGGTTACAACGTCAACCTGACGTTACAATATTTTACTTTCTTTTATCTTGTTTATTATTTATTTATTGTTCTTTCTTTTTTCAATTATTAATCTCTTATCTAATTCCTGTTTCACTTTTATTTATCATCCTTTTATTTATTCACTTTATTTATCAATCATTTATTTTATTCACTTTTTATCTTATTCATTCACGTTTTCATTATTTTTCATTTATAGATCACTTTTACACTAGCACTTTATTTTTACACTTCTATTAACCTTTTTGTTTAATTATTTTTTGTGAATCATTTTATTTTTCTTACTCGTTTTCTTCTCTTCCTTTTTTCTATTCATGTGTTTATTCTATTATTTCTATTTATATATTTTTTTTTTTTTTAATTTACTTAAAGAAAAAAAGGAAAAGAGAAAAAGAAGAAGTAAAAAAAACTTGTTTATCAATTATTCTAAATTTATTTAATTATCGTAATAATTTTTATTATTTTTATGAAAAAAATGACATAAGCACCTCGCAGTTATTTGATTTTTTTTTTATACTTATTTAATTTGTTTGTGCGTAATTTTTCGCACTATTTAAAATTTTAATTTGAAGAGAAAAAGGAATGAAGTAGAAGTTAAAAAGGAAAGGAAAATAAAGCTTATTTCCTCCAAGGTAAAAGGAATCAGTTTCCTTTTGTTTTCACAATCCCTCCCGGGCCACCAAAAATTTTGTAACGTCGGTAATTACGTTACAATGCGTTATTATTAAACATAACACAAGAGATCGCTGACTTTTAGAGCCTAAGCAGTAAAGCTTAAGGGCTCGGGATGGCAGAGGAGGTTTAGCTTTACTTTCTCCTTTGCTTTTTTTTGGAAGGGTGGTGTAATACAGGATTGAACGTGCGTCTAGGCCGAAACTCAGGCCTGGTACACCGCTCTGGAAAGGTCCTAACAAGTATCAAGAGGTAAGAGGCACTTAGCCGAAACTCAGGCTAAATGCTACCTTTAGGAGGATGTAAGATAGAGTAGACAGTGGTAGAAAGCAAAAAAAAAGATAAATTAATTTAGTTTTGACTAACTTTTATTAGTTAAAAAATGCTTGGTTATTGGACTTGATCTTTCTCTCTTTCTCTCTCTCTCTCTCTCTGTCTCTGTCTCTATCTCTGAGGGTGTCTGGCCGAAGACATGGACGCATTGACATTTGGCAGGAAGAAGAACAAGCACAAAAAAAAAGAATGAATGCAATCAAGACGGAAGCTTCTGCAGAATCTAGCGAGTGCAGCAGTACAGAAGTCCGGTGGTCCTGGAGTAGTCGACTCTGCTCCCCGCAGGTGGATCTCCCCTTTTTATGCACTCGTACAGCGATAACGCTGTGCCAATCCGATTGCTCGAAATTAGCGCGGGGTAGACGCTAATGCTTTATCTTGAAGGCGTTTCGTTTGAGTGGGAGGGTGAGAATTAGAGAGAGACGATCCCTTTTTGCATAATTTTTTATGGATTTTTTTTTCTATTATTTATAACGGAAATACATTAACTTAAATTACATAATTGTTTTGTATTTAAGATTTAATGCGTATTACAAAAAAGAACGAAGTTTTAGTCGCATTTTAACGCATTAAATTTATATGGATACATAAATTAAGAATAATTATTTAAATAAATGAAAAATGATTACTATACAGGACACGTATGGTATCCGTGGGTTAGTAAAATAATAATTGAAATATGATTCATAATGGTTTCAAAATAATAGTTTAAATAATTATTCTTTTACAATTTTATCTAATTTGTAGGTAATTGTTATAACTGTCGGATAAATAATAAATCGTTTGATGCTATTTTTTGGTAAAACCAAGAATTATTTAATTATTATTCGTCATGTTCTTTTCTACCGCTATGTTATTTTTAATCGAATAATTTAAAGTATTATAGAATAAATCGACTATTGCGCACTGACGATTATTAGAAATTAAGACAGTGCAAAAACGCGACAATTCTAATAAAATATTGCAAAAAAAATTTACAGTTGAATTGTTATAATTATTTGAAACATTTAATGCTATAATTTTCTTTTTGCAAAGAATTATAAGCACCTCCACAGAATTAAGGTTACTTGTACATAGTATATATATGCATGAAAAAAATATTAAAGTTAATAATTAATATAACATTAAAAAGAGAGAAAAAAAATATTGCAAAATGAATTTATTATCGAAAAATTGATAGGAAATACGATTAATACAGGCACAGCATTATGAATGATACAAATCTTGGTATGGTTGCAGGCCTGTTGCTATTATTTAAATAAATTATTTTATTTATTCAGGGGAAAATCTATAAAAATCATATTCAGCATTTTGTGTGAGAACGGAAATGGTATGACTCCTCGACGTCTCGTATTGCGGCGGTAACGCTATTTTATTATGTCTTAGCAGAGAGTACGATTCAAGATTAGGAACTAAAGTATTTATGCTTGCAAAGACTTACGAATATATTACTACTTTTTATTAATAAATTTATTTTTAAAAAAGAAAGGACATGGTCATGCCGTTTTTGTATTATACCTATATATTTTTGTTATAACATGATTCATACGTACGTATATATAATAATAATAATATAAAAAAAATTAAAACAACGCGTTATAAAACTTAATTTAAATTAAGGTTAACGACTGTAGCAAATCTTTTATTTAAATGATACATGGGCTTTACAACAAAAAAAACTTGTAATAGCTTGGCTCAAGCTTAGGCTAGGTTTCACAACAGTTCGAGTCAGAGAAGAGTGCGTCACGTCAATTGTGGGGAGAGGCTTTATCGTACTAGCGCTTGGGTGTGGATCGAGGTGGTCGGTCAATATGTTTTTTTGAATGGCGACCGGGGCCGGAAAGGCAGGGAGTAGACCTATCGGTGGACACACAAGAAAAAGAAAAAAAAAACGGAGGTCGTATACCGACGTTACAAAAATAATAATAAAATTTAAAAAGCGAGAAAAGAAACAATAATAAAAAAACAAAGAAAAAGGAAGAAAAAAAAGAGTGAAAAGTATAAAAAAAAAAAAAAGATGTTAGAATAAATAAAATAATTTAATAATTTAACGAACAAAAAAAAAATATAAATTACGACGATTAAGAACAAACTATAACAAAATAAATATTATAAATTGAGCACACGAGGAGCGCAAATAATAAAAGGTGAGCGCGCTATTCTGCGCGAACGGGCTCTATGCGCTAAAATCCGTGACTCTCTCGTAACGGACTCTAGGAGTGAGAAAGAGAGAAAGGCCTCTCCCACTCGCGCGCGCGGCGCACGATATGAGTGCGAGAGAAAACGAGCCTCTCCCGCACTACGCCTACTGGAGTAAGAGAGAAAGAGCTCTCCCACTCGCGCGCACCGCTTCCTATACGAGTGCGAGAGAGAAGACGTCTCTTCCGCACTGAGCCCGTAAGAGTGAGAGAGAAAGCGCTCTCCTACTCGCGCGCGCCTAGCCCTACGAGAGTGCGAGAGAGAACGCAACTCTCTCGCACTGATCCTACTAGAGTAAGAGAGATATCGCTCTCTCACTCGCACGCGCCTACTCTTACACAGATGCGAGAGAGATCGCAACTCTCTCGCACTGACTATACGAGAGTGAGAGAGATAACACTCTCTCACTCGCACGAACCGCCCAAAACAAATTTATATAAAAAAAAGGTAATTAGCGAGGATTACTGCCACGCAAAAATATATAAAATAAATTACACGCGTCGCAAAGTATATGAAAGACTTACTATTGGCTGGCCAGCCGCGCACGCAGAACAAAAAGGAAAAGCCGGTAGAAGCGGGACGCCGTTGCCGCCGGTGAAAGATGCGTCGCGGAGCACTTCGCCTTGCTGATTCACCCCTGCGTCAAAGTGGAGGTACACGGTGCGTTCCGTTCGGCGTCACTGTCCTCCAACACTCCACGCACAAGCGGGGACGTTTGAGCGCTCAAAAAAAAAAAAACTATTACGTGCCAAAAAGGGCTCTCGAAAAGGGAGAGAGTCAGAGCGCGAAAAACGAGTCAGACGGGAAAAATGGCGGCGAAAAACTCAATCAAGAGCGGGAAGAAG
The DNA here is from genome assembly GCA_949987625.1 of Chalcis sispes. NCBI lineage: Eukaryota > Metazoa > Arthropoda > Insecta > Hymenoptera > Chalcididae > Chalcis > Chalcis sispes. The sequence continues at coordinate 39,767,042 of OX465095.1, read as the reverse complement.
CTAGCTTGCCTAGCCTAAACTAGTCTATCTTTTCTATACGACACACGACTATTCTATCTGTTGGCGCGTGCCGTATTTTCTCGTCCGGGACCGTCACGTTACCGAAATTCAACTCAGCTCGCGGACCACGGACGCGCGCGAAATATAAATTTGCGCGGAGTACAGAGTGTTCTCCGTGACAAGTTATAAAAATATAAAAATATTACGTAATATAAATAATATGTATATATTCCAATCTTATTGATATAAATATAAATAATATAGATATAAATATAGTTTTTTGTAAAATAAAAATGTTACACACTGTCAATTCATTAGCAAGTTGAATTATATCGCATTGGTGGTTTTGTGATTCAAGTAAATTTTCGTACAATTTGTTTAATTATAAGTTTACATTTGGTTTCGTTTCTTCCACAGGAGTTATCATTTAAATATTTAGTTTTATCACCATTTTTCCAATTTATTAACTGGTCATAATTTCTTTTATGTTTGCCACCGCCTTTAAATTCAATTTTATAGCTTCGCGGTGATAAATTGCTTACAACTTTTGCTTTTGACATTTGTGGATGATCTTTTCGAAAATCCTTTGCCATGACTACGTCTCCCTCGGAATACTCATCTTTTCTACAACTGATAAAATTTTTAATTCAATTATGTTGCTTTAATTCTACTATTGCTCTACTATCTGAACGTAATAATTATAAAGGAGTTCTCAATTCGCGATTAAATAATAACTTCGCTGGCGATTCACCTGTCGTTAAATGTTTTGAACTACGATATGCAAATAAAAATTTTTGAATTGCGGTCTTTATATCAATATTATTACTGCTAATTTTAGTCTTTAGTTTGCATTTAAAAATTTTTATAAAATTCTCGGCAGCACCATTTATTGCAGAGTGTTTAGGTGGTGCGAAATTATGTTGAACTCCTAATTGTTTAAAATAACTTCAAAAAATTCTTTACTCGTGAATTGCGGTCCTGAATCGGTAACAACTTTACGCGGTAAGCCGTGCGTAATAAAAATACTTTTGAAACTTTCAATTGTTTGGCTTACAAGTATCGTCTTTACAACAAAAATTTCAGGTTACTTGGAATATGAGTCTAATACAATAAGATAAGAATGTCCTAAATATGGTCCTGCATAATCTGCATGTATTCGCTGCTAAAGTTGGCTGGGCCATGGCCATGGAGATAGTTTCACTTTAAGCGGTTCATCATTTACTACGACACAATATTTACAAAATTTTGCTTTATCTTCTAATTGTTTGTCTACCCCAGGCCACCACACAACCGACCTTGCCATACTTTTCATGCGTAGTATACCAAAATGCGTTTCATGCAACTGATTAATAACGTATGCTTGTAATTTTAAGGGAATTATTATACTTTGTCCCCATATCAAACAATCTTTTTCTGTACATATTTCATCTTTTCGAATAACGTATGGTTTTAGAATATCTGGCCAATTTTTAGTTTTGCGTTTTAGCCAACCATTTTCTACCATTCTTTTTATTAATGATAAAGTTTTGTCGTTAGCCGTTTCGCGAGCTACCGCTTGGTAATCAAAACAAACAATTTTACTTTGTACCACGTAATGCAAATACGTATATTTACGATCGTAATTCAGAATTTTATTATTATTTCCATTATCATTGCATGGCAATCTTGATAGCGTATCAGCAACGACATTATCTTTAGTATCTATATATTTAATTTTATAGTTAAATGCTGTCAAAAAGTATACCCAATTTTGCAACGTACTGGCTGCCATTCACGGTATCCCTTTTTTGGGGGAAAAAATTCTTTTCAATGGCTTATTATCTGCTCGTATTAGAAATTCTCTAGCAAAGACGAAATCGTAGAATCTCGTTGCACCAAAGATAATCGCAGATGCTTCTCTATCAATTTGCGTCAATTTTGCCCGTATAAAAAGGCCATAGTCCTATCTTCTGCAAAAACCTAAAGTCCTAACTTATGCATCAATTTCCTTGTATACAAAGGCCATAGTCCTAAACCTTGAAGCCACGACCGACCAATAATCGGAGGATCCGACGAACTCGTTACATACAAATCCGCTATAATATTCGTATTATTTGCATTTACGTTTACTTTTCACAATATACCTACTAGTTTATTTACTGATTCATCGTGATTCACAAATTCTATATCTGCTTCGTGTGTTTTTACATTTTCAAACACTTTTTCTTTCATACACAAGGGAATTATTGACATTGCCGCACCTGAATCAGTTTCCATTTGCGTATCGATGCCGTTTATTCTTACTTTCATAAGCTGGGGTTTTACACGCGTTTTTCCCGTAATATATGTTTTCACATGATGAAGATCACATTTATTTGTTACAAACATATTATTTATCTCTTGTGCAATACTATCGTTATCATCACTATATTTTTTACGCTGTTAACATAACCTACACGTGGTTTTCTTTCATTTACATTCTTATTTCTATTACCTGCCTCATTCAAATTATGATTATTGCACATTATTTTCAAATGCCACTGACGACCACACGTATTGCACCTACACTTATTATATCTGCACATACGCGCGACGTGATTGAATTTACCGCAACAATAACATTGTACACTCGTTGTTTGCTGCTCAGGGGTCCGCTTTTGTTGTTGAGTGGGTACTCTGATCGCTGATGACTCGATGATCCGCGCATGCCACTAGTCGATGTTTTGCCTCGCAGTGACGTATTCTGTCTTTGTCTCGCTGCACCTTCAACTCTTCGTCTGTATGCTTGATTTTTCGTCGCGTTTATTTTGTGTACATTATCCACGTAGTGGTACTGGAAGTCATTGCTGCTTTTCTTTTCTATCTGCTCAGCTCCAAGATTGGCTGCTTCTGATGCCAGTGCTCTCTTTAAAGCATCTTTCTAAGTTGGTTTTTCGTTTTTTTATAGTTTAGCCTTTATTGACTTGCTTCTCAGACCGACAATTAATTGATCTAACAATTGCTCGTCACTGTTTTGAAATTCACATTCCGTACCTAATGCTTGTATTGCAGCTACGTACTCACTAATAGACTCATTTTCATGCTGCAATCTTAATCTGAATGTGTTTCAGTGAACCAAATGTGACGCAGGACTTCTTATCGTCTATAATATTATTTAAGGGGGGAAATCACAGTAAAATTTTCAATTTTTCGAAAAAAATTTTTTTCGCCTAAAAGGTGCTTTAGGGTCTTAAAAATAATATACCAAATGATGGAACACGGCAAAAGTGTCCGAGTGCCCAAATTTTTTATTCTGCGGTAACGCCACTCAGGTATGCTCCGAGCGCCTTTTGTGATCCCGGCGCGCGCTGTAACTTATGACTATGGGTGCAGGTATAACGGTAGTCCATAGAGAACAAAGTGCCCTCCGAATAGTCTAGAATTTTAAGCATTCCTATAGGGGTCACTATATGTAATAGACATACGAACAAAACACGTGTAGCGTCAGTGATGAGAAATTTCTTGCGTTGAATACAACGCTTTTTCACGACGCTTCACTTTCGTGCATACATATATAACATAAATAGTGATAAAAAACAGTGATATTTGTAAATCATTGTCATTATGAGTGACACATCGTCGAGTCGTGTTAGAAAAGGGACGAAAAAGGATACTGCGTACGAAAATCGACCGAAACGTAAGCGACCGTTAAATCGCCACGAAATCGAAAAGCCGGAAGATTTAAATGTCAGCGCATCGGCAAGGAAGTTGAAAGAGAAAGATAGTAATGACATTGAAGTGGATCCTACGTTTGTATATCATCTCGTGAACTTCGTTACAGTTTTTGCCGCCATTTCTAACGTCGTGGTGTGCAAAGAATGCCACTCTGATGTGCGTTTTACAGAAAGCAGTAAACGAGGCTTAGGTTTTAAAATCGTTATATCCTGCGATAACTGTGATAAAAAAGAAATACCGAACAGCCGATTTATTAAGAATGCTTACGAAATTAATCGCAGAATTATTCTCGCCATGAGATTGCTGGGGATTGGACTGCAAGGCATCAGAAAAATTTGTGCGTTTATGGAATTGCCTCGCCCGGTCTTCCAATCGGTTTACGACACAATCATTGAAAATATTTTGGCTGCATCAGATGTTGTTTCCAAAAATAGCATGTCCAATGCAGCGAATGAAGAAAAAAGAATCAGTAACGAGAAAGGAGAAAAAAACGGTATCACGGTATCGGGTGACGGATCTTGGCGAAAAAGGGGCTTCTTATTTCTATACGGTTTAGTTTACCTGATTGGCTGGTACACTGGTAAACTTGTCGATGTTTTAGTTAAATGTAAATATTGCAAAGCGTGCAAGTATTGGCAGAAGAAATATGACACCGACGAATACAAAGAGTGGGCAGAAAATCACGCCGCCGAATGCCAAGCAAACCATGACGGATCAGCGGAAAAAATGGAGGTCGATGCAGCAATTGAAATGTTTCAGCGCTCTGAAGATCTACATGATGTCAAGTATGTGAGTTACATCGGCGATGGCGACTCCAAAACCTTCAAAGGTATCACGGATGCTCAACCGTATAAAAACATCACGATAACAAAAAAAAGAATGCATCGACCATGTTCAGAAACGCATAGGCACCCATCTTCGCAATTTGAAGAAAAACACCAAAGGGTTAGGAGGTAAAGGCAAATTGACAGGTAAGCTGATCGACGAACTGTCAATTTACTTTGGATTAGCCATTCGTCGAAATTGTCATTCGATTGAAAAAATGAAGAGCGCGATATGGGGCACACTGTTCCATAAAATATCAGCAGACGAGAATCCGCAACACGACCATTGCCCAACTGGAGAAAATTCATGGTGTTCGTGGCAAAGGGCAAAATGCGAAAACATTCTGGCTGGCTATACGCATAAACCACCAATGTGTGAAGAAGTTTTCGAAGCGATAAAACCTGTCTACGAAAAACTGGTCACGGATGATCTTCTTACTCAAAACAACAATGAAAGTTTCAACGCTACTGTTTGGGCTATGGCACCAAAAGGCTTGAATTCTGGAAAAAAAATAATCGACATCGGTACGAACATCGCAACATCCGTTTTCAATGACGGATTGATATCAGTTATACACATCATCGAAGTCATGGGGATGAAAATCGGCCCGAACAGCTACAACCTATGCGTGGAGGTCGACGAAAAGCGTATCAAGAAGGCGGAAAAATCTATTAGTGATGGCGCAAAACAGGCCCGACTCGACTTAAAAAGTATGCGGAAAGAAAAAGAAGAGTTGGAGGTAGATTTAGAAGGTCGACTGTAATTTTCATATGGTTTCTCAGTACTTAAAACTTTAAACGCGTTTTTCTCGAAACCACTTTTTTTGAGCTCGTCGAAGACATAACTCAAGCAAATCTTTACCGATTGACTTGAAATTTTGACAGTAGCTTTGAAATATTTTTCTTAACGGAGCTACGTAGGATTTTTTATTTTATATGGCTTAGTTTTTTTTATCGAAGATTTGATGGCGTTTTTTTTGTTAAAAATTTAACTTTATTTTCAAGCATGCACCATTTTGTAAAAAATCAATACATCGAAAAAATCCTACGTAGCTCGCTAGCTGTTGTTATATGAAAACTAAAAATTTTTGGTTTTTTCTTCCAGGTCAAAAATTAAGGAGTCTACGTCTTTGGCCATCGACACGCTTTCAAAAATAGGCGCCTTGGGGCATATGCTGCGCAGCCGCCATTTTTAAATATTTTTGATTGAAAAAATTACATTTTGTACTTTTTTAGTATTGCTATAAAACCTACTCTACAGATTTTCGATTGATACTTTTATTCAGCCAAAATTAATTCCCGAAAATATGCCTATTTTTTTGTGTGCTACTGTGATTTCCCCTCTTAATAATTTAATTACATCATAATTCGCTATAAAATATTGTTCTAACCTATCAATAAATTTTTGCAAGTCATGCTTTTCAATATCATACTCTAAATTTGCCGTAATTTCCATTTCTCATTTTACTGTTCGATTACTGTCACTATTAATAACGTTTTCGTTCACTTGTGATGTTGTTGAAGTATCCCTTTCGAGCACGTTTTCTTATTTTATTTCCTTTTTGTCACAATCTTTCAATGTTTTTATCTCCGCTGCACTTCCATCTTCAATTTTACTTTTAACAAATTCACGTGATTTGATTCTTAAATCTTCTACTGTACTGTTTACGTCCACTTCAATATCATTTATTTTACACACTTCTATAAGCTCGTTTTTCCAAAAGTCTTATATCCACGCTGTCTCAGTTACAACGTTAACCATAATTTATCTTCAATTATTCATCGTTTACTTTTTGTACACTATTCACTTAAGTGAACTTTTTTTTTGTTATTCCACGCGTGACACGGAAAATTTTCGAGCAATCTTAACCTTACTTCTCAACCTTTTCCCTCGTCCCCATTTGTGCTATATGTATGGGTATGTAAACAATAGGTATACACTCGCGTAAGGTTAATGAACGACTAAATGACTTGCTTTATTGACTACAACGCTGGCGCTCGTAGCGCTACATTCATATACATATACTACAATTGCAAGGTATTTAAAAACATATTTTTTGAACAATTTTATAAGGTTGCTAGAAGATTTCGAAACAAGAAATATTTTATTGATTCAACATTTCTTCGAAAACTTGCAGCGACCTTGATAAAATATTACGACAAAATATTTCAAGAAACCTCCCTGAATTCATGCGTAAAATGTTTGGTAAAATGTTCCAATAAGTTTGATGCAAGATTTCTCTGTTAGATTTCAATGTAATGTTATTATATTGAAAAGATGTTTTAATGTTATGTTTCTTTAAAAGACATCTGCAAGGTTTTAATGTAACCTTTCTACAAGTTTTCATTAAAACCATATATTGAATCTTTTACTAAAATTTTTCATGCTACGTGGATACGTATTCAAATCAATTAACAAGGATAAATTTAGTTTAAAAAATAGGAAACAATATAGTAAAACGAATATTATTTAATAATATCAATTAATTTTATTCAATTACTTCAATTTTAATGTATTTACTCTCATTGGTTTTCATTGATTTTTTTCGTTGTAATTGACTAGAAAATATAACTTGGATTTTATTTTATCGATGAAGTTTAATTGGCCTTATTCACCAATTTTGACTGTACTTTATTAACTCCTATTTATTTTAATTGAGTTTATTACATTTTAATTGATGTAAAAATATATCTTAATTTTACTGAATTGATTTCTATTGAATTTAATTGATATCATTCGTTTTATTACATTACAATGTACTTTGATTTAAGCCATTTTGTCCCAGCGGACATTTCATAGTCAAATAGATTTTGGCTTAGAAAATAAGAAAAACGAATAAAAATGATAATTTAAGTAGAAATAAGCTGGTTTTATCAGAAATAAAACTGTTTTTATTAAACAATTTACTCGTAATTAATTTCTCTGACAAGATAACACATCGTTCAATAAGTCCCGAGACTAACAACGAAAACAACATTTTTTTCAAAAATCATTTTTATTCATCAATATAATCTCCTTTTAGAGTGATACAATCTTTCCAACGCCTTTCCAACATTTCTATACCATGTTAATAGAAGGATTTATCCTTTGCTTTAAAATGGGCTTCAGTTTCGGCAATGACCTCCTCATTCGAGCCAAATTTATTTCCCTGGAGCATTTTTTTGAGATTAGCAAAGAGCCAGTAGTCGCTGGAGGCTAAATCTGGCAAATACGAAGGGTGGGGAAGCAAATCAAAGCCTAATTCGTTCAATTTTGCCATTGTTTTTATGGACTTGTGGCATGGTGCATTGTCTTGGTGAAAAAGGATTTTTTTCTTCTTCATGTGCGGTCGTTTTGCTGCGATCTTCTTCTTCAAAGGTATCAGCAAGTCAATATAATAATCACTGTTGATCGATTTACCTTTTTCCAGGTAGTCCATGAAAATCACGTAATGTGTATCTCAAAAAACAGACGCAATGACTTCGCCAGCAGACTGCTGCGTTTTTGGACGCTTTGGGCGGGTTTCGCCAGTCATGCGCCACTCAGATGATTGCCGATTCGACTCCGGAGTGAAATGATGTATTCATGTTTCATCCATGGTCACGTATCGACGCAGGAAATCCTTTTAATTGCGAGTAAATAGCGATAAACAGCTCTCTGAATCGTCGACTCGTTGCTGTTTTTGTTCCACTGAAAGCAATCGCGGCACCCACTTGGAAAAAACCTTTTTCATGCTCAATTTTTCATGAAGGATTGTAAATACGCTTCCAGATGATATCTGTGTCATTTCTGCAATCTCACGGACCTTCACTTTGCGATTTTTCATTACAATTTTTAACACTTCACTCACATTTTCCTGTGTAACGGCTTCCAATGGCCTACCCGAACGTTCCGCATCGTTTGTGTCCGTACGACCACGTTTAAACTCAGCATACTAACGACAAATCGTTGGTTTGGATGGAGAGGAGTCCGGGTAATGTTTTTCAAGCCATTGCTGGGCTTCTACGGTGTTTTTACCCATTAAAAAACAATGTTTTATCAACACGCGAAACTCGCTTTTTTCCATTTTTCAAACAAATTACAAAGTGACTTTACTCTAACCTCGATAACTCTGCTGTCTGTAATCCGATCGACGTGAAATTTTTACACGTTTCATGTAAAGGTTCGCACTCTATGAAAACGTGTCCAGTTTGGTACTACTAGCACCATCTCTGGGTTAGTCTCGGGACTTATTGAACGATGTGTTATACTCACGTTTAGATGTCACAGAGTAGAGAGGGCAGATGAAATAGATACAAAATCGTCAGGGGTGAGGTGATATTATAAGGCGTGAAATTTAAATTTAACACTCCTTCTAAATTTGAGCCTTCCAATATTTAATACAACAAAAAATGAACTCAATTAAACAGTATAACCCTTTCAAATAAGACATACAAGTAAAAGAAATATTTTGATCATTGTGTTAAAAAGCTATGATTGAACATTCCAAGTTTGGATCTTAAAAGTTGAAACTTATCTTTTGTCGAAGCTTTGGTAAATATGTTTGCATATTGATTATCACTGCTCACAGATTTAAGATCAATAATTTTTTGATAAAATTTTTCCTTAACAAAGTGATACTTCACATCAATATGTTTGCAATGCTTATGAAAATTAATGTTTTTGATAACATTGATAGCACTTCGATTGTCCAAATGTAAACACATTATGTCTTGTTTATTTCACTAATATCACACAATAATTGCTCTATCCACATAGCCTCTTTGGTTGTTGCACAGGCTGCCATAAATTCTGCTTCTGTTGTTGATAAAGTGACAGTTTGCTGTCTCTGGCTGGAACATGTTACAGCTGCCCCGTTCTTAATAAAAACATAGCCTGTGACAGCACGAGATTATTGGCATAGTCAGCATCACTGTAACCAGTCACCACAGATGGTTGTAACGTAGATGAGTAATACAGCCCATAGTGTTTGGTGTCTTTCAGGTACTTGAAAATCTTCATTACAGCATTCCAGTGTGTTTTGTTGTGACAAGTTAAGAATCTGCTCACCAAGCTGACAGTAAACATAATTTCTGGTCGACGCACTGTAGCCAGGTGCATAAGAGAGCCCACGGCTTCTCTATATGGTATGTTCTTCTCTGGTCCTCCTTCTTCCTTTTGTAGCTTTACATGAGGGTCTACTGGAACACTGTTAGGATTAGCATTAGTCATGTTAAACTTGTTCAACATTTGTTCTACATAATTAGTTTGGTGTATAAAAATACCGTTGTTGAACATCTCGATTTGCATGCCTATAAGGTTATTTGGTATATTCAATATTTTTACTTCAAACTCAGATCTTAATTCATTAGTTATTTCCTTTAGTGCTGTTTCATTTTTAGAGAACAACAGACCATCATCAACATACAGGCAAAGGAAGCATTTCACATTGTTGACTTTACCAACATAAACACATTGATCAGCTTTGCTGTTGATAAAACCAAATTTCTTAAGAATCAAGTAAAATTTCTTTTTCCAGCATCTGGGAGTTTGCTTTAAGCCATACAGTGACTTGCTGAGCTTACACACGATGTTATTTTCACAAGCCAGACCTTCGGGAGGAGACATAAATATGGTCGTGTCAAGTTCACCATACAAGAATGCAGTTTTTACGTCAAGTTGAATGATTTTAAGATTATGCTGGACAGCGATAGATAATAATAGACGAATTGAGTCATACCTTACAGTTGGAGCAAAGGTTTCCTTGTAGTCAATACCTGGTGTTTGTGCAAATCCCTTTTCACAAAGTCTTGATTTGAACCGTGGACCAGTTGACTCCTCCTTTATTCGGAACACTCATTTGCACCCTATTACTTTGGCATTTAGAGGTTTTTCTATCAATATCTAGGTTTGATTCCCTTTATGAGCATCGAATTCTTCATCTATTGACTATATCCACTGTTCTTTATTTATTGAGCTGACTGCTTCTTCATATATTTCAGGAACATCTGGCATGAATAAACACACAGGCAAGTATTTTCTTTAGAATAAGGTAAGTTTAAGTTTGTGTTTTTGTTTCTAGGTCTCAGCTTGATATTACTAACTACAGGAGAATCAATACTAGTATCGAGTATGTAACACATCGTTCAATAAGTCCCGAGACTAACAACGAAAACAACATTTTTTTTCAAAAATCATTTTTATTCATCAATATACAGTCTGTCAAGTAAGAGCGTGGTCGATTTCACCGACAGGTAATAAAAGATTTCGCTCTAATTTTTTCGCGAGCCGATAAACAGAAGCTTTGTCCTTGATGCACTGTCAACAAAGATTCAGTTGTCGTTGATTTTTTGAAAGAGAATCACGTTAAACGCCATGAGGGCTAAGCACGCGTCGCGCTACGAGGCTGTGTTCCTTTGCATCCACCCGAAACGTCCCAAAATGTCGCAATCAGCGGCTGCTAAATATATGAGAAAGTCGAAGGCATTTATACAGAAGTGGATACAGCGATATAAAGTGGCTAAAAATGTCGATGATTTACCAGAACGTGGCTCGATAGGAAAAGTAAGTGAAAAAAGAATAGTGAATCTGTTTTCACGGGATCCTGCTTTAACACTGCGGCAAGGACAAGCAAAATTAATGGCAAAAGGTTTAAATATATCCTACGAAACTATCCGAACCTATCTTCGTACTCATCATCTGAAATGGCGCAACACAGTGAAGAAGCCTCTGTTGACTGAAAAACATGTGACAAAGCGACTCGCTTGGGCGCATGAGAATATTGATAGAGATTTTGAAAATGTCATTTTTACTGATGAATGTTCTATATGGGCACGTTTTGTCCTCACGCAAGCCTGGTCAACTTCCACCAATAGGCTTGTTCAGCGGACCGTAAAACATGGAATAAAGGTGCATCTTTGGGGCTGCTTCTCAAAGCAGGGATTCGGCACTTTGCACCTCTTTACTGACAACCTAAATGCCGAGAAAATGATAAAAATCTACAAAAAGGCTTTACTACCATCTGCCAAACGATGGTACATCACAAAAAATGAAGATTGGATTCTGCAGGAGGACAACGATCCTAAACACCGCAGCAAGCTCTGTACTCAGTGGAATTCTCAATCTGGCATCGTTACATTAGATTGGCCGTCGCAGTCGCCCGATGCAAACCCTATTGAAAATGTGTGGGCATATATTAAACGGAAGCTTCGTAAAAGACGCACATACACTTTGAAGCAGTTGTCTTACGAAATTCGTCGGATCTGGAGATCCTTGCCACTAGAATACGCCGTCAAATTAGTAGAAAGCATGCCTCGGAGATGCCAGGCAATTATCGACGCCGGTGGTGACTGGACACATTATTGACCAAATTGCATCATTGTTTGTAATGTGTACAATGTATATATAAATATGAAAGTTTCATCAAATAAATTTTTGTATAAATTAACACGACCACGCTCTTACTTGACAGACTGTAATCTCCTTATAGAGTGATACAATCTTTCCAACGCCTTTCCAACATTTCTATACCATGTTAATAGAAGGATTTATCCTTTGCTTTAAAATGGGCTTCAGTTTCGGCAATGACCTCCTCATTCGAGCCAAATTTTTTTCCCTGAAGCATTTTTTTGAGATCAGCAAAGAGCCAGTAGTCGCTGGAGGCTAAATCTGGCAAATACGAAGGGTGGGGAAGCAAATCAAAGCCTAATTCGTTCAATTTTGCCATTGTTTTTATGGACTTGTGGCATGGTGCATTGTCTTGGTGAAAAAGGATTTTTTTCTTCTTCATGTGCGGTCGTTTTGCTGCGATCTCCTCCTTCAAACGTACCAACAAGTCAATATAATAATCACTGTTGATCGATTTACCTTTTTCCAGGTAGTCAATGAAAATCACGCCATGTGCATCTCAAAAAACAGACGCCATGACTTTGCTGGCAGACTGCTGCGTTTTTGGACGCTTTGGGCGGGTTTTGCCAGCCATGCGCCACTCAGATGATTGCCGATTCGACTCCGGAGTGAAATGATGTATTCATGTTTCATCCATGGTCACGTATCGACGCAGGAAATCCTTTTTATTGCAAGTAAATAGCGATAAACAGCTCTCTGAATCGTCGACTCGTTGCTGTTTTTGTTCCACTGAAAGCAATCGCGGCACTCACTTGGAAAAAACCTTTTTCATGCTCAATTTTTCATGAAGGACTGTAAATACGCTTCCAGATGATATCTGTGTCATTTCTGCAATCTCACGGACCTTCACTTTGCGATTTTTCATTACAATTTTTAACACTTCACTCATATTTTCCTGTGTAACGGCTTCTAATGGCCTACCCGAACGTTCCGCATCGTTTGTGTCCGTAAGACCACGTTTAAACTCAGCATACCAACGACAAATCGTTGGTTTGGATAGAGAGGAGTCCGGGTAATGTTTTTCAAGCCATTGCTCGGCTTCTACGGTGTTTTTACCCATTAAAAAACAATGTTTTATCAACACGCGAAACTCGCTTTTTTCCATTTTTCAAACAAATTACAAAGTTACTTTACTCTAACCTCGATAACTCTGCTGTCTGTGATCCGATCGACGTGAAATTTTTTCATGTAAAGGTTCGCACTCTATGGAAACGTGGCCAGTTTGGTACTACTAGCACCATCTCTGGGTTAGTCTCGGGACTTATTGAACTATGTGTTACTCTTTGTCTAAGGGTGAACCTCTAGGTGAGGAAGATTCTTGTTCTGTCATTGTATCATATGAGCTTTCTGAAGCAGAGTCTTTGTTTATTGAACTTTCGTCTTCTTTTACAGATTTTTGCATAGGCAATTCTACAGGAACAAAGTCTCTCTTCACAGAAGATTCAAGAATTATAGCATCTCGCCTTTTTATTACCTTTCTGGAACTTGGTAGCCGTGCCCGCTCGCTAGCACAAAAAAACAGGATTTTAATTACGCATAATTAAGGTAACAAGCACGGTGCAACAGAACGAAGTCACATTGAAAATTCGTTACGCGAACCGAAGTATGTACGCGAGTAAACGATTGTATGACGGCTACGAACGCCGTCGAACGCGGCACTCAAGAAAGAATAAAAGAGATAAAGCGAGGGAAGGTTACCTGCTGACCAATAATTGGAGTGCAGTTTACCTTTGTTGACTTTTTTCCACTTGAGCACTCCTCAGCTGCAGGACCAGTCGTTTTTCAGCGCACTTCGCAATTCACACGAGGTACAAAAACAGTGCGACGTGCAAGCTTATTTGAAAACTGTTGCAAGCGTGGTCGCGTGCTAAAAGCTAGAATCGCAACGACTGTAATCTCTAGCCATCTGAAGCCCAAAAGGTAGTTCTTGAAGAGAACGCGCTGGCAGTGTGGCGCGCATTTAGTATAACTTTACGTACGTAGCATCGTAGTGCGCCGATGGCGCAGCGCACATGTAGCATCGGCGGAGTTAGCTATAGCCTTGTTGTTGTATAGCGTATTCTAACCTCGCTGCGCCGGATACGCAAGTGTGCTTAGTTTGGCTTGGTTGCGACTTTTAATGTGGCAGCAGCTCTTGAATTCTCAGGTAAGTTAATCTACAGTTCCAACTTTTATAACATCTAGCTGATTTGCGTGTCTTTTTGTCTTACAGCTCTCCTGCAGCTTCCTTGGCTATACGAGGTGTAGCAGAAAAGTAATGAGACTAGCAGCGCTGCAAGCGATCTTACAACACTGCGCTGTTGTCAGATCGCTTGCACGTGTATCAGTACCCTCCCATGGCTCAGTGCGAGTTTCAACTCCTTCTGTTAACTACGTGATTTTTGTAACTGCTATTAGTGAAGTTGTGTTTTGGTTGTGCGTCATAAAAAAATGTAACAGCGATGACAATGCTCCATATCACACTGCCCTCTCCGTCACAGAACTTTTGACCTCGAAAAGCATTCTTGTGTTTCCCTAACCCCCTATTCAGCTGACTTTAGTCCCTGTGACTTTTTTCTTTTTTCCTAAACTAAAAAATGTCCTCAAAGGACGTTATTTCGGGACTTTAGAAAATATCCAGAAGAGTGTAACGGACATGCCGAAGACCATACTGGTTGAAGACTCCCAGCTCTGCTACCAAAAGTGAAAACAACGTTTCCATCGGTGTGTAACTGCCCAAAAGAACTATTTTTAAGGAGATAACATTGATGTTTGAAAAAAATAAAAACTTTGGTAAATAAAAAATCAGTCTCATTACTTGTCTGCCACACCTCGTAGTAGCTCCAAGGTTTCCAATTGCATTGCTTCTGTGATGGCTGGCCAACTTCAATAATCTTGCTATTAGCCAGCTGTTATATTTTTATATTTCTTGAGTTTAATTGTAAGTTGCATGACTCTATTGAACTTAAAGGCTAATTGCACTAGCACGAAGAAGCCTCATGTAGTGCATATTTCATGTGTCCGTATTATTTTACCTATGATACGCTACAACTTTGCCTTCTTTCCTCACTGTCTTGCAGTGGCAAAAAACTAAGGTTGTACGCTTAGATATTACTAGTCTCTTATTGAGTGTTCTATTGCTAATTATATTATTGGCGCAGGCCATCGAAGAGCTTCTGTAGATGCACGGCGTAGAGCAAAAAAAAAAACGGTCCATTTGATTAAGCTAAATTTTGATTATGCTATTTAGTATACCAATGGCTTTCGTTTCAAGCAAAAAAAATTTTTATTTTAATAATTTTTTGTTGTTTTTTTTTTTTTAAATAATGAAAAAAAGTCGTATTTTTGGTACCCAAATTTCAAAAGCGCATCATTTTGTCAAAAAAATTCTTTTTTTATTGATTTTGCTTGCAACGATAGCGACACTCATACAGATTAATAATCTATCTCATTTTTATTTTTCAGATGATTAACAGAGCTAAAATCATCAACGCCATCCAGGTCCATTTTTTTGAGGGTGTCATCTTTAGCCTCATTTTTTTTATAATAAAAATTTAATGTTTTTCATGATAATTTTTTTTTTAGTTAATATTGAGTGGGTTGTTAAATGTACATCGTTTAATTATCGTTTTTTCATTAATTTCACCTTAAAAAAAAATGCTGAAATGCCTTGAATTCACGCGCGCTGTACAACCGGGTTCCCTTAAACGTTATCGCACGCAAATGACGTAGTGCTGCTGAGGATAGATGAAGAAAGAATAGAAAGAATGCTGGAGAGGTTATAGAAGTACTTAAAGAAGAAAAAGACGGAGTTAACGTAGAAAAGTCTAAGATAATGATATATAGAAAAGTGGAAGGAAGAAGAAGAGAGCACGTATTTAATTGGGAAGGACAAAGACTAGAAAGAGTTAACAAGAAGTTATACCTAGGTATATGTAAAAGGAAAATAAAAAAAGAAAAAGAACAAATAAGATAATTAGCAGAAAAGGCAAATAAAATACTAGGGAAAGTCTGGAGAACAGAAGAGAGGCTGATAAGAGTGAAATGGCACTTGAGAATGGATCTGTTCGACGCGTTGGTAAGAAGTGTGTTAGCACATGGCACAGAGATATAGGGATGGATAGAGCAAGAAGAGCTAGAAAGAATGCAGTATGAATATATAATATGGCGGCTGGAATTAAGCAGACAAACGTTGTTGTACCTAATGATGGTGGAAACAAGAAAGAATAAATTAGCAACAACATTTTTAGCACGAACAATGAACTTTGAAGAAAAAATGGCAAACGAGAAAGAAAGATCATTAAAGAAATAATGTTGGAAACTGATTTTAGACAGAGAATTAAAGAAAAAAGATGTAGGAAAAAGAGAAATTTAAGAATTTATTTCGCATTTATATTTATAGTACTTAAAGCCTTTGTTGTTTTACGGTACTAAAGCATGCGCGATAGACGCCTTATTCCCGCAATCACGCCTAAAATATAACAAAACAATTTATAGAAAGATAAATGTTCATGATCATCTAAAAAATATGAACGAATTTTTTTTAAAGTTTCTGAGCCATTTTTGGATTTTTCGAAAAATAGTCAATTTAAGTTTGAAATTTACTTAAAGCTTCTGGAAAAAATTATACGTATTCTTTTAATAATTCTGAGCACTTCTTATTCTGTAAAATTTTTTCGTAAAGCTTCTTGTAAAAAAATTTGATTGTATCGAATTTCTAAAGACTTTTACATTGAACGTTAGAAAATGAATTTTTCTGCAATAAATCAAGTTTGAATTAGCTTCTTTTCATACAATATAAGTAATATATTATATTAGGTGCGCAACTAAGTGCTCACTGTTTGGCAATAGATGGCTCCAGCAGTAAGTACTAGTCTATTTCGACATCTAAAACGTCATGAAGCAAGCTTAGACATATGGTAAACAAATCGCTCAGACACATTAGTAATTTTGTTTTGGCGTCATATACTATTGGTTGTGTGAAAATGTCTTATTTTGTGCTAAATAATCGTCATTTGCGGGAAGTGTTGCTTTTCTTCTTTCATTCGAAGAAAACGGCGGCTAAAGCACATCGGGAGCTCCAAAACGTTTACGGAGATGCTGCTCTAAGTAAAACAACGTGCCGTGATTGATTACGTCGCTTGAAAGACGGTGATTTCAGCATAACTTCCTTTTTTAAAATGCGCTCCATTCAGTCGGTTGATGTGGTAGCGGAGCGCTAGTGGTCTCGTTCGAGAGACGGGACTATAAAGTTTTGTCCCAAAATAGATCAGTCATCTTCATGCGTTGGAACAGTGAGGAGCGTGCTTTTGCCGTTGAGACCTACTTTTTGAGCGAATGTTCTGTGATCGCAACCTAGCGCGCCTTTCAGAATCGCATTAATTTAGCCCTGTCGGCTTCTGTCCCGGACCGGAAAACAATTGTTACGTGGGTCACTACGTTCAGACAAACTGAAAGTGCGACAAGACAAAAAACTAGATTCCATCGGCCCATTAGATCACCTGAGAACATTGAGGCAGTAAGAGCTTCAATATTGCAATTACCACGGCGTTCTACGTGCAAACATGCGTCTGCTCTTGTACTTTTCGATCGTTCTGCAAAAAGGATTCTTCATGATAATCTTCATTTCCATCCTTACAAGATAACGATTGTGCACGTACTTTCTAAACGTGACTAAAATTTTTGGAGGAACGTGTGTGAGGTTCTTCTCGAAGTCATTCTTGAGGACGCTATCGTTTTTTTCTTAGAGATAAAGCCTATTTTCATTTGTGTGGATCTGTTAACAAACAAAACATGCGCTACTAGGCTGACCCCAATCCTCGAGAATTGCATCAAAGGCCTTTGCATTGACCTAAAGCCACAGTGTGGTGTGCAATTTCTTTAGCTGGAATTATTGGTCACTGGTTCTTTGAGGAAAATGAACTCGCAGTGACAGTGAATTCGGACCGGTATATAAACATGTTACAGGAATTTTTTTTCCACGGCTAAATAAGTTGGACTTAGGGAACATTTGGTTCCAAGAAGACAGTGCAACAGCCCACACTTCTAGAGTATTGATGGCTGTTTTCAGGGAACACTTTCCAGAGCGCCTTATCTCTATTAGGGGCGATTTGGAATGGTCGATCTGCTCTCCCGATTTGGCCCCTTGTGGTTTTTTTTCCATGGGGTTTTTTGAAATCCCGTGTTAATCCCGTGAACCATCCAAGGACTCTACAAGATTTAAAGACCAACATCCAGGAAAAAGTTGCCAATATAACGCCTGCTAGGCTGGCAAGAGTTATGACAAACGCCAAAAATCAGTTTATTCAGTGTATGAAGAATGGGGGACATCATCTACCTGATTTGATCTACAAAACTATGTGAAACAAAACTTTAGGTATGCGCCTACATTATAAAAAACAAATAAATATTTTCTGATTTACACAATGGGTTTTATCAAGTTTTGAAAAAGGAAGTTATGCTGCCGTACCCTGTAGCTTCAATCAAAGATTAGTTCAACGAGACTATTGGTCTCAAGCGCAATTTTCGTGCGCTGAACCAGCATCCTCATGCATGAGTGTAAAAAAATTTGAATTAATTAAGTTCAAAGTAAAACTACATAAACCTGGTGATGAAAATCATTCAGTTTGGTTTTTTTTTCAATAGCATTATCGATCGACGAAATGATGATAAAATATTTTGGGCGATGTTTTCTAAAACATTTTATCAAATCGAAACCAATTAGATTCGGTATAAAACTGTGGGGTCTGACTAGTGCTAATGGATATCTGTTTGATTTTGATATATACTGTGAAAAAAATGCCAAATGTAATGCTACCTAAAATTTTTCTTGGTAGTCGCGTTGTGATTCAAACGATGCAACAGTTTTTGTCTCTTACAAGTCCACATAATTTACAAAACTATTATGTTTATTTTGATAATTTATTATGTTCTGCAGATCTCTTGGACCATTTGAAAACATTTAGATTGTGATGCACAGGAACTGTTAAACAGGACAGAATACCAGTTAAGCATAATAATGATAAAAAATGATGAATTTATCATGCAACGTGTGACAAAAATTTCATTACTGCTATGGACTTTAAGTTTGTTTGAATAGAGTCTACTGCTGCTGGTGTAAGTCCTATTACTTATGTTGAAAGATACTTTAAAACTAGAAAAAAGGAAAAGTCAGTAGGGTTTAAAAGAGTTGTGCATACTTACAATGATTTTATGAGTGGAATTGATTTTCACGACCAATTTTGTAATATAGTTTTGCCTAGATTTCGATCAAAAATTGGATTTGGGGCATTTTTATCGAAAACATTCGAATAGCAATCACCAATAATACTGTATTGTACAATATTGCAAATAAAAGTAAAAAAATTTGAGCTAGAGATGTTTGTATGGCTATTGCTAAAAGTTATTAGGTTTGCAACCTAGTTCTCGCTGTTTCTTGATGAAAATGCAACAACATTGTAAACAAGAACGATTACAAATGAATCATTAAATGTATTTTGCATCGCTAGCTACAACTTTTTCCTATTTTTCTGGCAGAGCTCGAATATCGTTACAGTAAGAGTGCTCGTCTTTTGCTATCCACGAATCAAGCCAATTTTTGATATCTTTATATAAGCGAAATTGCTGATCAGCCAGACCATGTGCCATCGAACGAAACAAGTGACAATCGGACGGCGCGATATTTGGAAAATATGGCGGGTGGGGTAAGACTTCCCATTTGAGCGTTCCAAGTAAGTTTTAACATGTCTGGCAACATGAGGCCGATTGTTGTCATGCAGTGGAATTACTTTTTCGTACCTCTGCTCGTATTGTGGCCGTTTTTCGCGTAGTGCTTAGTTCAGTCGCATCAATTGCATTTGATAACGTTGCCCAGTGATGGTTTTGTTTGGTTTCAACAACTCATAATACTACAAGTAACACCGGCCTGGCCCCACCAAATATACAGCAAAACCTTCGCAGCGTAAATATTAGGCCAAACCAACGACGTACAAGCATGACCGGGCAGTTCCTATGACTTACTTTTCTTTGGGTTGCAGTAATAAATCCATTTTTCATCGCCTATTACAATGCGATGAAGAAAACCCTTTCTTTTTTGCCACTATAGCAGTTTTTCGCAAGTAAAAAAACAATGCTCAACGTCCCTTGGCTTTAAATTTTAAGCAACTCAAGTTCCCTGTTTTTTAATCATTCTCAATGCATGCAATCGCTTGGAAATAGCTAAACGGATAACTTCTAATACTGAAGCAAGCTCATTTTCCGTTTGACATGGATCCGTGTCGAGCAATGCCTCTAATTCAGTGTTTCTAAAGGTTTTTGGCCATTTTTTACGAGGACGGTCGTCAATAACGAAATCACCGTTTTTGAAGCGACGCAATCAATCACGGTACGTTGTTTCACTTAGTGCAGCATCTCCGTAAACGTTTTGGAGCTCCCGATGTGCTTCAGCCCCCGTTGTCTTCGAATAAAAAAAGAAAAGCAACACTTCCTGCAAATAACAATTATTTAGCACAAAATGAGACATTCTCACACAACCAAAAGTATATGACGCCAAAACAATCACTAATGTGTCAGAGCGATTTGTTTACTATATGTCTGAGCTTGCTTCATGACGTTTTAGCTGTCTAAATAGACTAACACTTACTGCTGGAGCCATCTATTGACAAACAGTAGGAACTTAGTTGCGCACCTAATATTTAAAACAGAAAACATCACCTGCTACAAGACCTCGTAAAATTAAATAAACTCTTAATAAAAAAACTGTTCTAGGAAACAACATTCTATAAGAACTAAGAAGATTTACAAGTCATTTAATTTATATTTTTGCAAAAATTCTTTTGAATCTGCACGCCCGATAAAATAACTTTCATAAAATAATAATAAGACAAATGAATAAAAAAACTAGTTGAAAAAGTTCTTAAAATAAAAAGATTTAAACAAAGAAAAGTATAAAACATAATATATAACATATTATATTTATAAATAATAGGAAACATTTTTTAAACAAAAATCAAAAAGCAAAAAAAAATTGATAAATAAAATATAAGAAAACGAAACGGTTCTCTGTTGTCGTCTACCTCCCCGTGGTGATAACTGGGCAACGCTGTATTTAATTATATACATACATATATCGTGGAAAATTAACGATTATAAAATGAAAATTGAAAACATAGACATATATATATATATATACAGGGTATCCCATTTTAATCGCCCTACGCGAATAACTCTAAAAATATGTGCTTTAAAATAAATATTTCTAATAAAAGTTGTAGGGTTTCAAGAGGGACATCCAATGGTGACCTTTACTGTGACCTTGACAATGACCTTTAAGGTCATTTAAAGGTCATTTGAAGGTCAAGTTAGTTTTTTCAAATGAGAACCCTTACTTTTGATCCCGGAAATGGAAACTGCGAAAATTTTACGTCTGAATACGATTTTGTCTATGACCTTTAAGGTCATTTTAAGGTCAAGTTAGTTTTTTCAAACGGAAACCCGTAATTTAAACGCCGGAACTGGAACGAGGCAAGACATGGGGTCCGCCCATTTAAGGGAAGTATCTGAATACCTAGCCGGTCAAGGCAAGGCGTGGAGTCCACCCAGTTAAGGAAAGACTGTTAATACGCAGCAAGTCAAAGTCAAGGCAACGAGTCCGCTCAGTCAAGAGAAGACTCATAGCACCCAGCCAGTCAAGGCAAGGCAACGAGTCCGCCCAGTCAAGGGAAGACTCTTAGGACTCAGCCAGTAAAGACGTCTCTTAAAACAGATGTTCAATTAGTCGTCCATTTTCTTCAATGCACATATTTATTCTTTGACAGAAACTCAGACGGACCCTTTCTAATGTTTTAACCATGACAGATTCGAAAACTCTTTATTCTTTCTTTTATGTCCTTTGTGGTTGTTGCAGCTTGCGCGAATACTTGCTCTTTTACAACACTCCGTAAAAAGAAATCTATCAATGTAAGATCTGGTGATCTGGCTGGCCATTCATGTACTTGGCTGCCAATGCTAATTAGGACATGTGGTATCCAAGAATGCCTTAACTGGTAGTGTACCGTGTGCTGGTGCCCCATCTTGTTAAAACCACATGATTTGTCTTAAGGCTAATGGGACATCCTCTAACAACTTCCTCTAACGTGGTACTTCATTCTGGAGAATATTAAAATAGAAAGAACCATTTAAATTATTATTATAAAAAAGTGGACCTATCACATTATTTTCTATTATACCTTCCCATACATTCAATGACCACCGTCTCTGGACACGATGCTTCCTTTGCCAAAGAGGATTTACTTGGGAATAGTGATGGGCATTCTGGAGAAGGACACCTCCCATATTATCAAATTTCGCTTCGTCTGTGAATAAGAATTTGTCGAAATAGAAAGGATCTTGGCGCATTCTACAATATTAGATGCCAATCTACAAAAATTTAAGCGCCGCTGGTCATCTCGGATTTCAAGACCATGAGTGAGGCGAACATGGTATAGATGGAATTTCAAACTTTTCAAAATGCGGTTAGTAGTTGTTTTTGGAACTCCATGCGTTCAACTGATTTGCCGAGTAGAAATATAGGGGATCATTAGCAACCGAAGCCAACACATCTAGTACAATATGCACTCTAAAACCAGTTTTACGCCTTTTTCGTGTCAGGTAGCCTTGTTCAGCTATACTGCGAGGGTGGTCTGGAAAGTTTCCGACGTAACACAGATACAAGACATTTTTTGTTAATTTTTTTTTTATTTTTCAACATAGTCACCTTGCAATTCTACACACTTCTCCCAGCGATGCACCCATCTCTTTAACCCATCCAAATAGTACTCGGCGTTTTTCTCTGCAAAATGACTGTTCACGAAGGTGATTACCTCCTCATTTGACGAAAATTTCTGTCCTCCGAGTGCAATTTTCAGATGAGAGAACAAAAAGAAGTCACTTGGGGCTAGGTCTGGTGAGTAAGGCGGATGGTCAAGCAGCTGAAACCGTAATTCGTGGATTTTCGCCATGGCAACCGCTGAGGTGTTAGACGGCGCGTTGTCTTGGTGAAACAGGATACTCTTTTTCTGCAATTGTGGGCGTTTTTTCGCAAGTTCTGCCTTCAGCTTGTCAAGTAATGATGCGTAGTATGCTTCTGTAATGATTTTTCCTTTTTGAAGATAATTGATTAAAATAACTCCATGACTATCCCAAAAAACAGTCGCCATCACTTTCCCAGCCGAGAAAACAGTTTTTGCTTTTTTTGGAGTCAGTTCCCCCTTTGTAGTCTACTGTTTTGACTGTATTTTTGTTTCGGGCGTATGATGGTGTATCCAAGTTTCATATACAGTAATTAATCGGCGCCAAAACTCGGATTTATTGCACCAAAACTGCGCCAATAGAGCGTTGGAAATGTTCATTTGAACACGTTTTTGGTCTAACGTGAGCAAACGCGGCACTTAACGTGCGGACAGCTTTCTCATGCCTCAATCTTGATTTAATATGTAGCAAACACGTTCTAGTAAGCAAGCCGATACGCTGCAAAGGCATCCATTTTATTGTAATTATACATATTATTTTCAAATTATATTAATATATAAATCTTAACAGCGTAACTGCCACGTTACAAAAGAAAAAGGCTTGTCGATATTTAGTTGGTACTATTCAAGCCTATGTTCAAAACTTAGAAGATTAAGCTAGAGACGAATCCATGTACGAAACTTTTGTAGTTTGCCATACATCTTATTATAACACTAAAAAATTGAATACTGCTCGCAAACGCGCGGCAATGTAATACTTTATGTTATACTGTAGAGCGCAACACTGCAACTGAAGGTTAAGTCGTAGCGCAAGTAGTTAAAGGTGGATATTATCGAGAACAAGAGCATGTTTTCTCAGTCAAAAAAGGCAAGTTTCTAGATGCACTCAAAGAACTGCAGCTCAGCACTACAAATGTAACTGAAAACCCAAAAATTGAACGTATTCGATATTAGAAGAAGTTGCCGCCAATAAACCTCCCCAACTTCACTGGAAGGCATCAAGATTGGCCCTTCTCTAAGGATTATTTTTATTCGCTAGTGGATATAGATCTCGATTATTGTTCTGTTGAAAAACTTCATTACTTTAAATCAAGCGTTTCTGGTGCCGCATTGAATTTGATAAAAACTGTTTCTATTATAGAAGGCAACTTTAAGAGGGCTTGGACAACACTTTTGTCTTATTAAGTCAGCAAGCGCAATTTAATTCACCAATTTAATGAATGAATAATTCTGGAAAAACAATTGAAATGATTTTGAGAGCGGATATTTATCCTTGAATATTCCATGAAGGATTACGTCGTGACTCTGATGGTCTTCTTATTGCACAATCTATGGCCCTGAGCTGGATTGTATCAGATTCTACTTCAATATCTACACCTAACTCAAATACAATTCCCAGTTTTCAATGTATCTGCGATACAACTGATTCACGACAGTTCGAAAATTTCTGGATCCAAGAAAAAGTTTTTCTCCTCAACAGCACCTAACAGCTGATGAACTAAAATGTGAGAATCGTTTTCTTTACACTCATAAACAAGTTAAACAAGGTCGATACGTATTTTGTTTGTCTCTAAAATTTAACGCGATTCAACTTGGCGACTCATTTGCTGCCGCTACAAATACTCGTAAGAGTTATACTTAGACAAAGAGGTAAGATTTAAACAAAATAGATGGTAGATCATTAATGAAAATCGAAAAAATTAGTGAACCCAGCACATTACCTTGAGAAACACCATTTATAGTAACTATCAAAGTAGAAGAGACTCCAAAATTGTCGACTGCTACCTGTGTATGATTCGTAAGGTAAAAATAGAACCACTCCAAAAAAGAACTCGAGCAGTTAAGTTTTCGAAGCTTTAGAAAGAATACTACATGAGAAATAGTATCAAAGTCTTTAGAAGAATCAGATTAAAATAGTGACTTTCCTTTTCAAATAAGATTAAAATAGTGACTTTCCTTGTGTTAACTGCCAATCTAATATTTTTACTTACACTAAGAAGAGCGGTCTGTGTATTGTGTCCCTTTTTAACATCTAATTGCTTAAAACCAATTAAATTATTACTCTCTAAATAAGATAAAAGCTGCTCATGGACCACACGCTCAAGTAATTTAAAAGGCTTCACAAGTTTGGTAATTGGTTGTGTATCTGAGAGAGGAGAGCTTACAGTTATTACTTTTGCTTGGGAAAAAAATATATGCATGCTTCCATTTATCCGAGAAACTCTAGTTTTTAATAGATTTGATAATAGATAAATGATGTAAAGCAATGACAGACTTAAAGAGTTTGTTCCCAGTTTAGGCATAGCCACTGAGAAGCCATCAGAGCCAATAGACTTTGATTTAGCTTTCATGATAAGTTTGGTGAATTACGATTTTAGCACACAAAAACACAGATCACAAATCATAGGACGATCTTATTGGGGCAAAGATAGTTTAAGGGGCGAAAACTAGTTTTAGTAACTTCAACGTTTGATTCAGTAACGGATAATGGAATTCACGATACCAGTACCTTACATTTATTGATATCCAACATAGCTTGAGAAAGCGCATCAATTTTTCTGCTAACAGTCAATAAATCACCCTTTACTACATTTAACGTACGGTTCGTTCAAATGACAGACACTCGCTTCGACAACGCGACAACATCAATTTTAATTTCTTCAATAGCCCTATCATGCGCATCGTATTTTGATCGAAATTCATTCAAAAAAGCTTTCAAATAAGTTGGCGTTTTATCCATCAGATTACTATTTCCGAGAGTATTAAGTATGCATGAAGTTCCATGCGCAACAGTATCGCGCAACTGCTTAGACACTTGAGCTAATGACGGCAAGGGCAGGGAAGAAGCAAAACGCTTTCTTGACGAAGACATGGACGAAGCAAGAGGGGGAAACTACAAATTCCTTATTTTACGAAGAGCCCAGTTCGCTTTGCAAGAAATCTTAACTAACTTCTGCTAATACAGAATCACTTGCAAAGAGGGAGGAAGAGAAAGAGAGAGGAAGAGAGGAAAGTGGGAGGAAGCGAGAAAGAGAAGAAGAGTAGGAAAGACGGAAGCAGAAAGAAAGGATGAGTGGAAGAAAGGGAAGAAAGAGAGAGAAAATCATAGTCACTTAAAAAAAAAAACAATTATTTTTATTTTCATTTCTAATTTTTATATCACTTTCTAAAGAAATCATTCTCTCATCTTTTAACACAATTGTAAGATCTTTTCCAGAGAGCGGAGTTTCAGACTGATTTTGCTTTTTAAATCGAGTTTTATATGAATGCTCAATCTTGATCCATTCACTAATCCTCAAAATTACATTTCTTAACCGTTTCGCACTCATAAACTTAAAAGCTTAGGTGGGAAAAGGCGAAAAAGCAATCGCGTTTATTCTCTAAACGCCCAACCGACGATACATGCAATTCAACAAATTTTTTCTCGCAAAAGTTTTAATTCCTCCCTAACAAAAGGGATAGATTTTTTTGATAATATTTTACTTTTGTTAAATATTTTGGTTAAAAACTATTTTAAATAATTGACTGAAAATTCAGAAAAAAGTAAAGAAATACGATAATCTTATTAACATGTTTTGAAATAAGATCTTTCTCGTCGCTCTCATCAAGCACATAAAAACTTAATGTTTTTCTAGTTCTACTAAAAATAATAAATTAACTTCCAAGTTAATCAAGCATTTCAATGTAAAAGACAAAGCAGCTGATGGTAATGATTACCAACATTGCCGTAATAAGAATTCAGCTTTTTAATGTAAGAGGCAAGAGGACTCGTGTTTACCAAGCACCACAATGTGAGAGGCAAAGGGACTCATGTTAATCAAGCACCTCGAAGTGAAAGGCAAGGGGACTCACGTTAATCAAGCATCCCAACATGAAAGGCAAGGAGACTCATGTAAATCATGCACCCCAATTTGACCATGTTTTCGCCACGTCCACATCGTCGGTTCTAAGTCACGCTGAGAGCAAATTTTCCGCTCTTCCATTTTTAAAGTAAAAAGTAGGAGTTGATTAAAAAAACAAGTTGATCTTGAAATAGCTTTAAGAAATGGCCTTGGAGTCGAAGTCAAAATCATCAGTTAATCGCGCGGTACAAAACCTGCAATTTCCATCTGCAAGATTTTTCATAATGCAACCTGGTTTGAGATTCATCAATAACTAACTTAATCAAGAACTAAATATGTTCTTTAAATGGCCTTCGGGGGTAACTTTTACCCAATGTCAAGTACATATTTGAACGTTAAAATTTTTGCTCTTTCTATTACTAAAGTAAAAAATAGGGGTTATAAAATAAAAAGAAGAGTCGATTTTAAAATAATTTTAAAAAATGACTTTGGGGCAACGGCAAGGTCATCAATCAATTCTTTGGACCAAACCCTACAACTTCTGCCAGAGAAATTTTTTTGGGAAATACGATTCTGAAAGGTTATTTATAAGTATTGTTACTTTTGTTACACCCTGTATATAAATTAATGATATAAGGTAAAATTAAAAGAAATTTTATTTAAATTTCAAATAATTCTATTAGTCAATCAACACGGAATAATGTTTATTTTTGTAAAAGCCTACATTCTTATTTGAAATTTTCCAGCTTTTGTTATATATTTAACACCTTTAAACGGTTTGTATTTTTCACCATACATATCTAATCTATTCACCTTCAACCCCGATAGCGCCAACTGATTAATTGTGAAACGTACCTGAAAAAATATAGAAATAAAAATTACAAACATTTTATTTTAATGATATATCCTATAAAAGTCATTTTTTTTCTTATAATTCAAAATATTAAATTAAATAATTATGTATTCATTGTAAAGAAAAATATCACATTCAAATAAATATAGAAATAAAAATCTTTAAATATTATGTTTTTGATAAACTTGATATACTGCGTGTATTAGTCAGAATATTCTATCGAGGTATAATATCCTGTTGTAAAATTATCACAGACGTGGCAATCCTTAATAAATTTTTCTTAATTTCTTAATAAAACATATGGTCTAGAGGAGATAGCTTAGAAAAATTAAATATAACATAAGTATTGCAAGACGCACATACTACTATGATCAAAAATAAGACCAATTTTTTTTTTTTTTTAATTCTTTATTTATTCTTTTAAATCTATTTTTTTGCTTTCAAAATAGTCTCTGCCCGACACAATGTTTCTTCCAATCCTCGGAACAGTCAGAAAAGTCCTTTTCCAGAATTGCCTTCAATTGACGCAGCAATTCACGTTTAATCTCTTCACTCGAGTCAAAACGATGTCCCCGGAATGGTCTTTTGAATTTATTCAACAGCCAGAAGTCCCACAGCGCTAAATCAGGCACATACGGTGGTTGTGGAACGATATGAATTGAATTTTTGGCCAAAAAGTGGCGAATAATCAATGCGGTGTGAGACAGTGCATTATCGTGATGCAAAAACCATGAGTTGTCTTGCCACCATTCCGGCCACTTTTTGTGAATAGCTTCACACAAACGACGCATAACACTCAAATAATATTCCTTGTTAACAATTAGGCCCGGCAGAAGAAATTCTGAATGCACAACACCACGACTATCGAAGAAAACTGTCAACAAGACCTTAATTTTTGAAAGACTTTGACATGATCTTTTTGGTCCTGCTTCACCTTTGGCACGATATTCGCTCGATTGAATAGTTGTTTCTGGATTGTAGGCATAGATCCGTGTCTCATCACCCGTAATAATGCGTTCCATAACGTTCTGGTAGTTAGAAAGCATCTCTTCGCACACATTAACACGACGCTCTTTTTGAAAAAAATTGAGTGTTATTGAAACCAACCAAGATTTGACGCGTTTGAGACCCAAATGATCTTTCCAAATTGCTTAAATCGATCCAAATGAAATGCCAACAGTATCAACAAGGTCTCTAATTGCTAGCCGACGATCTTCGATCACAAGGTTTTTGATTTCTTAGGTGTGTTTCTTATCAGTTGATGTCGATGGTCGTCCTAGACGCTCTTTGTCTTTGACGCTGTCTCTGCCTTCTTTGCACTGTTTGTACCACTTCGAAATTTTGACAAAGTCTGTTCACCGAAGGCCTTTTGCAACATTTTGAACGTTTTCGCACAAGAAATTTCATTCCGAAGATAAAATATAATGCAACTTCTTTTCTCACTAAAATCTGACATTATAAAAATCGCCGAAATCACTTTTCAATATTCACAAAAACGAGCGTCACTTGCAAACTAATGAATATATTAACATGAAATTTGAAACAAATGTATCTCACAGTGCTACCAACTTGTAAAAAAAAATTTTCGTCAAATCGATAAATCCGCGAAATTTAAATTGAAAATTGGTCTTACTTTTTGATCATAGTAGTACTACACACCATTATTCTAGGATAATAACACTTGATATAAAATCGAACCCTAAAGATGTAACGTAGACTTAAGTTTTCATGCCTAATGATATCAACCCAGGTGTGAAATAAAAGAATGCAAACAATAAAAGTATACAAAGTAAGTCATTTTAATCTTTTCAGTAAATAATTTTTAAAAAGAGGTTTTTTTGTAAAAGTAAATCCGGACAAAAGTTATCGGCTTTGTTAAGAGCGATCTATTGATGATCTCATATTTGATCTTGATTCATATTTGTAAGATCAATTCAAGGTCAACTTATTATTTTATTGTAACATTGACGCTTTCCAGCTAACACGACTTTTTATTTTAATTATATTTTGAGCTAAGAGAAAAAAGGAGTGAGAGGGAAAGAGAGAGGGAGAGAGAGAGGGAACTCGCATGGGCGTGTTGTCACGCGAGGTATCACCAAGATAAGCGGATGAGCTTGAGGATTGTGTTATCTTTAAGGCCGTAGCGTCCCAGCAGGAGATTCTGTGCGAGCGTGTATGTACGAGGGCGGTTCAAATATAATGGAGACAAACGCTGTAGATAGCGCGCATGTATGTTTTAAAGGTCGTGGCTTGAGTATGTGATAGCTGGGTCTCTTACGAACAGTATGGCATAGTTTTCGTCGGAAGTGCATGTTTTACGCGCGTGCTCCGACCATGAGTGAACGTCAAGTGCCAACCGCCGTTACGCAACGTATTGTCATTCGTTTTTTAGTGTAGGAAGGCGTTAAAAACACGGAAGTTTTTCTGCGTTTGCGAAATCAGTTTGGTAGTGAGTGCCTGAGTAGGGCTGCTGTGTTTAAATGGGCCAAAGCATTCAAGGATGGTCGCGAAACGGTAGAGAATGAGCCGTATGATCGTCGAGCGCGAACCAGCATCACACCAGACAACATTTGCCGCGTAGAACAACTCATTTTGGAGGACCGTAGGATGAATGTTCAAGACATTTCGGCTGAACTCGGCATCAGTATTGGTAGTGTAGAATCTATCATCCACGAACACCTTCAATATCGCAAAATAACGGCGCGATGGGTTCCTAAACTGTTGAACTTCGAGCAAAAATTCACGTAGTTAGACGTTTGTCGCCGCTTGCTGACGCGATACGAGATGGAGGGAGACGGTTTTTCAACGAGAATCTTCACTACAGACGAGACATGGTTACACTATTACACTGCCGAAAGCAAGGTGTCGTCTAACGAGTGGAGTAAGAAGGAGAAAGGGGCGCCAGTCAAAGCGAAGACAACCAGGTCCGCGGGTAAGGTTATGTGTACTGTGTTCTGGGACCGGCAGGGCGTGCTGTACGTCGATTTCCTGCGCACCCAACGTTCCATCGACGCTGCATACTACTCTAACCTCCTGAAAACACACGTGAAACCTGCTTATCGCTCGAAACGGAGGAGCATTCCAGCACGAAGTGCGATTCTTCTCCAGGATAACGCGCGCCCTCATACCGCGTGTCTCACGCTCGATACAATATCGAAATTGGGGTGGAAGGTACTGGAACACCCTCCCCTACCGTCCGAATTTATCACCCTGCGACTACCATATGTTTGGACCACTAAAAGAAGCCCTCGGAGGTCAAAAATTCAACACCGACGACGAGGTAGAGGAGTTCGTGCGCACATGGCTGTCCGAGATGCCCAAGGAATTATTCGATACCGGCATCAAAAAGCTTCCGGAAAGGTGGACGAAATGCGTAAATTGTAAGGGGGAGTATCTAGAAAAACTGTAAATTTTTGTAAATTTTTTCGATAGTAAATAAACGTGTCAGAGCATTTGTCTCGATCATATTTGAACCGCCCTCATAGGTGTGTTAAGACCATGTTGCGGCCGGAAGGTGTACACCGGCTTGCAGTCTGTAATTCAACTAGTAGTAAGACTAGTAGCTCGCTGCACGTTAGAGTTAGCTTACGTGGTTTCCCGCTAGGATTTCAAGCGCAAACGCAAGAGAGGAATGAGATCGGTCTCTTTAATGAGGAAGCAATCAGCAGAAAGCCGGCGACGCACCTAGAACGGCGACTCTACTGCACGCGGGAGAGTCGCAAAATAGGAAGCGCAAATAATAGGTTGTTCAAAAAGTTTTGAAAGCGACATCCATAGAGTAGTAGAAGAATCAAAATTTTTACGCCATTTTAATATTTTATCTTTCATATAAACATACCCAAAAATTCATTCCACTCTGTCAATTCATTGTTTTTTTACAAGCCATTTGAAGTTGACGTGTCAGTGTATTTTTTTTACAATGGAAAAAACCGAATATCGTGCAGTGATAAAATTCTTTGTTTTGGAAGGTTTATCAGCAACGGAAATTCATACAAAAATGGTGAAAGTGTTAAAGGAATCTGCTCCTTTATTTCCAACTGTGCATCGATGGGTTTTAGAGTTTAGACGTGGTCGAAAAAGCGTTGTAGACGATCCACGCTCAGGACGTCCAAAAAGTGCATCAACACCAACATTCATAGCAAAAGTACAGGATATGGTTTTGGAAAATCGTCGATTAACCGAGAGAGATTTAGCAGAGGCCCTATTGGACCAATCGGATGAAAAAATTAGTGAAAAAAGACCTGGTTTGCACAAGAAAAAAATCATTTTTTATTAAGACAATGCACCCACTCACACAGCTCAAAAAACCATCACTAAAATAACCGAATTAAAGTACGAATTGTTGCAGCATCCACCTTATTCGCCTGATTTAGCTCCCTCTAACTTCTGGCTGTTTCCACACCTCAAGAAATTCCTTCGTAGGAAGCATTTTTCATCGAACAAAGAGGTTATAGCCGTCGTAGAGGAGTATTTTGCAGGCCTTGCAGAAAGTCACTTCCATGATGGGATAAACAAGTTGGAAGACCGTTGGACCAAGTGTATTGGACTTATGGGAGATTATACTGAGTAATAAAAGTGATTTCACCAACAAAAAAAAGTATCTTCATTTCCGCTTTCAAAACTTTTTGAACAACCTAGTAAAGTGGAAACTCGATCTAGCTCTTAACGGCGCATAAAGCGAGGCAAAGCAGTGCGCATGCGCAAAGCGCCTTTTACGATTTTACTTATTTCCTACCACAATTATGTGAGCAATAATTAATCGGATTAATCATTGTTAATTTTTTTTTATTGACTCGATAAACTATCTACTACCAATTCAACCGGACAACAAGAATTTCGAATGTATTTATCAAAGAATTTGCATTTCTGAGTAACATTTTTACGTTTTTAGATGAAGAGCGGATACCATTTTCTCCGCAGGTTCTCGGGAAAGGTTGCGAAAGCGTTCTGAGCTACCCAGCAAGCAAAGAAGTAAGAAAATTGATTAAGTCATCGACTCTTCAGAAACTTACTAATTTGATTTAAAACAATTTTCTTAATCTTGACATTAGATATTGGTCAAGGCTATACTCTAGTTACTGTGTCAAAAATATGGGTTGCCATTACAAAAATCTACCTGACTTTCCAATAACCTTGATGATCATGGTCAAGGTCAATTGGATTGCCTATAAATGTGTGAGTAGATATCATTAGGGATCGTGGTATAGGAATATACTTTTTTAATGAAAATTTAACTGCATCTTAATACTAAGATACATTATAAACCAAGTAGCTCCATATCTAGAAGATAGGCCTCTCGATCTAAAACGGGATATGTGGTTTTATCAAAATGGAGCTATACACACATCGTGCTCTGTTGACAAAGCGTTTCTAAATACTACATACAGGGTGCGTACGGTATTTGAGGACATGCATAAATGTGACTATTACTTCGCGAATTTTTTTTTTATTTTTTTTCCTTTTCAGATAAGAAATGGCGGACTAAAACATCACTCAAGAAATGAAAAGACATGCTGTCATCGTCGCTATATGTGCGAACCATACAGATTTAGAGATCTCTAATTTTCTTAATTGCGCCCGTTTATTCGTGCATAAGGTTCGCCGTGAATTGGAAGCATCAGGAGGCGATACAGAATCGGTTGCAAAACGCAAAAAGCACGAACAACGTTCTGACACTGTCCGATCTGCAGAATTTTTAGAGCAAGTGCAAGCGATCATATGCGAGAACCCTTCAAAATCAATGAGGGTCCTTGCTAGTAAGCTTCATGTTTCTGAGCGCCTTATTTGTAGAGTTGTCCACGAAGACCTTCGGTATAAGTCTTACGTGATGCGTAGAGGACAGTTCATGTCGAAACGAACACGGGAACAGAGAGTTCTTTGATCAAAACGTTTTTTAAACAAAATCAAACACCCTGAGGCGCTCAAAATGTTATGGTTTTTTTTCGACGAAAAAAATTTTGACCAAGATCAAAAGACCAATCGCAGAAATGACAGATGGCTATGTTCAAATCCTACGGAGATTCCTGTTGTTATGCACACAAAATTTCCAACCAATGTTATGGTTTTAGGTGTTATCAGCAACGAAGGACATGTTATGCCACCACGCTTTTTTACTCAAGGACTTCGAGTGAACTCTGCTGCATACATCGAGGTTTTGGAGACGGTAGTAAAACCCTGGATAGACAATGTAAACGGCGGCAGACCATACATTTTTCAACAAGACTCTGCTCCTTCACATAAAGCGATGGCAACACAAGATTGGATGGCCGAAAATTTTCATGACCACATAACACCGAACCTATGGCCACCTACAGTCTGTCAAGTAAGAGCGTGGTCAACTTCATCGACAAGTAATGAAAGATTTCGCTCTAACTCCTTCGCGAGCCGATAGAGAGAAGCTTTGTCCTTGATTTATTGTCAACAAAAATTCAGTTGTCGTTGATCTTTTGAAAGAGAATTACGTTAAACGCCATGAGTGCTAAGTACGCGTCGCGCTACGAGGCTGTGTTTCTTTGCATCCACCCGAAAGGTCCCAAAATGTCGCAATCAGCGGCTGCTAAATATATGAGAAAGTCGAAGGCATTTGTACAGAAGTAGATACAGCGATATAAAGTGGCTAAAAATGTCGATGATTTACCAGAACGTGGCTCGATAGGAAAAGTGAACAAAAAAGATGAAAAAAGAATAGTGAATCTGTTTTCGCGGAATCCTGCTTTAACACTGCGGCAAGGACAAGCAAAATTAATGGCAAAAGGTTTAGATATATCCTACGAAACTATCCGAACCCATCTTTGTACTTATCATCTGAAATGGCGCAACACAATGAAGAAGCCTCTGTTGACTGAAAAACATGTGACAAAGCGACTCGCTTGGGCGCATGAGAATATTGATAGAGATTTTGAAAATGTCATTTTTACTGATGAATGTTCTATATGGGCACGTTCTGTCCTCACGCGAGCCTGGTCAATTTCCACCAATATGCTTGTTCAGCGGACCGTAAAACATGGAATAAAGGTGCATCTTTGGGGCTGCTTCTCAAAGCAGGGATTCGGCACTTTGCACCTCTTTACTGACAACCTAAATGCCGAGAAAATGATAAAAAACTACAAAAAGGCTTTACTGCCATCTGCCAAACGATGGTTCATCACAAAAAATGAAGATTGGATTCTGCAGGAGGACAACGATCCTAAACACCGCAGCAAGCTCTGTACTCAGTGGAAGACTCAATCTGGCATCGTTACATTGGAATGGCCGTCGCAGTCGCCCGATGCAAACCCTATTGAAAATGTGTGGGCATATATTAAACGGAAGCTTCGTGGAAGACGCACATACACTTTGAAGCAGTTGTCTTATGAAATTCGTCGGATCTGGAGATCCTTGCCACTAGAATACGCCGTCAAATTAGTAGAAAGCATGCCTCGGAGATGCCAGGTAATTATCGACGCCGGTGGTGACTGGACACATTATTGACCGAATCGCATCATTGTTTGTAATGTGTACAATGTATATATAAATATGAAAGTTTCATCAAATAAATTTTTTTATAAATTAACACGACCACGCTCTTACTTGACAGACTGTAACTATTGTTTTCACGATTTTAATAATAAATAGTTTCTATATGCTTCGTGATGACGAAAGGTAACGCAGGTAGTACCAATTGTAGACTTGATAGAGACGGAGTCCGATTCGGCGTTCAAACTACTTGGTTTTGTCAGTAGCTCCTTTATATGGTGATTTTATTTATTATTTCTTTAATTGTCTTTTTATTTTTGAAAATAGATTAGTTTGTTTATTAATGGAGAAATCTGTAGTTGGTATGTTTTTTACTGGCAAAAGTAAGTCAAAAAGCATCCTTATACATAAAATGCGTAGTTCGCATTTTGGTGACTTTAACTTATATTTGTCTTGAGCTAAATCGAAAAGTTGTGTAATTGCATTCCTTCTTGTGTGAGAGCAATGATTCCGAAATTTTTGCTGATATTATTTTAGGAAGAATTACTTATGAAACGAAAATATAAAAGTATGTCGTTTAATACATATTTTGATGTGAATGATTGTTTGAAGAGAGAAGAGTATGCTTGCTGAATTTAAAATATTACGTATTAAACGTGACAAAAAATGTTTTAAAAACTATTTTTATACGTAAATTACTTGCCTTTTTTCATTTCCGAGGTAAAAATAGATATTTTCCTTCTGAAAATTCAATTTGGCTCAGGAATAACCTTTAAGGTCATCGTCAAGGTCAAATCTTGAGTCACTAGTAGTAGGTAGCCAAGAAGAATTTCCATAAGTTTAAGTCACAACGTGATTCTATACAACTTGATCTTTCTAAGATATTGAGAACTTTTTATATTTTGAGCTTACAATTAACCTTAAGGTTAAATGAAAGGATATAAAAGGTCCTACCAGAATCAAGGAAAAATAATATTTTTCGCTCTTTTCGAGTTTAGCGTCAAAACTAAGAGTATTTACTCCAAAAATCAAAGATGTCCTTGAAATAGCCTTAAAAATGACCTTGAAGGTTACAGACAAGATCGTGTACTGATGGTCTGGACCACCCTGTATTTTGCAAACAATATGTTGTCACGGAGAACACTCCGTGCTCCGCGCCTCGTCATATTTCGCGTATTTAGGTTATCGCATTCATTGCCGAAAATGCGTAATGCGACAGTCGCGGACGGAAAGATATGGTACGCGACTAGAGATAGAGTAGTCAAGTGCCGTATAAGGGGGGCTAGGCGAGGCTAGGCTAGGTAGCCAAGCCGCTTCCCGCCTTTAGTCAGTTTGTCTCGCGCCTTCGTTATTGATACGCGATTATTAAAAAGTTATTTTTCGAGAGTGATCCGCCATTTTGGGACGCGCTAAGTCCCTTTGTTCCCGCGTTTTTTTTTTTTTTTTGTTACGAGTTTCTCTCGTGCGTGAAGAGTTTGTGGTGCTGTAGTTTGGCGTGCACCAGCTACGTACGTGGCCAAGGGAAAATTCACCGGCCGACGGCGAAGGCATCCGATACCGGCGACCGAAAACATACAGCAAGGCTTCTCAGGGCGACGGCACGTTGCCTGTTCGCCCGAACCGTCTCCTATTCTCCGCGTTGCGTACGAGGCTGGCCAGCCGAAAAAAGTAAGTAGTTTGAAACTACGCCTTTGCGCGCGCATCTTTTGTTTATCTATCTGTGCGTAGGAGTAACCTCCGCCGGTTACTCCTTCCTTTGGTAAATTCGTTTTTTAGCGGTTCGTGCGAATGAGAGAGCGCTATCTCTCTTACTCTCGTATACAGGGCGAGAGAGTTGCGTTCTCTCTCGCACCTATAGAAAAATAAGCGCGCGTGAGTGAGAGCGGTATCTTTCTCACTCTAGTGGCAGCAGTGCGCGAGAGTCGCTTTCTCTCTCGCACTCGCAGCATATACGGCGCGCGCGCGAGTGGGAGAAACCTCTATCTCCCACCCGAGTAAGATAAGTGCGAGAGAGTTGCGTTCTCTCTCGCACTCGCGTAAGGCTAGGCGCGCAAGAGTGGGAGAGCGTTTTCTCTCTTACTCCTACGGCGCAGTACGGGAGACTCGTTGTCTCTCTCGTACTCGCAGTAGACGCGGCGTGCAGGAGTGGGAGAGCGCTATCTCTCTCGCTCCAACAGAAGATGCAACTTCTAAATTAACAGTTTCCGGAGATGGATCCTGGAGGAAACGAGGATATTCGTCGTTGTTCGGAGTTACATACATCAGTCATAGGCTACTACAGTGGAAAAGTACTTGATTTCGTAGTAAAAAGTGCGTATTGTAAAATGTGTGAATTGTGGAAACATAAACTAAATGATGCGGAATACGAACAATGGTACGAAACACACGAAGATAACTGCAGTGCAAATCACGAAGGCTCCTCGGGAAAAATGGAGGTGGACTCTATTATCGAAGTCTTCAAGCGTTCAATAGCAAAATATAATGTCCTGTACCGTTACTATATTGGAGACGGAGATTCGAAGACGTACACTGGGCTATTTAAGTCTCATCCTTATGACGACGTAGAAGTTATAAAAAAAGAATGCATCGGACACGTCTAAAAGCGTATAGGATCCCGTCTTCGTAATTTAGTAAAAAAAAACAAAAAGCTTGGTGGTAAAGGACAGCTGACAGGAAAATTTATTGACAAGTTCCCTGTGTACTATGGACTTGCTATTCGACGCTATTCTGCTTCTGTTCACGATATGCATGAGGCAATATGGGCGACCTTCGATCATTACAGTTCAACCGATGCAAAACCACACCATGAGAGATGTACAACCGGTGAAGAATCGTGGTGTTTACATCAACGAGCTCAGGCGAGAAACGAGGCTTTCCAACACGATTACAGACCACTTCCATCAAATGTATTGGATGCCATCACCTATATACGACGATCTGAGTAAAGAAACTTTACTCGAAAGATGCGTCGGTGGCTTCAATCAAAATAACAACGAAAGCTTCAATCAACTTATTTGGAAAATCAGCCCAAAAATCGTCTCGAGTGGAGCAATTGTTGTAAATTTAGCAGCTTATATTGCCGTTGGACTATTCAACGAAGGTTCAAAATCATTATTATTTTATTTGAACTCAATCGAAGTGAGCTGTGGACACAACGCGCACGAATATGCTGATAAAATGGACGAAGCACGGATTACACTGGCAAAGAGACGTGCGGCCGAGAGCACTCGTGAAGGAAGAATGTTACGAAGGCAACACCAAATTACCGTTTTGCAAGCAACATCGTCGGCGGAAGAACTTCTGTATGGACCCGGAATAGATGACTCTATGTAAGTTTACAAAAAAAATTATTTTCTTCGTGTAAACTGAAATTAAAACTTTAAACGCGTTTTTCTCGAAATGGCATTTCTGAAGTCGGTGACCAAGATTACTTACACACTAATAAACTGATCTTCTTGAAATTTTGCAGGCTTATTTAATACATAAAAATGTAGTCTTTAATCGTTCGATTTTTTGTTTAAAAAAAAAATGGCCGTTTTATAGCCAAAAAACGGCCGTTTTTTTTCGTTAAAATCAAACCATCAACTTTGACTGTCCGCCATTTTGTAAAAAATGAATATTTTTTTAAATCCTTTGATTAAAGACTAGTTTATACTTATATTTAACTAAATCTATCCACATTTTTTGTTTTAGATGATCCACTTCGCCGCAATGTTGGTCACCGCAAACCGTATAAATAAAAACACTATTTCATTGGCGGCCATTTGCGACTTAACAATGTAATATTTTGCAATAAAACAATTACTGAAAGTTCTTCAAGATGTATTCTTTAAGATGATATAATAATCGTTAAAAAAAATTTTGTAGTTTTCTTTCAAAAAATTCATGAAAAAGGCCTTTTTTGGTGAGCTACAACTGGGGGTAACCCCTTAACTTGTTCCCTCGAGTGCTGCCTGAGGTCTGCTGCTTGGTGAAAATTTTGTGCCGTATTTAAGTACATCGGGGAAGCTTGTTCAGCAATTTGGGAAATTCTGGGAGAGGCCAAGTTTTTCGGGCCCCCTCTTCCTGGCGGGCTTCTCGGTCCGAGGGAGGGAAAGTGAGAATTAGAGAGAGAGAGAAAGATCATCCACTTTTGCGGAATTTTTACATAAGTTCATTATTTATTATTTATGATGAAATTATGTTAATTTAAATTGTACAATAATGTTCTATTTAAAATTTAACGCATATTACAAAAAAGAACGAAGTTTTCGTCGTATTTTGAGTGATTCATTTACATAATGATTTTTAGATAAAGAATAATTATTTAAATAATAAAAAAAAGGTTGCTGCTATGGACACGAGTGATTTATAATTACAAAAAAGAAATAATTGTAGAACAATAGTTGTAATAATTATTTTTTAGAAGTTATAATTTTTAATTAATGGACTGTTGAATAAGTACTTGATTGATTAGCTTTGTTTTCAAATATTCGTTAGTACGATTAATATTGAAAATAATATGAAAATAATTATTCGGTTGGACAAAGAATTAATTTTAATTACAAAATGTAAGTTTTAATGCAACTATCTTTGTACAATTTCACTTATAATATAGCATGTCGCGGCCTATTATTACAAATATAAAAATTTTATTCTATAAAATATCAGACTAGTTATAATTAGGATCGTCGAATTGTCGCCAAATAATAGTCTTTAAAATTTAAACTAGAAGAAATAATAGGTGCGTGTAACAGCTGGTCATAGGCCCATTAATTAGTTATTTATTTTTATATATATATATATATATATATATATATATATATATTGTGACGGGTGGCTTATTGAGATTAGGCCACCTGCCATCCAGTGCGAAGTAGAGTTCGCGGCGCGACTATACGCGGCGCCATCGATCAAGCGATCGATGGCGCGACGCGGGAAAAAGGATAGGCGAGAGGGGGAGGAGGAGCCCTCCCCTCAATCCTTCTTCTCGTCCGAGCCGTTCAGCGAGCCGCACGCACTTTTCTCGAAAAGTATTATTTTTACCTCCGTAGTTTTCCGCAGCGACTGAGATTTTCCCCGGAAAAAGAAGATCGTCGAGTTCGAGAGGACGAACATCGAATTAATAAAAAGTAAGTGGCCACTCAAGTGGATACAGATTAGCCCGTGAATATTTATTTTTAATTTCCTCACGCGTGTGCGATCGCGTCAAGCATCTATAGATATAGAGGAGCGTACGCGTGAGACCGCGTAAATCTAAATCGATTAGGCCGTGCGAGTGCGAGTAAGAGGATCGATCTCTCTCTCGCACTATCATAGAATAGGCGTACGGGTAAGAGAAAGCCACTCTTACTTGTACAACCTTCGAGCACGCAGAGAGAGCTCGTTCCTCTCGCTCAACCATAGACTGCAGCGTCGATTGAGAGAGAGAGAGAGAGAGACGCTTTCGCTAGAGCAGTCATCTCGTAGACTGCGGCGGTATAGAGGGAGAACTGCTCTCTCTATATCCGTCGTCCATAGACTACACGTGTGTGTGTAGCCGCGTGAGTTGAAGAGGGTGCACATGTGCAGTGCACACCTCGAAAATTAGTATT
Source organism: Chalcis sispes (assembly GCA_949987625.1). NCBI lineage: Eukaryota > Metazoa > Arthropoda > Insecta > Hymenoptera > Chalcididae > Chalcis > Chalcis sispes. Next base: position 39,726,451 of record OX465095.1, on the reverse strand, counting down.
GCGCGTGAGGCAATACTAATTGCTCTTTACTCGCAAGGGACCTCTCCGTAATAATTTGTACCTTTTTGTATTATTTTCGTGGTTTTTGTATTAAATAAGTTTTAAGCACTGAGCCGGTGCCTTTTTATTTAATCGATTCCCTACAGCTTCCCTATCCCGAATACCGCTGCCTCTGCGGGTGTGCCAATCTAGCATTGGCACACAAACTGAGCAGCCTAGCCCGGTGGGAGCAACACCGGTAGCGGGGCCTTAGGCAAAGCCCCTCACACACATAAAGCAGGACCTGAGGAAGGTGCTGCGTTGCTAACGGGACGTAAGCAAATCACCCCCGTTACAATATATATATATATATATATATATATATATATATATATATATAGATATATACATATATTTTTTTTAATTTAATTAATTAACTATTTATTTCAAAAATTATTAGGAGTGTATTACAAGAGGAATTCAGGACATTCCAGGTTATTGCGTAATGTCCCAAATTACGCTATAGATGCTTACTAAAAATAAAGAAATATCTTGCAAAAATTGAATAAAATTCGTATTGACCGACTTAGTGATCTACCTAGAAAGGAGAATATCGTTTTTAGCTGTGCATGCATGTATGATTTTATGTTTATTTGTGTGTGATTGCGTGATGCACAATATATTTTAGTGTTACATAGTTTTGTTTGTAAAAATTGCATTGTAATCAGTTACGCTTAGCGAAAGCGGCTATTTTTTTATAGGACATTCGCGCATTTAACTCTCGGCTTAGCTCGGGTTAAGTATGTTAGTGAAGGCGGCTTTATTGTGGTAGGAGAGGCACGAGAAAAATGGAGGTCGTGTACCGACGTCACACCGCTATCAGTTTATTTGTTAATTTATAAATTAAAAATAAATATATTTAAAAAATATTTATTTTATATAAATATCTACTTAATCTATTTGCTTTACTTCTATTACCTGATAATTCAGCAATATATTTTCATAAGCTATCGTGTTATTTTTAAACTCCATTAACTGCCCTGATCGTACTAAACCCCTGAAAAAGCCGCCATAAGTTTATATGTTAATAGATAAATTATAACAAGATCAGGGCTGTACTTATCATTTTTGCCTACTATGAGGACAACATTATTATTTTGTTATACAGTGTGTTCAAAAAGCCTCAGTGCGGCTGAATAACTTAAAAAATAATAGTCCTGGAGAAAAACTTTCAATACAAATTTTTTATATATATTTTAAATTATTAGATACACTGCATCAAAACACATTACGAGTATTTTCTGTTAATTTTTCTTCCTACTTTATTTCCCGTTATTTCATTTTTCGATTTCTGTCTAGGCTACAGTTTATTTTTTGTAGCTTTTGGTGATTTAAATTTTATTTAATCACTTAAATAGTTTCCTGAAAACACGATGGTGCAATTAACTGAGCGAGAGAGAATAAAGATTCTCATGATAAGAGGTTACGGTGATTAACCCGTTGTGGTCACACCTCCGAATAATAGCGTAGTGGTCATATGGGGTCAGCGTGACCCCACGCGGAAAAACCTCCGCCATTTCCCTCCCATTTATTGGATTGATTTGAAAATTGGTTTGGACATAGTTTATAACTACCTCTTTGAGAGAAAATAGTTTATTTACCTCTTTATAATTTTTTTAATAATGAAATTGTTGAATGAAAATTTTTTTTGAAATTTTGGGTTTTTTTACTAAAAAGGTCATAAAACATTCAATTTTTGAGATACAGCGGACACGTTTCGGGGTTGTACTCTTGATAATATATACTTTTAAGAAAAATACAACTTATAATGATCGGCCGGAAAAAGTATATTTATTTTGAAAAGTGAAGTGGGCCGTTTTGACGTAATTTAGAAATGTGAATAGGGTAAGCATTATCATAAAATATAACACTGAAAAACATTTTTTTATAGAACATTTATTTACTATACGAATAAAAAAGATTAAATTAAAAAAAAAATTATTCTACACCAGCGCAATCAGTGCACATGAGCGTGCGATGCTCATCGCACATAGGCCGCAAACATGATGGACATTGCATTTTTGTTTTCTTGTCCTTACCACGTTTACACAGCATACATCTTTTTCGTTTGGCAAACTCATAATTTTCTTCGTTGGACGATTCACCTATTTTAACTTCGAGTATCGAAGCGATACCTAATCTTATTTGTGATTGAAGAGCAGTATTAGCGTAGCGATTTTGTAAGTGTGGCGTGACAAGATATAGCGAAAGCTTGTCGAGGGTTTTTTTGGCTGTTATGCGAGACTGACAACCTGCATTAATTTTCTGACATGTAAATAGAATGCGAGCATTTACGCTAGCTTGGTCTAGCATCCCCATAAATACTCGCATTGGCCAACGATTGGTTTTTCTACTTACTGTCTGTGCATGACACAGCCAATCGAAACAATCAGTCCCTCCTTTGGTAGAATTGTAGTGACGAACAATCACTGGTTTCTGATTTTGAACATCAGTGGATAATTTATCCGTAGAAATAACTAACACGATCTTATTTTTTTTTGGTGAATATGATACTAGGCTCATAGAATCAGTATGACAAAATTTCCAGTCTGGTGGGTTTTTTGACGCAACTTTCATCTCTGCAGGAATTTCTTGCTTATTTTTGCGAATGGCACCTGTCATTTTCATGTCGTATGGTTCTTCCTTCATACGCTGCAGGAGAGGAATGGACGTGAACCAGTTGTCACAGGTAACAGTGCGTTTTGTTCCATGAATTGGTGCAGTCACTTTTCGAAGGTAATATTCAGATAACTTCTCTCCCTGCAGTAGATCAATTATCTGGATTTTTCCTAAGTACGGAATCGCATAAATCAAGTATGATGTCGACGGATCATTCAACGAAAAAAGCTTCAAGCCGTATTTATCAGGTTTGGACTTTATGTACATCCTGAATTTGCATCGTCCACGAAAGCCAAGAAGTATTTCGTCTACGGTGCAATCGCGGCTTGCTTGATAACAATTCGTGCAATTGGAAATAAAAATTTCCCAGATTTCACGAATTGCTCCAAATCTATCGTCCTCGTCTCTCTTGCTTTTATCGTCAAATCTTAAACAGACGGACAAAAGCATAAATCGAGATCGAGGCATTACACACCGATAAAAACTTATGCCGATTTGCGGACTCCATAAATCATGTGTATTTACGTTCGAAGATTTCCAAGCCCCACTGAAGTATAATATGCCTGTAAATGCTCTCATTTCTTCTTCATCGGTGTGGTGATGGTAAGTTTGGAGTTCTTTATTTTGCTGAATCATTTTTGCACAATGCTCTTCTATTTGATTGTTGGTGTGCTCAACAATAATCTTTACAATATTTGGTGAAAATAAAACATTCCAAAATTCTTCAATGTTTTGTTCTTTGAATTCTTCTGTTTCAGAGGCTTCACAATGAAATATTTCCTCTTCTTCATCCTGCTCAACGAGCGAACTGATGACGGGTCGATTGCGAAGTTTATACGGCATCTGGACATTTTTTAAACGTTTTTTGGACATTGTTAAAATCGTTTTCAATGTCGAGAAAAAAATTATGACCGCGCACACTTATACTTACGTTCTTAAAGATCACTTTAATACACAATTTGATTAAATTTATTTTTAAAATTTTGAAAAAATTTTGATCACTCTGGTCACATGGGGTCTGAGAGACCCCACACAAAAAGACAACCTACTTTAATGAAATCTACAGAACGAATGAAGAATGTCGGCCGTTCCCGCGCATGGGTATATATAGAGGGACGTTGTACCAACAACATACAGTGCCACAAGTTTGATTTTTAACACATACATTTAAGATATTTCATCTCAAATTTTGTCTGGGGTCATCTGGACCCCGAGTGACCACAACGGGTTAAGAGAGATCGTTAAAACAAGTTGGCACTATATTCAATAGAGATTTTCTAAGAGTCCAACCAATTTCAAAGAATACTGTTAAGATTACGATTGACTACTATAATTTAACAGGTAGTGTAAAGGATCTCCCTAGATCTGGTCGTCCTGTAACAGCTACGAATGAAGACAATCAGATGAATGTTGCGTTATCAGTCATAGAAGATCCTCATACGTCAGTCAGAAAAATAAATCAACAACGTTATCTCAGCATTGGTTCAGTTCATAATATTATAAAACAAAAACTCAAATTCCATCCATTCAAAGTGAAGCTTGTGCATGAGCTTAATGAAGATGATCCAGACAGACGTGCGAGTTTTGTGAAAATATGATGGATCGAATCATAGCTGACGATAGTTTTCCAAGTCGTTTTATTTTTTCTGATGAAGCTACGTTTGAATTAAACGGTAATGTCAATAGACATAATATTAGATATTGGAGTGCTGATAATCCACACTGGATGATTGATAGCCGGTCGACTCAATACCCTTAAAAAATTAACGTTTTGGCAGGTATTATTGACAACAGGATTGTTAGACCATTTTTTATTGAGGGTAATCTTACTGCTGAAAAATATGAGAATTTTTTACGAAACGATATCATTCCGAATATTCAGGCAATCGTTGGCAATGAATTCCAAAATACTTGGTTCCAGCAGAATGGTGCAGGTCCTAATTACGGTCTTAATGTTCGAGCATACCTGAACAATGTGTTTCCACATAGATGGATTGGACGGAGAGGCGAGATTGAATAGCCACCTAGATCTCCCGATATTACTCCACTTGATTTTCTTTTATGGGGATATCTGAAAGATAAAGTATACCGAACGAATCCGACAGATATCGAAGAAATAAAACAAAATATTCGAAACGAAATACAACAACTCGATGCAACGAAAATTCAAGATGCTGTTGGTGCGTTCTATTATCGTTTGGCACATTGTCAACAAGTTAATGGTGAACAATTTAAACACCTTGTCTTAACTGGCTAGGTATGATATCTCCTTGCCTTAACTGGCTGGGTACTATATCTCCTTGCCTTAACTGGCTGGATACATATCTCCACCTTCCAAAGTCAAGTACAAGGTTAAACCCATGGTCATCATCAGGTTGCTAATAAAAATTAATTCGTTATTGTTTCGCATTACCGTAACTGCCTTTGGAATAGCTCTATTATTTTCGAATTTAACTCACCATGTCCAATCGAGGTTAAATTTTAAAAATGATAAAGGACATATTCGAACGTAAAATTTTCCGCTCTATTCATTTCCGGTGTCAGAAATAGGGGTTCTCAGTAAAAAAAAAATCATTTTCACCTTCAAATAACTGTAAAGGTCCGATTTAAGGTCGAAGCTATGGTTACCGCCGGATAGCCAAGAAAATTTCTTAAAAAATTTGTATTGAAAGTTTTTCTCCAAGACTATTATTTTTGAAGTTGTTCAGCCGTACTGGGACTTTTTGAACACGCTGTATATGTGCCCTTAATATGCGTACTTTACAGACACTTACATTAAAAAAATATAAGGTACTAAATGCTCCAAGGCCATAATTATTTATATTCGCGGTACTAAAACTACTATTTATTCAATCTTTTACCAAATTCATAATTAATATACAATAATAAGTTTGATAATTTTTTGCACCTATTTTGAAGACAATGTAGATTTTTTCTTATCAATACTGTAAAAGCAGAAAAAAATAACTACTAATGTATAATTTGAAAATAATTAAATATGTCACAAATTGTGAGTGTTCTTCTTACATTTTCGATTAGAAAAATATCTTTATTCGAAAATGCAAATATAAGGCTGATAAAGCTATTTTTTTTTCGCATAATACTATAAACTGTAACCGTATAAAAAGGCTCGAAAAAATCGGTTAAAAAAGTCGAAAACGATGTTTGCAAAATGTGTTTCTATTCTGTAACCTTGTGCTAAGTGTACAACTATTTTTAAATGATTGCAGAATTTCAGAATTTATAGTAGTGCTTGCAAAATATCTAACTATTAGATATTGTTGTTGTACAAAACGCCATGTTTCCCAAAAATTGAAATTATGATTTTCGAATTTACCCTATTTATTACATATAATAAACTTCATGTTCTCAAAATTTAAAGAAAATTAGTCTTCTTTTTGTAATTTTTTTTTAAATTATAAAAAATTACATTTTATTTAATTAAGCCCATTTAGATATTTCATTTTTGTACTAACAGCAAACGGACAAAAATGGTTTTGCAGCTGTTTGACTAAGGAGCACAATAGTGATAAATATTTTTTTTCGTATTTGATGATCCTACAAAGTTATTTAAGAAAAACGGAAAAAAAAGCAAATTTTTTGACTTATTTTCTTATAAATAATTTCCCAAGAAGATAGTGAAAATCCAAACACTTATTTTCTTAAGGATATTATATGGAAGTAATGTATGCTATAAAAGTTCTAATTACTCGAAGTAGCTAAAATTAGCTTAATTTTGATCTCTGTGGCCTGGACCGTATTATTAAAACAATATTATAAGTATTTATGAATCAACAATGTAGTAATTTGAGAACGCAATGTAAATCATTATTGGTTTTCATAAAATCCCTCAAACTGCTGCATCAGTTTTTGAGAAGCTCCTTAAACTTCTCAAGTCATTATTGAAAGAGTTCCTCAAACTACCACCAAGTGACGTGAAACTCAAACTTTCACTGATGTGCTGTCAAAAATCCTCAAAATTCTAAGAATATTGAGAGCCTGGATTTTTTTTTTGCATGACGCCTTTCTGCAGCTCTGTAATTGTCTTGACACTTGCCAAGAACCCTAATCATATTAACTATTTCCTGTGGCGTATAATCAGCCATGACGGAAAAAAATGTAAGTCCACGGGTACAACAATTCGAACACTTTTGATTACAAAGATCAAAATTATTGGAATTATAACTATTCTCGTATGAACCTTATAACGAAAAAGAATTCCAATTTTTTCTCATCACTGATTATGATGCCATGGTTCGTTTTCATATAGGAGAGAGTTAAAGATACGAAACAAGGGTTAAAAGGAAAGAGAATTCAGCAGCTAAAACACAATGGCATGTCTTTAACTGAGCAGTTGTCCTCTAAACTAAACTGGCTAAGGTAATAATAATAATTCAACGTCACTTTTTCTGCCCTCATTAATTTCGGTATAAAAACAAAGATGTTCTTCAATAATTATTACGACCTTGATATGTCTTTGACCTCAAGGTCAAGGTCAAGATCATAAGCCATCGTAAAATGTTCCACTCTTTTTATCTCCACGTTTAGAGGGACGGTTTTCTCATTGAAAAAACTAACTTGTTGGCTTTGAATGAAGTTAAAGGTCATGGTCAAAATCATAGTCATATTCGGACGTAAGATTTTCCGCTCTTTCTATTTCCGAGATCTAAAGTAGGGAATTTAATTTAGAAAACTAACTTGACCTTCAAATGACCTTGAAGGTCGTTGTCAAGGTCACAGTAAAAGTCACCATTGGATGTCTCCCTTGAAACCTTACAACTTCTATTCGAAATATTTTTTTCCAAAGCACATTTTCAGAGTCATTCGCGTGGGGCGATTAAAATGGGACACCCTGTATACTATGACTGTGCGAATGAGAGCAGTTCTCTCACTCGCCACTCGCACGAACTATAAAATATAATAAATTAATGCGATCGCGCGCATGCAAAATATATACGACGTGATCACGCGCCTGTACAAAAATATATATATTCGCGAATACTAAACTAGAAGTGGCCATTTACTTTTAACTCTACGAGGTTCGCCCTCATGAAAAATCGTCTCTCTCTCTTTCTCTCTCTCTCTCGCTCGTGAACTCGGAGATTTTTCGTTGGCCGCGTTTAGAAAGCTTAGCAGTCGGGAAAAGAAGAAGGTTTTCCTCCGTCGCTTCTCACGTCGCGCCTCTCCTCGTTTCCTGCGTAGCGCCATCGATTGCTTGATCGATGACGCCACGTATTCTTGCGCCTTTTCTTGCGTCGCGCCAACGATCGCTTGATCGATGGCGCCGCGTGTAGTGACGCCACGAACTCTATCTCGCACCGCTTGGCAGGTGGCCTAACCTCGATTAGCCACCTATCACATCCCTCTCCCAGTGGCTGCTGGGCTCTGCTTAGCAGCTACTTTTTACCTACTATCCAAGGGTTCAGGTTGGGGTGAGGATTACGAGTTCGCGCGCATCTTTCTAGGCGAAGTCAAAGCGTGTTCTCCCACGCGTTTCGCCTTCCTACTACCTGGCGGCCTTCCCGAGCTTCGCTTTCCGCTCGCGCCTACGTTAGGTCAAGCCTCGGATGACGGTGACTCCCTCACATCGGCCGCGGGACGCCTCACAACGCATTCCGTCTTCCGAGGCCGACCGCACTTTCTGGCCGTCGCAGCGGCCGCGCACTCATCCATGGTACTTTCCGCCCAGGTCAAGGTCGCTATGGCTGGCACTTCCTTCTCTTCTTTGAACATCTTTGAAAGGACATCAAGCACATGATTAAGTGCCCCTTTGCGATGTTCGACGGTAAAACGGTGGCCTTGGAGTTCCAAGTCCTACCACGCCAGCCTTCCTGTCGGGTTGTGGAGGCTACTGAGCCAGCGTAAACTGCTATGGTCAGTTATGACCCTGAACTCGTAGCCCTTCACATACGACCTGAATTTCTCGATGGTCCAAACTACAGCGAGACACTCCCTCTTAGTGACGCTGTAGTTTCTTTCAACCGAGCTCAAGCTACAACTCACGTACTATAGCGATTGTTCCTCTCATCAATGTCTTGGAGTAACACGGCTCCGACCCCCGTGTCACTCGCGTCCGTCTGGATCACGAACTCCTTGTCAAACCTGGGACTTTGTAGGATCGGAGCAGAAGCTAACAGGGCCTTCACCTGCTCGAAGGCTGCTTGCTGCTCCTCTCCTTATTCGCAGAGCCGGCCCTTCTTGGTTTAGCGCGTGAGCAGTTCGACAATCATGGCCAAGTCCTTGAGGATCTTGCGATGCCATAACGCCATGCCTAAAAATCTGCGCAGCTGTCGCAGATTCTTGGGTGCTGAGAAGTCGATCATGGGAGTGACTATTGCTGGATCCGGGCGAAAGCGCTCCCGGTTCACCAGCACTCCGAGGTATATTGCTTCGTCCTAGCAGAACGCGCTCTTTTCGCGGTTGATCGTTAGACCGTCCACTCGAATGTGTCGCAACACATGCTCGAGCCATCGCAAGTGTTCTTTGAACGTCTCCGTGACAATGATAACATCGTCAAGGTCGGAGTACATGAACGGCTCAAGCTCCGAGCCTATCACCATGTCAATAAGCCGCTAGAGAATAAGGTTGCACCAACGTAGCTTAGACTATACAGCATCCGGGTGAATTGAAAGAGCCCAACCCCGGGCATGGTAAATGCTGTGATTGGCCTTGGCTCCTCCTTGAGCCGTATCTGGTGATAGACGCTACTGAGGTCGAGCGTCGAGATGTATCTCGCCGTCTGCAGCTTGAGCAGGATGCTATACATCCTTGGCAATGGATAAGCATCCGGCTTCGATACTGCATTGACTTTTCTAAAATAAATGCAGAATCGGTAACTGCCGTTGGCCTTTTTAATCATAACGACTGGGCTCGACCAGCCGCTTCGCGGAGGCTCGATGATGCCGCCTTCCAACATCTTTTTTGTTTGGGCGTGCATCACCTCCTGGATTTTCGAGGAGTACGGATAAGCCCTTTGCTTTATTGGTCGAGCATCGGCGACGTCAATGGCGTGCTCGATCAACTCCGTACACCTCAGGCTAGCTGGCTCTCTAGCCAGTAGACGATCCAGGATCCCCTGGAGCTGCTCTCTCTCCAAAGGCTGAACGTCAGCCAGGCCTATGGCTGACACCGCAAGAACGGATATCGGAAGTCTCCAGCGAAGCCAACTCTATAGCCAGCTCCCTCCTGGCTTCTTGTATGAGGAGCTAGTTCCTTGCTGGATCGAGGATGACCTTGAGTCCCCGAATGAAGTTTACATCGAGGTAACGATCTGCTGGCAAACCAGGCAGAGTTCCCAACTCGATGTCCTTCGTCACGCCAGCTACCTCAAAGGGCAATTGGATGAATCTAACTATGGGAGCGTAATGGTCGTTTGCCACCATCTCTTCCTTCCCTTGGCTCGGTGTGACCGCGTGTATACACGCCCTGGCTATTTGTAAGCCTACGGCGCTCATCACTATGTGTGACGCACCCAAGTCGTATAGCGCGCGTAGGGTGTACCCCCCTACGCATACTGGTAACCACTACCTGGCACCTTTTCGAGTACCCTGCTCCAGGTAGTCCGGCGCTGGCTCGAGCGCGGGCTCGGCGCTCACGAGCTTTTTGGTGGTCCCTTCAGGGACTCAGATCCCAGACTCGGTGGGGTAGGATGTAGTCTCGTCTACGCTCTTCCATGGTTGTTTCCCGAGCAGTACGGGGAGAACTTTTTTATCATATTTGGCCTGCTGCAGCCGTGACAGCTGAACTCCTTGGCTTTCTTCGGCTGCTCAGTTTTTTCTTCCTTTTTCTCCCCACCCCTTTTTTGGGGGACTAAGGTTTGGGACTGCTCGGTCTGGGGCGCGGCTTCGTCTGCTTCTTCGGACTTGCTTTCCTTGGCGAGCTCCGCCTTCTATAGCAGCGCTTGTCGCCTGCCATGAGGCAGTTGTGCCGCGCGAATGCCGCTATTACCTGCCTTAGCATCTCCTCCGTTTTATCGGTCGTCGATGCTGGCCGATCGAACTTCGTTGAAGCGACCGCTATTTAGGTCGCGCTCACCTTGGCGCTGACCTTCGGTTGCTGACCTTTCGTAGCGGTCTTCGGACGATAGGCCGCCTCCGTCACTATCGCGTGGTTCGGGGAAATAGACGTTCTGTCGCCTCGATCCTCTCAAGCGTCAACTCGACTCTCGCCGCACAGTCTATTAGCTCATCGACTGTGCGACACTCCATCCGAGTGACTGTCCGCTTGCGGGACATTTTGCGGGAGATTTGCGGGAGCAGATTATCGTGGAGGCTATCCACCATCTGTTCCTTGCTTAGTGGTGGCGATATTTTTAGCAATATCGCATCCAAGCACGTGATGTACGTGCGCGCGGGTTCATCCGCCTTCTGAAAGTGGCGGCTGGCCTCGTCCCTAAGCCTCTCCTGGACGTTGGTCTTTGAACCCTAGCATGCACGTGCTGCCTGGCAGAATGCCTTCCAACGTCTGCCATTTGTGTTTGTGGCCGCCGTACCACATTTCGGCGATGCCACCCAGCAGCACGGGCAGCGATGCCAGCATCTTTGGGTCGCTGAGCCTTGACGCGTTCTTCTGCAAGGTCGAAGAGGCGAAAAAAGCGTCTATGCTGTCGGTCGGCTCACCCCGGAACGCAATGTTACACCGACCGACTATCCTCCCGATGCCACGTGGGCCTGCTATCCCAGTGTTGCACCACGCGTTATTGCTCTGTGCGTTGGTGCTACTCTACCCCCTCCTCCAGGCTCCATTAGGGCCGGATTTGGTGGATAGCAGGCTTGCAGCAGCCCCTTGCAAATCCTCGCCTTCGCGGGGGCTGCTATGTGTGGACACACAATTACACGTAAATGTGTCCCGAAAGGCCAATTGATAAAACATACATTTAAACAATAAAGAGAGAGTATCACGCCAACAAATAATGAGAATAAACAATTAATAAAGTAATTTAACAACTGATGTTACTAAATGATCTAGCAATTGACGCAACTAATACTATATCATATTATCTATAAATATAGTAAGTAGAAAATTTAATGAATATACTATTTCACTTACGTAAATTAAATAAAAACATCATGTGAAAAAAAAATATATGGGCAAGAGAAGAAACACGCGATTACAAATCGCAAAAAACCCTGAATTGAGGAACGAGATCGACGTAATAGAATATTTTTGTGATGAAGGCGGCAAAATGCTATTGAAATATAACAAGATTAACGTTGTAAAAAAACTCGACTGCCGGAGAAATTTACCGCAAAAAGCGTAAAGCAAAAAAATCTTTCTATGTTGTGTGTATAGAAGATCAGCCGGCTTTCCTCACCCAGATTAAAGAAAACTTATCGAATAGCCTAGGAAACTTGGCCAGTTTAGTTTGGGGGACGACTCATGCTCAGTTAAAGAAATTCCATTCTGTTCCAGTTGCTGCATTCTCTTTCCTCTCAACCCCGGTTTTGCATCTTTAACTCTCTCCTATATAAAAACAAACCATAGCATCATGATCAGTGATGAGAAAAAATTGGAATTCTTTTTCGTTATAAGGTCCATACGAGAATAGTTATAATTCCAATAATATTAATCTTTGTAATCAAAAGTGTTCGAATTGTTTTACCGATAGGCTTACATTTTTTTCCGTCATGGCTGATTATACGCCACAGGAAATAGTTAATATGATTAAGGTTCTTGGCGAGTGTCAAGACAATTACAGAGCTGCAGAAGGGCGTTATGCTGAAAAATATCTAGACTCTCGACATCCAAATAGAAAGGCTATTAAGCGATTAGTGAGTAGAGTTGAATAAGGTAATATGACACGAAAAAAGCGCAAAACTGGCTCTAGAGAGCATATTCTACTACGTGTGTTGGCTTCGGTTGCTGATGATCCCCATATTTCTTTTCGGCAAATCAGTCGAACACATGGAGTTCCAAAAAGAACTACTAACCGCATTTCGAAAAGTTTAAAATTCTATCCATACCATGTTCGCCTCACTCAAGGTCTTGAGATCGGAGATGACCAGCGGCGTTTAAATTTTTTTATATAGGCATCTAACAGAATGCGCCAAGATCCTTTCTATTTCGACAAATTCTTATTTACAGACGAGGCAAAATTTGACAATATGGGAGGTGTCAATCTCCATAATGCCCATGACTATTCCCAAGTAAATCCTCATTGGCAAAGGGATCATCGTGTCCAGAGACGATAGTCATTGAATGTATGGGGAGGTATAATAAGAAATAATGTGATAGGTCCATTTTTTTATAATAATAATAATTTGAATGATTCTATATAATATTTACATATTCTACAGAATGAAGCACCATAATTGTTAGAGGACGTCCCATTAGCCTTGAGACAAATCATGTAGTTTTAAAAAGATGGGGCATCAGCACATCGTACACTACCAGTTAAGGCATTCTTGGATACCACATGTTCTAATCGTTGAATTGACATTGGCAGCCAAGTACATGAATGGCTAGCCAGATCACCAGATCTCACACCCATGAATATTTTTCTACGGGATGTTGTAAAAGAGCAAGTAATTGCGCAAGCTCCAATAACCACAAGGGACATAAAAGAAAGACTGAAAAGAGTTTTTAAATCTATCACGGTTGAAACATTAGAGAGGGTCCGTCTGAGTTTCCGTCAAAAAATAAATATGTGCATTCAAGAAAATGGACGACTAATTAAACATCTATTTTCAGAGACGTTTTAACTGGCTGAGTTCTAAAAGTCATCTTTTGACTGGGCGGACTCGTTGCCTTGCCTTGACTGGCTGGGTGCTATAAGTCGTTGCTTGTCTGGGTAGACTCGTTGTCTTGCCTTGACTGACTGGGTGCTATGAGTCGTGTCTTGACTGGGCGGACTCGCCGCCTTGCCTCAATTGGCTGGGTTCTGAAAGACTTCCCTAGACTGGGCGGACTCGTTGCCTTGCCTTGACTGGCTGGGTGCTATGAGTCTTGCCTTGGCTAGGCGGACTCGTTGCCTTGACCTTGACTGGCTGCGTATTAACAGTGTTTCCTTAACTGGGTGGACTCAATGCCTTGCCTTGACCAGCTAGGTATTGAGATACTTCCCCTAAATGGGCGGACCCAATGTCTTGCCTCGTTTCAATTACGGCGTTTAAATTACGGGTTTCTATTTGAAGAAACTAACTCGACCTTAAAGTGATCTTGAAGGTCATGGTCAAGATCGCATACAGACGTAAAATTTTCTGCTCTTTTCATTTCCGGGGTCAAAAGTAGGGGTTCTCATTTGAAAAAACTAACTTGATCTTAAAATGACTTCGAAAGTCATTGTCAAGGTCACAGTAATGGTCGCCATTGAATGTCCCCCTTGAAACGCTACAACTTTTATTTAAAAAATATTTTTTTTCAAAGGACATATTTTTAGAGTTATTCGCGTGGGGCGGTTAAAATGGAACACCCTGTATAGAATATTTGGAATGGGCAGAAATCATGAGCCTCCTTAAAGGTACATTTAGTGATACCCCCATTAAAATCTCTATCTGCAATAGACAACTAAAATACCTCCCGATCAAGGAGATATTTTATTTTTTCCTCTTATTCTCCCGATAAGAGGAATGAAGTTTCCTACAAATTCCACAAGTCACCGATCGGAGGGCACAGAGGAGTATCTAAGTCCTTTAACTGAATCCGGCAAAAATATTACTGGGAAAACCTAAAAGACGACATACAGCGGCGCATTCAACAATGCCTCAATTCCCAATTAAAAAAACTAATGCATCTCGAAACAAAACAGCCTATGGCAATTACCGATACTCTGGGGACTATTTTTGACAAGATTGCGATGGATATAGTAGAGCCCCTTAACTTTTTGAGTACTGAATTATTTGAAGATTATTATGCCTATGGGACAGATTAATTTATCGCTATATGAATTATCTTAAATTCAGATGACGAGTCAGACTCGTTCACCGTAACTTTGCCCAAGTTAGCAGATGACGCGTCAGACTCGTTCACCGTAACTTCGCCCAAGTTAGTAGATGACGAGTCTCACTCGTCAAATGTACCAAAAGAGTTAAGGTCACTAAGAAAGGAAATCAGTACGTGTTGACAATACATGATCAATTATCATAGTTTTGTTTAGCCGTACCCCTACAAAACACTCTGGCTACTATTATCGCCGACGCATTAATCAAAAAATTTATTTGTTTATTTGGAGCACCTAAGACGATTTTGACAGATCAAAAGGAGAATTTTTAAAGTCACCTCATGAATAAAATCGCTAAAAGATTAAGAATGAAGAAACTTAAAACCACAGCTTTCCATCGCCAGCAGAATTGATCACTGGAAAGATCTTATCATGCACTCGGTGAGTTTCTAAAATACAGAATACACCGACAGAGACAATGTATGGGACAAATGAATTGATATAGCCATGCTAAATTATAATACCAGCATACAAGAAAGCACAAAACACACGCCCTACGAGGTGGTATTTGGAAAATTAGCACGGTTGCCATCAAATGACCTCTTAAAAGTGAGTGACATATCTCCCATATATAGGGATTATATCACAGATTTACAGTCTGTCAAGTAAGAGCGTGGTCGTGTTAATTTATAAAAAAATTTATTTGATGAAACTTTCATATTTATATATACATTATACACATTACAAACAATGATGCAATTCGGTCAATAATGTGTCCAGTCACCACCGGCGTCGATAATTGCCTGGCATCTCCGAGGCATGCTTTCTACTAATTTGACGGCGTATTCTAGTGGCAAGGATCTCCAGATCCGACGAATTTCGTAAGACAACTGCTTCAAAGTGTATGTGCGTCTTCCACGAAGCTTCCGTTTAATATATGCCCACACATTTTCAATAGGGTTTGCATCGGGCGACTGCGACGGCCAATCCAATGTAACGATGCCAGATTGAGTCTTCCACTGAGTACAGAGCTTGCTGCGGTGTTTAGAATCGTTGTCCTCCTGCAGAATCCAATCTTCATTTTTTGTGATAAACCATCGTTTGGCAGATGGCAGTAAAGCCTTTTTGTAGATTTTTATCATTTTCTCGGCATTTAGGTTGTCAGTAAAGAGGTGCAAAGTGCCGAATCCCTGCTTTGAGAAGCAGCCCCAAAGATGCACCTTTATTCCATGTTTTACGGTCCGCTGAACAAGCCTATTGGTGCAAGTTGACCAGGCTCGCGTGAAGACAGAACGTGCCCATATAGAACATTCATCAGTAAAAATGACATTTTCAAAATCTCTATCAATATTCTCAAGCGCCCAAGCGAGTCGCTTTGTCACATGTTTTTCAGTCAACAGAGGCTTCTTCATTGTGTTGCGCCATTTCAGATGATGAGTACAAAGATGGGTTCGGATAGTTTCGTAGGATACATCTAAACCTTTTGCCATTAATTTTGCTTGTCCTTGCCGCAGTATTAAAGCAGGATTCTGCGAAAACAGATTCACTATTCTTTTTTCATCTTTTTTGTTCACTTTTCCTATCGAGCCACGTTCTGGTAAATCATCGACATTTTTAGCCACTTTATATCGCTGTATCCACTTCTGTATAAATGCCTTCGACTTTCTCATATATTTAGCAGCCGCTGATTGCGACATTTTGGGACGTTTCGGGTGGATGCAAAGGAACACAGCCTCGTAGCGCGACACGTACTTAGCACTCATGGCGTTTAACGTGATTCTCTTTTAAAAGATCAACGACAACTGAATCCTTGTTGACAATGCATCAAGAACAAAGCTTTCCTCTATCGGCTTGCGAAGGAATTAGAGCGAAATCTTTCATTACCTGTCGGTGAAGTCGACCACGCTCTTACTTGACAGACTGTAGTAACCCGGCTTAACGGTATTCAAAATCTTGTTTATGAAAACCTCGTTGAATCAAAACTACGAAATAAAAAGCTATACAATAGAAAGATAAATCCACAGAATTTCAAGGTAAGAGATATCGTGTTCCTATTGCTCGGTCCTAAACCAGGCAAGTTTGGTGACCACTACTCCTGTCCGCACAAAATACTAAAGGTCCTTAAATCCTATAATGTAAGGATACAATAAAAAAAGGCGACAAGATCGTGCATGCGAACAGGCTCCGTAAATCTCATATAAACCAAGTATTCAAACATAAACGAAAAGAAAGGCACAAAAAGCGAGAGTGAGTAATAAACGGCATAAAGACACGTAAAAATGAGTAAATGGGAAATGACAGCAAGAAAATACATAATCATGAAATAAATAAATAAAAAAAAAACTGAATATGATAATAATAAAAGAATATAAAATAAAAAGTATAAAAAAAAATAAAACAGAATTAATAAGAAAAAAACACGTAAATACTAAGAACAAATTAAGATTAGAAATAAGACAATAATCACAAACCGAACAATTACGAATAAAAAAAAGCAGAATTAAAATTTTTCTTGTTTTCCAGATAAACTTGGTATAAATAATTATTTTCTTATAACTTATTGCTCCAGTTTACAGTCTTATTGGTTACGACTGTACATCACGGCACCTAAACATAACCACTATATCTTTGATAGAAGTAGGCGAATGCGAGCTCCCTAAAGTTCCTGTAAATGTAACCCGTCGTTACATATAATTACTATAAATAATAAACTATCGCTAAACTCATATAACACAGTGTAAAGAAGAGATATAGCAGACCGTATACGATTGCGAAATTTCTTCTCACAATTCAATAGTAAATCATGGTCAGGCCGAATTTATACATAAGATTAGTAGAAGAGCGTGCAAACAAATGTAGGAAACAGGAATACTTAAATACGGAGACGACACAGTGATGAGCGAAATAAAAATTAACTCCACCGTAACGCACCATATCACTTACGCAGGAACACTTAGTAACGATGTGCAATTTTCCGGAAGCGTTTACCGAGACCCCTGGTGTTTGAAAAAAATGTAGTTGTACGAGCATTACAGTAAATCACGTTCAAAGAACACTTTGTACAAATTAATCTTAATGACAATAAAATCCATTTGAACTTTGAAACATCGTGCACCATCTTTGATTCTTTTTGCATCGACTTCAAAAATAGATATACCTATTGAGATAGTCTCCCGACAGACCAGTGCAAATTCGATCGATACGCAGTCCTGTGCAAAGAATTAGGCAATAAAATTACAAAAATCAACACTGATAACGACGAAAAAGTATAGTTTATTTAAATTAAATTAATCTAATATATCTTTATATTTTTCGAATTAAGTTTAGTAATTTAAGTTAATTATAATTGATTTAGGTTCAATAAAAAAAATATATTCATATTTAAATAGTAAGCTATTTTATATTAAGTTATTTGTAATAAAGCATTGTTCTCTCTATCTCTCTCTCTCACTCACTCACTCACTCACTCACTCACTCACTCACTCACTCACTCACTCACTCACTCACTCACTCACTCACTCACTCACTCACTCACTCTCTCTCTCTCTCTTCCTCTCTCCCTCTCCCCCTCTCTCCCTCTCTCCCTCTCTCCCTCTCTCCCTCTCTCCCTCTCTCCCTCTCTCACTCTCTCCCTCTTTCCCTCTCTCTGTCTCTCCCTCTCCCTCTCCCTCTCCCTCTCCCTCTCCCTCTCTCTCTCTCTCTCTCTCTCTCTCTCTCTCTCTCTCTCTCTGGTTTTATCTGGTATCTGGTGGTTGACATTTGGAGTGTGAGTCCTCTTGTTTCTCATTGAGATGCTTATTTAACGTGAGTCTCCTTGTTTCTCACTATCACTGTAATTTAAATAAATTATTCACGGAGCAACTGCTCTAAATTTTTTCCATTGGCTTTCAGGCATAAATGTAACCTTCTTTAAAAATTGTTTATAGTGGCAGGCGTAGTGCCTCTACAGATTGCCGCACAAGTTCTATGGATACTGTCAATCAACTCATCTCTTGCCGTGGAAAGTTCAGCATAAGCAGTATCTTTTCAGTATCCCCATAAAATAAAATCAGATGATGTAAGCTCTGGTGAGCAAAGAGTCCATGCAACTAGACTTAATCGTCTAATCTAACAATCATAGTAATGTTTAATCAAAAAGGGATGTATTATACGTGTATAATGCGACGTAACAACATCTTTTTGAAGCTGAATTTTTGTCCCTCTTGCTAAATCGAGATTTTCCAATAAACTAGGTCAATGATCTTCTAGCAATCGCAAGTAGCTATGTCTATTAACATTTCCTTTGTAAAAGTAAGGATCAATTAAATTATCATTTACGATTTCCGCACCACACCACGAGTCGCTTCGATTTTTAATACAAAATATTCAATTTTCAATACAGTATTAAATTTTACTTTGTGGCTAAATTATTCAAATTATTTACTATAATTTTATCTAAATTAAAGCGATATACGCAAGAAGTCTCATCTTAAATAAGCAACCCAGAGAAAACAGAACTTATCACGTCGACGTCATTGTTTATGGGTTATGTTAAGAATAAAAATTTTGATAGATCTTACGATTTTCGAGAGAAGGTGTCGATGACCTTATAGCTAGGCGATATAGCTTGGCTCTAATTAGGAAGGGATAGCTGAAAATTTGCGAGCGTGCGGAAAGACATGTCAGCAAAGTTTTGTGCGCGTCTTAGCCAGACCTCGAGTAATTCTTGTGCCCGGTTCGAGACTAGCGAAACTCCTTCGCCAGGAAGTTAGAGCGCAAGTGAAGAGTAACCGTGAGTGTCGTGTAAGCAATAAGCCTCAGGAACAAAGAAAGGGCTGTTAAATTATAGTGTGGTGTTAGAGTGAAAGGGAGAGAGAAAGAGTAAAGTGAAGAAGCGAACTAAGGAGCCGTCCATCTACCTGCTGGAGCATTCGAGAAGCGTGCCCGGCGGAGCCAGAAGAAAGGCAGAGAAATCCTGGTGAACGGTAAGTAAGAGTAAGTTGAGTGAGTAGCGAGAGTGAGTGAGAAAAAGCGGGAATAGGCCATGCGTAGAGACCTACGGCGAGGACGAGCATTCGATGGAGCTGCAAACCTCCTCAGCCGTGTTAAGCAAGAGAGAGAGAGAGAGAGAGAGAGAGAAAGAGAGAAAGAGAGAGAGAGAGATACCGACACAGATTCGTGTCCTTTATAGGCTTTCCGTACCCGGGAAAGTCGTCGTCGTGCTTTTGTCAACGAGCTCCTGCTTGTCCAAACGGCAATTCTGTGTAACACCCGCCTGTTTACATTAGCCAAATATCTTCATTTTTCTTTCTGATTTCCCCACACAATTATCTCTTCAATCTAGTTTACAGCATACAGTAAAATTGATTTGAAACATTAGCCCTTTCTCTCCAAAGAGAGTATATATACGCCTTCAAATAATAACCGTTCATATACAAAGAGCGTATATATACACGCTCTGGAAAAGTGGGCATGCGGGTATGAAGAGCGTACATATACGTTCATACCATATATACTTTCATTTCATACTTTCCATGAGATAGTTTTGTTAATCAACTACTCAGTAACGAGCACCGTCCACAATGATCATATTTTGGCGCAATCGCTCCGTAGCGAAGGGGTTAGTGATTTTGTTTTGGCATCATATACTACTGTGATCAAAAAGTAAGGTGAATTTGTTTATAAAATGTAAATTCTTTATTTATTCTTCCAAGACAATTTCATCCCCTTTAAAGTAATCCCCGTCCGATAAAACGCACTTTTACCAAAGCTTTTACCAGCCCTCGAAACAGTCGGAATAGTCTTTTTCCGGTATAGCCATCAAGACCTTCTTCGATTCGGTTTTTATCTCCAAAATCGTGTCAAAATGGCTTCCCCGCATTGGCCGTTTGAGTTTGCTAAATAGCCAGAAGTCGCACGGAGCCAAATCAGGCGAATACGGTGGTTGCAGAATGATATGAGTCGCGTTTTTGGCAAAAAAGTCGCGAAGAACAAATGCAGTATGACATGGTGCATTATCGTGATGAAGGAACCAAGAGTTTTTCGCCTATAATTTCGGCCGTTTCAGACGAATAGCTTTACGCAAACGACGCATAACGCTCAAATAATATTTTTTGTTGACAGTTTGGCCCGGCGGAAGAAATTTATAGTGCACCACACCATGATAATCAAAGAAAACTGTCAACATGACCTTGATTTTCGATCGACTTTGCCGTGGTCTTTTCGGTCTTGCTTCACCTTTTGCACGATAATCGCTGGATTGGTCGGTGGTTTCAGAGTCGTATGCATAAATCCAAGTCTCGTCTCGAGTAATGATGCATTTCAAGTGGTCCTGATAGTCAGACAGCAAAGTTTCACACACATCAACGCGACGCTTTTTTTCCAAAAAATTGAGCGATTTTGGCACCAATCGAGACTTGACGCGTTTGAGACACAAAACATCCTTCAAAATGGTTTGGGCTGAGTCAAATAATATTCCAATACTATCAGCGAGGTCTCCCATTGTCAATCGACGCTTTTCGAGCACCAAATCTTTTTTGGACGTGGCCCTCGTCAGTAGACGTTGATGGTCGTCCAGAGCGCGGTTCGTCTTCAACGCGTTCTCGGCCCGCTTTGAACTCGTTGTACCACTTATAAACGTTTTCTTGTGCCATAGTTTGATCACCAAAGGCCTTCCGAAACATTTTCAACGTGTCCACACAAGAATATTTGTTCCGCCAACTAAATTTGATGCAAGTTCTTTGCTCAACAAAATCACCCATTGTAAAAATCGAAAAATTCACTTATGGTTGCTTACAAAAACACGTGTAACTCGGAGATAATTAAACTTTTTGACAAACAAATGCTTGGCAAATGTTATAGACAGTCCTACCAACCTAGGAAAAACAATTTACCTGCCTTCCTAATGCTCGGAAATTTTAAATGACAATTTCACCTACTTTTTGATCACAGTAGTACTTTTAGATGTGTGCCAGGTGTACAAGTATGAAATGCGGATTTTAGACAACAGATGGTGTACTTATGCAGTTTAAGCTGTTATGATTTGACACTACGCCATTTTGTTGTGTCATAAACAAGTTCAGACGCGTATTAGTGATAGACTGAAGAAGTATGTGCATCGTGTTATATTGTTGTGTTTAATATGTCAAAATTTATACCGAACAAAGAGCATTCGCAGACAGCATTAATTGTTAGCATGCGTTGAGAATGATTCAAAAGCAGGGAACTTGAGTTTCTTATTATTTGAAGCCAAGGAACGTTGAGCGTCGTGTTCTCGCTTGTAAACAACTGTCCTAGCGGCAAAAAAGGAAGGATTTTCTTCATCGCATGGTGACAGGTAAGGAAAAATGGATTCATTACAGTAACCCAAAGAGAAGAAAGTCATCAGGACTGCTCGGTCTTGCTTCTATGTCGTCGGGTGGGCCCAATATTCACGCTGCGAACATTTTGCTGTGTATTTAGTGGGAACAGGTCGGTGTTACTTATAGTATTATGAGTTATCATAACCAAACAAAACCATCACTAGGCAACGTTATCGAATGCAATAGATGGGATTGAACTAAGCACTATGCAAAAAACGTCCACAATACGAACCGAGGCACGAAAAACTGTATGACAACACTCGGCCTCACGTTGCTGGACCCATTAAAACTTACTTGAAATTGCTTAAATGGGAAGTCTTACCCCACCTGCCATATTTCCCAGATATTGCTTCGTCCGATTATCACTTGTTCCGTTTGATGGCACATGGTCTGGCTGATTAGCAATTCTGCTCATATAAAGATATCAAAAATTGGCTTGATTCGTGGATAGCTTCAAAAGACGAACACTTTAACGGTATTTGAGCTTTGCTAAATAGATGGAAAAAAGTTGCAGCTAGCGATGGGCAATACTTTGAATCATTCATTTGTAATCATTTTCTTATAATAAAGTCGCATTTTCATCAAAAAAAACAGCAAGAAATAAGTTGCGCACCCAATAGTAAATCGTCTCACGCATAAATAGCTTAGTCCCTTGTATCTGGATTTTAAGATGTTTCGTAGAAATGTAAAGAAAGCGCATCCGCTTGCATTTTTTTTATTTCTCCAAGAAAACCCGTGATAAATTGTCTGTGGCTAGACAAGTAACATCACTCAGCTGCACAACCGAATTTTCTTCACATGTATCCAAAAAAATCACTTAAAGATTCCAAATAGAAAAAACCCTTTATGATTTTTCCTGCTACGACTAAACCAAGCGCGTCACCCAAGAAAGTCTACGAGGAAAAAACGGTTTACCTAACAAAAGAGAATGTGCGCCCAAAAAATACCGTTACGTAGATGTATATAAAATAGAAGCGTCCGTTTAAAGAATTTTATATTTTAAACCATTTTGTTAAAATAAAAATAATATTACCATCTTACGTTTTCAATAATAATCTAATAAAAAAATTAATTCTATATTTTATGGCAATATTATATTTTATCTTAACAAATACTAAATACACGCTTTATTTTATTCAAGATGAACCGCATTTCGTAGGTTTTAATAAAATTATAGTTTATACATTCCTAGTTAAAATACTTATAAGTTATGAACAACTACTGTGATCAAAAAGTAAGGTGAAATTGTCATTTAAAACTCCCGGGCATCAGGAAGGCAGGTAAATTTTTTTTCCTAGGTTGGTAGGGCTATCTATAACATTTGCCAAGCATTTGTTTGTCAAAAAGTTTAATTATCTCCGAGTTACACGTGTTTTTGTAAACAACCATAAGTGAATTTTTCGATTTTTACAATGGGTGATTTTGTTGAGCAAAGAACTTGCATCAAATTTAGTTGGCGGAACAAATATTCTTGTGTGGACACGTTGAAAATGTTTCGGAAGGCCTTTGGTGATCAAACTATGGCACAAGAAAACGTTTATAAGTGGTACAACGAGTTCAAAGCGGGCCGAGAACGCGTTGAAGACGAACCGCGCTCTGGACGACCATCAACGTCTACTGACGAGGGCCACGTCCAAAAAAGATTTGGTGCTCGAAAATCGTCGATTGACAATTAGAGACCTCGCTGATAGTATTGGAATATCATTTGGCTCAGCCCAAACCATTTTGAAGGATGTTTTGTGTCTCAAACGCGTCAAGTCTCGATTGGTGCCAAAATCGCTCAATTTTTTGGAAAAAAAGCGTCGCGTTGATGTGTGTGAAACTTTGCTGTCTGACTATCAGGACCACTTGAAATGCATCATTACTCGAGACGAGACTTGGATTTATGCATACGACTCTGAAACCACCGACCAATCCAGCGATTATCGTGCAAAAGGTGAAGCAAGACCGAAAAGACCACGGCAAAGTCGATCGAAAATCAAGGTCATGTTGACAGTTTTCTTTGATTATCGTGGTGTAGTGCACTATAAATTTCTTCCGCCGGGCCAAACTGTCAACAAAAAATATTATTTGAGCGTTATGCGTCGTTTGCGTGAAGCTATTCGTCTGAAACGGCTGAAATTATAGGCGAAAAACTTTTGGTTCCTTCATCACGATAATGCACCATGTCATACTGCATTTGTTCTTCGCGACTTTTTTGCCAAAAACGCGACTCATATCATTTTGCAACCACCGTATTCGCCTGATTTGGCTCCGTGCGACTTCTGGCTATTCAGCAAACTCAAACAACCAATGCGGGAAAGCTATTTTGACACGATTGAGGAGATAAAAATCGAATCGAAGAAGGTCTTGATGGCTATACCGGAAAAAGACTATTCCGACTGTTTCGAGAACTGGAAAAAGCGTTGGCAAAAGTGCGTTTTATCGGACGGGGATTAGTTTAAAGGGGATGAAATTGTTTTGGAAGAATAAAGAAAAAATTTACATTTTATAAACAAATTTACCTTACTTTTTGATCATAGTAGTATATATGCGTTAAATGTTATTAAAGTAATGCAAATATTTATTATTGCGTTTTACTTTTACGGATGTAGTACACTATTTTTTTTTTCTCTTCTATCAATTTCTCAAATTCAAGAGAACGATTTATAGTTATAGTTAGAGTTATAATTATATGTTTATAAATACATGGACATATTAATAATAAAATTATTATACAAAGTAAGATTTTTGCGTATGTTAAAAGTAAATACATATATATATAAGTTTCGAATTTGGGAAACTTAGGATTTGTATGAGAGTGTGAGTGTGAATGAACCAACTCGAGTTGTTGCAGTAAAATAACTGTAATTAAATAATAATCAAGATAACATCATTTACACTGTTGATCACGCATCGATTAACACAATACCTGAAACAACAACAAAGTAGGATTTCACAGAGTGTGTCGATTAACAATAATAATTATGAAGCGGAAAAGATAACAAATTATGAGCACGAAAAACGTGGCTGCCTAGCGTGGCTGCCTAGCGACGTCTATCTCCCTGACCACAGCCAATGCGCGGTTTATAATGAGCGTCACTCACCGACTGGCCGAAGGTAACTTAAGGGGTCTGTCTAGTAACTCACTTTTGAAAGAAAAGATTGAAAGAAAGTCAACTCTTCGAACAATCTGAAGGAATTTTGTACGGTCCAGGCATCGCTGACTAGGTGTAAGTAATTTTTTTTTAAGAATTTCATGTAAAAAAAAATTTAAACGCGTTTTTCTCGAAACAACGTTTTTACTCGCCTTGTTGATGAAATTTTCGAAACTACTCGACTGATCCTTATGAAATTTGAACCACATATTCTTTAAACCTATCGCTATGTTCCCTATAAATTTTTTTCAAAAATTTTGAATTTTACTATATTTTTTTTTCAAAAATCGGCGAAAAAAAGCCGGTTTTTTGAAAATTTTTTGTTTTTTCTTCACCATTTTTTTATTTTTTAAAATAATTGAATAAAATTCATAGGGGACATAGCCATTGTCATACTAAACCTAAAGCACTTTGATTTGTTATAGACAACACAGCTCTGAGATTTTATCAACAAGGCGGACCTACCAACTTTTCGAGGTATTGCGTTTGGCTGACGTTTTTGGTCATAATACATGTATAAAATAAAAGAAAAAATTTTTATGTATTTCAAGAGTGTATTTACTAAGCCTGATAACTTTTATATCATTACCTTTATCCAGTATCCCAAGAAATAATCACGAAAATCGCGTTTTTTTCGGCGCGAGCTACTAGACAGACCCCTTAACTGAACGGACAGGCGGCAAATTTGGTAAAGAGGTTTTAAACTTACATATATCCTTCTTTTTTTATAAAAAATGGACTTAAATATAATAGGTAAAGTCATTAGGCGAGATTATTTTTAAGGGGACATTCACCTTTGGAATTGAAAAAAAAAATACGTTTTAAAAATTTTATTATGAAAAAACTATTATATTTATTGACGAAATTTTTTTTGGACATTGTTGAACAGTCTCTAAAGAATATAAAAAAAAATTTTTTTCATTTTTAGTTTCCCTTAGCTGCTGTAGAGGGCGTCATCCAAAAGTTACTTTTCAAACGGTAGGACATATTTTGGACCTCCTGTAACAAATTTTTGAAAAATTCAAAATGGATTCGATTCTTGACACTCAAAACTATACAATAAGCCTCTAAAACTCATACTTTTTCATATTTTAAAGTTTTTGTATGTATATTTCTGAAAAACGCGAAAAAACGGCATTTTTTGGGGGTAAGTCACCCCCGTAGAAAAAAAGGGGAGTATTTTTTTAAACTTTTATAGGCTTATTGTTTACTATTTTCAATAAGTAATCGAAGTCTTTTTGGTTTTTTAAAATCAATCGAGTAGATTCGGAGAAAAATGTCCTACTAGTTTGAAAAAGGTAGTTTCAAGAAAAACGCGTTTAAAGTTTTTTTACCATAATTTTATTGAATAAAAGGTCGAAAACTTTTTTTTTACCTTTAATCGGCCATTCCTGGTGAATACTGAGGACTCTTGTTATCTAATAATTGCTGTAAGTGACTGGCCAAAGCTTTTTTCTTCTTAATTCGACCTTCTTTTGACTGCTCACTGCTCCTCCTATTGGCTTGAGAGATACGGTCCTCGTCAACTTTTTGCGCAAAAGCCGTTGCAGTTTCGCCAATTTTGATGCCCGTGAGATCAATAATAGCTAGGTAAGTTCTCAAGCCTTCGTTGAAAATGGATTCTACGATCCACGCTGCAATTTCAGTCACATCTTTGCCAGAAAACTTGTTTTTCGGAGAAATGTTCCAAATCAAATTGTTGTAACTTTTGTTACTATTTTGAGTATTTTTGCCAAGATATCTTTGCAGCAACTCATCACTACTCGTGTAAGTTTTGCTTTCACCGTCGCCAATATAATTACCGTAAAAGACATCATAAAGTTCTTTTGATCTATAAAAAATGCTTACGGCTGAGTCAGTTTCCATTTTTCCAGCAGATCCTTCGTGATTATAAGCATTCAGATTAATGTTCCTCGTACCACATGGCAAAGTCTGCCCCACTTAGCTAAAATTTATTTATATTACACGCTTGACAAAATGACGATTTAACCTCCACAACCAAAATTTTGCCTGTAAATTTTCCTACGACTGAAAAAACACCCATCAATGATGTAAAACCTCTCTTAGCCCAAGTACCGTCGCCTGATACATTCAAAACGTTAGCTTTATTGCCAGCCTCCTCAGTTAATTGCATTTCTTCTTTGACTGCTTTTTTAGTAACAAAATCAAAACATTGTTTACAAGCTTTATGTATTCTTGAAATTGCAGTATAATAAAGCGAGTCCGAAAATTTTGCAGGAATATCCATCAAACTCAAAAACATATTCACGCCATTATACGCTACGCTGAGAACTCTTAAGACAAATATGAGTCTTTGATTTATTTCGTACAAATTTCGAGATATAGATGGGAAAGATTCAATGAATTTTCCACCACACGAACATTCCACACAGATTTTAAATCCAAGGCCTCTACCTTTTTGTTGGGTAAATGAAATTTCACCATTACATTCTTTGCACTTTATATATTGAGAAAGAGCCGAAAAGACTAAATTAAAGCACAAAATCATGTACTGGATAGAGCTGTCCATAGGAGGTTGCAATTCACTACTTGTTTTTAATTTTTTAGCAGAGGAACTTGGTAAATCAGGATTTTTTGCTGCAGTAAACTGACTGCTAGTAAAATGTTCTTTTTTTGTATTTACGTCCAAAACGAGGAGTACTCCGATTATTTTTGAAATGACCACCAGGTTTAGACATTTTTTACAACTTTTTAGCCAATTTTTAACGAATTTCAAAAAAATAAAACACGTGCTTGCTCAAAGAATAACACAGAGCAACTGCCGAGCAGTATAATATCACATATATGTATACTAAAGATGTTTACACCAGGAGAAGAAGCAGCTGGCACGCCGCGCTACACGCATGAATAGAAACCGGTTTTTACTCATGGGCATACGCTGTTACAAATATAGCTGTAACTTTTTTTCTGTTACGAATTTCTTGATGAAATTTTAGAAGGCAACTTTTGAACGTATATAGAATCGAAATATGTAAAAATCTTAAAATCGATTTTTTGAAAATTTCAAAGACGAATGTCCCCTTAAGTATTAAGACCTTGAATAAGTTCCCGCTATTCTTTTTACAAAATAAAAGTTTTATTTAAAATAAGAAGGCACACAAAAATTTGACTCAGTGTAATACCTATTACTAGAGACCACTTTCTCCCATCTTTCTGGCAGTAACACATCGTTCAATAAGTCCCGAGACTAACAACGAAAACAACATTTTTTTTCAAAAATCATTTTTATTCATTAATATAATCTCCTTTTAGAGTGATACAATCTTTTCAACGCCTTTCCAACATTTCTATACCATGTTTATAAAAGGATTTATCCTTTGCTTCAAAATAGGCTTCAGTTTCGGCAATGACCTCCTCATTCGAGCCAAATTTTTTTCCCTGGAGCATTTTTTTGAGATCAGCAAAGAGCCAGTAGTCGCTGGGGGCTAAATCTGGCAAATACGGGGGGCGGGGAAGCAAATCAAAGCCCAATTCGTTCGATTTTGCCATTGTTTTCATGGACTTGTGGCATGGTGCATTGGTGCAATCGCGGCACCCACTTGGAAAAAAACCTTTTTCATGCTCATTTTTTTATGAAGGATTGTAAATACGCTTCCAGATGATATCTGTGTCATTTCTGCAATCTCACGGACCTTCACTTTGCGATTTTTCATTACAATTTTTAACACTTCACTCACATTTTCCTGTGTAACGGCTTCCAATGGCCTACTTGAACGTTCCGCATCGTTTGTGTCAGTACGACCACGTTTAAACTCAGCATACTAGCGACAAATCGTTGGTTTGGATGGAGAGGAGTCCGGGTAATGTTTTTCCAGCCATTGCTGGGCTTCTACGGTGTTTTTACCCATTAAAAAACAATGTTTTATCAACACGCGAAACTCGCTTTTTTCCATTTTTCAAACAAATTACAAAGTGACTTTACTCTAACCTCGATAACTCTGCTGTCTGTGATCCGATCGACGTGAAATTTTTACACGTTTGATGTAAAGGTTCGCACTCTATGGAAATGTGGCCAGTTTGGTACTACTAGCACCATCTCTGGGTTAGTCTTGGGACTTATTGAACGATGTGTTATATAGATTCATCGTCGGTAAAACGATATGTCTTTTGAGGGTATCCCAGAATCGATCCATTTTTTAATATCTTCGTAAGAATGGAAACGCTTCTCAGCCAGACCATGTGTCATCGAACGGAATAGGTGAAAATCGGAAGGGGCTATGTCAAGTGAATACGGCGGCTGGGGTGGATCTCATTGAAGCGTTTCCAGATAAGTTTTCACTGATTTTGCAACATGAAGCCGAGCGTTGTCATATAACAAAATCACTTTGCCGTATCTTTACTCGTGTAGCGGCCATTTTTCTTTTAGGGCTCGACTTACAATTTAAGTCGATAGCGATCTCCCGTGATAGTCTTATTTGGTTTAAGCAGCTTATATTAAACGACATCCTGCTGATCCCATTAAATGCAAAGAAAAACCTTTGAACCATGGAAATTGGGTTTTGCGGACGATGTTGATTATTACCGGGCTTACCCCACGATTTTCTACGTTTTGGATTATCGTAGTGTATCTACTTTTCATCGCCAGTCACGATACGGTACAAAAAACCTTTTCTTTTCTGCCGTTAAAGCAGTAGTTTACACGTAAGAAAACGCCGTTCGGCGTCTCTCGGCTTCAACTCATACAGCACCCAATGTTCTTGCTTTTTGATCATCCTAATACTTTTGAACGTTTTGAAACTGTTGACTCATCTACTTAAAATGTCTTTCCAAGTTCCGCTGCTAGTGTCTGACATCAGTCTTGATCAAGAAATTCCTCCAATTCTTTGTCTTTAAATTTTTTTGGTGCGTCAGAACGTTCTTTATCCTCAAGTTCAAAATCATCATTTTTGAAACGTAGAAACCAGTCTCTGAATGTCGTATTCGACAGAGCATGGTCACCGTAAGTTTCAACAAGAATTCTGTGTACTTAAGCAACAGATTTCTTTTGAATAAAATAGTGCAATAAAATTCGCCGCCAATACACTTTATTTAACACAAAAGTAAAAATCTTTAGATGTAATGAAAAATTACTTCGTTTACACTAAAATGAACTACGAGGTATGATCAAGAAGTGAGGTAACTTTTTGAATTTCGCGCGCTCTGTACACTCTGATTTCAAAAAAAATTTTTTTTGTTATGTTGGTACCCTTGTCGCGATCATACTATATCATAGTATGTTCACAGTTTCAACTATATAACATGTGTTGTTTATATGTAAGAGCCATAAAGGTTAGACTCGTGTTTGCGTGCTCGGCGATATTTTGCTGTTGAAAATAATGGAGCAAAGAGTTTGCATTAATTTTCGTGTAAAAAATGGTATTATGTGCTTAAAAAATTTGGAAATGTTGGCAGTAGCGTACGGTGAGTCAACTCTGAGCAAAAAAAATATTTATAAGTGGTATAAGTTATTCCAAGAGGGCCGAGAAAACGTTAACGATGAACCTCGCTCCGAACGCCCCAACACGACAAAAACCAACGAAAATGTTTAGGAAGTGAAAAAAATTGTGTTGAAAAATCGTCGAATCACGATTAGAGAAGTAGCTGATGATCTTAACATATCGTTCCGATTTTAACGGATGTTTTGGGTATGGCATGTGTGTTAGCGAAGTACGTTCCAAAATTGCTTAGTTTTGATCAGAAGCAGCATCGCAAGAACATCGCCTAAGACATGTTAAACGACGTCAATGATGATCCTTATCTGCTTAAAAGGGTTATAACTGGTGACGAATCACGGGTATATGGTTATGATGTCGAAACCAAAGCCCAATCATCCCAATGGAAGAGCCCAGGAGAGCTAAGACCGAAAAAGGCACGCCAAGTTTGTTCGAATGTGAAGGTTTCGCTCACAGTTTTCTTTGACTACCATGGCGTTGTACATTAAGACTTCCTACTACAAGGTCGTACGGTAAACAAAGAGTATTACCTTAAGTTTATGCAGCGTTTGCGTAAATCAATAAAAAAAAAACGGTCGGAAGTGTGGAAAGAAAATTCATGGATTTTGCACCATGATAATGCACTAGCGTATACGCCGTTACTAGTAAATAGTTTTTTGGCCAAAAACAATACTACCATCGTGCCTCAGCCACCGTATTCATCAGACTTGGCCATCTGCGACTTTTTCCTCTTCCCGAAATTGAGAAGGCCCATGAAATAACGACAAAGATTTGCGACGATTGAGGAGATTAAGGCTGCATTGTATCGGAGAGAGATGATTTTGAAGGGGATAACATAATTTTAGATGAATAAATAAAAATTTTTTATAAAAAATAAAGTTACCCTATTTTTTATCGCACTTGGTTTTTGTCGTGACTTTTGCCAGCATAGCAGGTGTTATGTTGGCCATTTCTTCCTGGATGTTGGTCTTCAAATCTTGTAGGGTCTTTGGACGGTTCACATAAACATAGAATTTCTAAAAATCCCATAAAAGAAAATCACAAGGAGCCAAATCGGGAGAGCTAGTCGGCGACTCCAAATCGCCCCTAATTGAGATAAGGCGCTCTGGGAAGTGTTTCCTCAAAACCGTCATCGATGCTCTGGAAATGAAGATTATCATAAAGAATTCTCCTTATAGAACGATCGAAAAGTTCAAGGGTAGATGCATATTCGCCGTGGTAATCGCAACATTAAATCTGTCACTGTCTCAATGTTTTCAGGTGATCAAATGGGCCGAGGGACTCTATTTCTTCGTCTTGTCGCACTTGCAGTTTGTCTGAACGTAGTGACCCACGTAACAATTGATTTCTGGTCCAGGACATGGAGCGACAGGGTTAAATTAAAGCGATTCTGAAAGGCGCGCTGAATTGCGATCACAGAACATCCGCTCAGAAATTAGTCCTCAACGGCAAAAGTACGATCCTCGCTGTTCTAACGCATGACGGCAACTGATCTATGTCGGGACAAAACTTTACAGTCCCGCCTCTTAAACGAGACCACTAACGCTCCACTACCTTATCAACCGAATAAATGGAGCGCATTTTGAAAAAGGAAGCTATGCTGCCGCACCCTGTATACACTTAATTAATTAACTAATTTTAGTTTTGTATTCAGGCCTCATAATAGTTATTATTGTTATACAGGGTATCCCACTTTAATCGCCCCACACGAATGACTGAAAATGTGCTTTGGAAAAAAATATTCCGAATGAAAGTTATAGGGTTTTAAGAGGGACATCCAATAAGGACCTTTACCATGACCTTGACATTGACCTTCAAGGTCATTTGAAGGCCAAATTTGTTTTTTCAAATGGAAACCCTCACTTTTGATCCCGGAAATAGAAAGAGTGGATAATTTTACGTCCGAATACGACTATGACCTTGACCATGACCTTTAAGTTCATTCAAAGGTTAACAAGTTAGTTTTTTCAATAGAAAAACCTTTCCTCTAAACGTGAAGGTAGAAATAGTGGAACATTTTACGACGGCTTATGATCTTGACTTTGCCCTTAAAGTCAAATACATATTACGGTCGTAATAATTATTAAAGAACATCTCTGTTTTCATGCCGAAATTAATAAGTGCGAAAAAAGTGACGTTGAATTATGACCTTGACCAGTTTAGTTTGGGGGGCGACTCCTGCTCAGTTAAAGAAATGCTATTCTGTTCCAGATGCTGAATTCTCTTTTCTCTCAACCCCGGTTTCGCACCTTAAACTTTCTCCTATATAAAAACGAACCATGGCATCATGATCAGTGATGAGAAAAAATTGGAATTCTTTTTCGTTATAAGGTCCATACGAGAATAGTTATAATTCCAATAATTTTGATCTTTGTAATCAAAAGTGTTCGAATTGTTTCACCGGTGGACTTACATTTTTTCCGTCATGGCTGATTACACGCCATAGGAAACAGTTAATATGATTAAGATTCTTGGCGAGTGTGAAGACAATTTCAGAGCTGAAGAAGGGCGTTATGCAGAAAAATATCCAGACTTTCGACATCCAGATAGAAAGGCTATTAAGCAATTAGTGAGTAGAGCTGAACAAGATAATATGACACAAAAAAGGCACAAAACTGGCTCTAGAGAGCATATTCTACTACGTGTGTTGGCTTCGGTTGCTGATGATCCCCATATTTCTATTCGGCAAATCAGTCGAACGCATGGAGTTCCAAAAACAACTACTAACCGCATTTAAAAAAGTTTGAAATTCTATCCATACCATGTTCGCCTCACTCATGGTCTTGAGATCAGAGATGACCAGCGGCGTTTAAATTTTTGTAGATAGGCAGCTAACAGAATGCGCCAAGATCCTTTCTATTCCGACAAATTCTTATTTACTGACGAGGTGGAATTCGACAATATGGGAGCTGTCAATCTCTATAATGCCCATTACTATTCCCAAGTAAATCATAATTGGCAAAGGGATCATCGTGTCCAGAGACGATAGTCATTGAATGTATGTGGAGGTATAATAAGAAATAATGTGATAGGTCCATTCTTTTATAATAATAATTTGAATGGTTCTTTTTATTTAAGGGAACCTGGTGGTCTAGAACTTTCAAATAATCGAATCTTTTTTTTTTTTTTTTTTTTCAATATTTCAAAAGTATAGACATTGGAGAATATGCTGTGAAATTTTCATAATGATATTAAAAGTATTTCAGGTTTTACAGACCTTTTGGCAAGAAGCAGCGAGCGGTTACTCTGTCTCAGATAAAACTTTAGACTTATTTATTCCAAAACTACTTTTTTCTGCACGCAGTAGAGCAAAAAAAAATAAACGGTCCATTTTATTATGCAGAATTTTGAATATGTTATTTAGTATACTAGTGGCCATCGTTGCAAGCAAAACAAAATTTTTATTTTAATTATTTTTTCGTTTTTTTTTTTTTTTAATAATGAAAAAAAGTCATATTTTTGGTACCCAAATTTCAAAAGCGCACCATTTTGTCAAAAAAATTTTTTTTCAATTGATTTTGCTTGCAACGATAGCGACACTCTTATAGATTTATTCTATTTTATTCTTATTTTTCAGATGACTGACAGAGCTGAAATCATCAACGCCACCCAGGTCCATTTTTTTGAGGGTGGCATCTGCAGCCTCATTTTTTTTATAATAATTTTTTTTGTTTCATGATAATTTTTTTTTTTAATAATATTGAGTGGGTTATTAAATCAACATCATTTAATTATCGTTTTTTCATTAATTTCACCTTCAAAAAAAATGCTGAAAATGCCTTAAATTTACGCGCGCTAGACCACCGGGTTCTCTTAAATATTCTCCAGAATAAAGTACCACAATTTTTAGAGAACGTCCCATTAGCTTTGAGACAAATCATGTGGTTTAAACAAGATGGGGCACCAGCACACTGTACACTACCAGCTAAGGCATTCTTGGATACCACATGTCCTAATTGTTGGATTGGCATTGGCAGCCAAGTACATGAATGGCCAGCCAGATCTCACACCGATGGATTTTTTTCTCTGGGGTACTGCAAAAGAGCAAGTATTTGCGCAAGTTCCAACAACTACAGAGGATATGAAAGTAAGAATAAAGAGTTTTCGATCTGTCACGATTGAAACATGAGACAGGGTCCGTCTGAGTTTCCGTCAAAAAATAAATATGTGCATTCAAGAAAATGGACGACTAATTGAACATCTGTTTTAAGAGACGTCTTAACTGGCTAAGTTCTAAGAGTATTTCGTTGACTGGGCGGACTCGTTGTCTTGCCTTGACTGGCTGGGTGCTATGAGTCTTCTCTTGACTTAGCGGACTCGTTGCCTTGACTTTGACTTGCTGCGTATTAACAGTCTTCCCTTAACTGGGTGGACTCCATGCCTTGCCTTGACCGGCTAGGTATTGAGATAATTCCCCTTAATGGGCGGACCCCATGTCTTGCCTCATTACAATTCCGGCGTTTAAATTACGGGTTTCCGTTTGAAAAAACTAACTTGACTTTAAATTGACTTTGAAGATCATGGAAAAGGTCGCATACGGACGTAAAATTTTCTGCTCTTTCCATTTCCGTGGTCAAAAGTAGCGGTTTACATTTGAAAAAACTAACTTGACCTGTAAATGACTTTGAAAGTCATTGTCAAGGTCACAGTAATGGCAACCATTGGATATTCTCCTTGAAACTCTACAACTTTTATTTTCCATATATTTTTTTCCAAAGGACATATTTTCAGAGTTATTCGCGTGGGGCGATTAAAATAAGACACCCTGTATAAAGGTTATTTATGTATATATAGCGTATCAGCGAGTAAAATAAATAAAAATTAAATGTAAAAAGAGGCGGTTGAGAGACGAAGAGAGAAGAGAGAGAACATCGTAAGACCCTTTGCCCGAGGGACGGAGAAGAAGTACACTCCCATGCAGAGTGACGGGCCTTTTTCAGAACTTGGAAAATCTATTGGCCTACTAAGCTTTTCGGACCCAGTAGCGTAGATGCAAAAGCCAACCATCCCTTGCCTAGAGGGCTGTCCGAAGAAAAAGGGTACGTCGGCCAATGCATCTTTGAAAAGGGTTCCTCCAGAAAAAATTAAACCGAATGTTATTTTCAGTCAACTATTTTGATCAATTTCAGCATTTGAATCTACGCAAATATCTTCAACCATCCAGCCAACGACCAAGGAAGTGCCTCTCATATCTCTCCATCTCTCGCTGCTCACAAAGCACAAAAAAGTAAGAAAAATATATAAATTAATTAAATTTAAATTGTCTTTTTCTTCTTTCTTTACTAAGTCTACGACTATCATTTTTATCCGTCATAAAAGCGATTCCGTTCCTTTCAGAGGACTGTTCGCCCGATA
The DNA here is from genome assembly GCA_949987625.1 of Chalcis sispes. NCBI lineage: Eukaryota > Metazoa > Arthropoda > Insecta > Hymenoptera > Chalcididae > Chalcis > Chalcis sispes. The sequence goes on along the minus strand of OX465095.1, from coordinate 39,690,630 downwards.
TGACATACTTTAAAATATGGAAGCCCCGGCAGGATTCTATAATAAACAGCCATAACATTTTCTTTTCTTCCTAACTTTTTATTTTTCAAAATCATAACTTCGGAAAAAAGAATGTGTCTTTTATTAAATTAATGCGCACGTTTCGAGATTGTGATTTTGTTTGTTATTTTTTTTTTGTTGCATGTGAAATTTTATATTTAAATAAATTACTAAATAAAGAAGAAGAATTTTAAGAAAACATTTGAAGAAAATTTTTAAACAATAATAACAAAGAATAAATCTGAAAAATTAAATTAAATAAATAAAATATAAAGGAAAGTGAAAATTGAAGTGGTTTGAAAAATGAATTCTAAAAATAATTGTTACATGACGAAAAAATTAAAAGCTTAAAATCAAAATTAATTAAATTAAAATCTTTAAATTATAAATAAATTCATTGAACAATTTAAATAGACTTATAATCATAAATAAATAGTTAATTAATTGAATTACTGAGAGATATTCAAGAAATTTTTTTACCAATAAAAACAAGTATGCAGTATGTAGATTTTAAATGCATACAGTAAGGCGTAATGACTGCGCGTTCTATTCTATAGAACATCTTTTTATAACAGTGTGCCCTATTTAAAATGTGTCGAGTTTGCATTTATGATGCAAGTTTATCTTTGCGGAATAAATCCTTTGCGGGCTTAGGGTACGACTCGCATACTCGAAGGGTCGTTCCTGGCCATCAATTACTTTGAGTAACACGGTTCCGACTCTCGTGTCACTCGCTTCCGCTTGAGTGACGAACTTTTTGTTAAATCTGAGACTTGGAAGGATAGGAGCAGAAGTTAATAGTGCCTTTATTTGCTCGAAGGTGGTTTGCTGTTTCTATTTTCATTCGTAGCACCGACCCTTCTTAGTCAAGCGCGTCAACGATTCAACGATTATGGCTAAATCCTTTAGGAATTTGCGGTGCCACAACACCATGCCTAAGAATCTACGCAGCTGCCGCAAATTCTTTAAAGCTAAGAGGTTGATCATTGGAGCGACTTTGGCTGGATCCGGGCGAAAGCCTTTCCAATTCACCAGCACCAGAGGTATTTTAAGGTATTTTGCCTCGTCCTCGCAGAACGCGCTCTTCATGCTCTTGCTTCTTGCTCCAATACTTGCTCGAGCCACAACATATGTTCCTTGAACGTCTCCGTAACGATAATTACGTCGTCGAGGTAGGAAAACGTAAACTGCTCAAGCCCCGGGCCTATCACCATATCGATGAATCGCTGAAAGGTCCCGCTAGCGTGGCTGAGCCCATACGGCATCCTTCTAAGTTGGAAGAGGCCGAGTCCTGGCACCCTAAATACCGTAAGGGGCCTCGACTCCTCCTTCAGGCGTATTTAGTGATAGGTGCTGCTCAGGTTAAGAGTTTATTCGAAATAAAGTCATTGGAGAAGCTCGCCTCATGATGATGAACAGATCCTTCAATAAGGTAGCCGAACTAGTTAATCACTTCAGAGACTTATATAGCTTTAAAAAAATGCTCAAGTGATTGTTAGGAAAATTAGGCTGTGAAGTACAGAGAAACTACGGAGTTATACCCTTCGCTAGCAGATTACGCATAACTGACAGCGCCGCTGCCTAAACGGAGACAGAGCAATTGATCATAGATTGCTTCAAGAAAGGAGCAAAACTAGAAATCATAAACCGATTACCTGCTGATATCAGCGCTAAGAACATTATGATAAAATCCATCGAAATTGAAAAAGAATTAACAGCTATAAATTCGCTGTGAATATTGCTCCAAGAGAAAGACAGAAAAAACGAATTATACGTCCTGTAAACTTTGCCATCAGAACGGACATACAGCAATGCCATATGCACCAACAGTGCAGAATCTGCAAATGATTCGGACACTAAGAAAATATGAGTTTTTATTAACCAAAAACAGGTAAACTGAAAATCTGTCAACTGTACTCTCGGCTAGGACATATAGCTACCGATTGTGGCAGATTAAAAAAATGTCAAATATGCAAAATAATAGGGCACGCTGCTAAAAATTGCAGAAAAAGCTATTTTATAAGCATCGTATGTCAGTTCTGCAAAGGATTAGGTCATAAAGCTGACAAATGCCGCCAATACAGACTAAGACATGACATACAAAAAGATAATAAATCAGTCACATGCCAATTGTGCAAAAGAGACAGCCATAGCGCTGCAACCTGCCGAATTGAAACGAACATTTCCGAACGACCGCGAATAGAATGCACTTATTATAAAAAGCTGGGACACGTCATTGCTGCTTGTCATATACGGCAATATTACAATGAGAAAAGGTCGTGGAACGGCCAGAAACTCTTTGTATAGAGCGCAAATAAGGAGATTCCAAAAGCTCAACCACGCTCGCTCAATACGATGACACTCGACAACGAAGCAGAGTTCGGCAATATAATGTACGACTTAATACCATTAAATTAAGGGGGGATAACCATTTAGAACCTCGAAATTAAGCAGTTTTTTCGGAATTTTTTTGAACGGGAAGAAATTAATGAATCTTTTTAAAATTTTTACAGTTTATTATACCTATTTTAGCGAGTGTTTTCCATTATTAGTAATAAAAAAATATTGAAAACTGACGGAGATATGGCATTATAAACCCACATGGTCGCGGAAGCATTTTTTTACGGTGCCAAGTGTAGCGCCGTGAAAAATTATCTGAAACAGAAATGCAAAAGGATGCGGTCAGTTTATACCTGAAGTCACTCGACAAACCTAATTTTTTGATAATAAGTTACGAATTGTAGAAATGGCAGATATAAATTAAAAAAAGTCGATATTTTCGAAAAAAATTTTTTCTTCACTGATAAAAAAATTGTTGATTTTGAGAAATTTCTAATATTTTTAGGTTTACCAAATGGTCTCATGTTATGAAAACGTGTGCGAAATTTCGGCCCGATCGGTTAAATAGTTTCTGAGCAATCGTTGGCACCGAAAAAAAAAGTGAAATAAAAATTTCGAGAAAAACGCGTTCAAAGTTTTAGTAACGGAAAAGTGTTGGATAATGCTACTTACGAACTAATCTGCTATGCCAGCTCCATACAGCAGGCCTTTAATTTCTTCAGAAAAGGCATTTTGCTTCATCCTCTCCTCTTTTCGCGCCTTCTGAGCCTCTTTCGTCGAGAAAAGGCTGCACCTGTCTTGCCGAACGATCCGACGCCCATCGACTTTGCTAGCGTAATCCATAACTTGCTTGCCGATTTCCAGCTCCAGTTCTTGCATAACTGTTAAGATCTGACAATAACCTTCGTTGAATGTAATTGCTGCTAAATAAGCCGCAATTGCAACTATTTTGAAGCCGCAATGAAGGTGTTTAGGAGCCAAACGCCAGATAGTCACGTTGAAACTTTCATTGGCGTTATATACATCCTTGTACTATATTTACCAAAAACATCCGATTATACTCTTATAAGAGTATACTTATAAAATCATTTCCTGTAGAAATTTTGAATAAAAGGGCTTCCCGCTGCTCTTTAGTTCGTATACCTGCGCTCGGCTCTCGGAGTAAATGGACGGGGGTCTCGGAAATTGGCTCTATCTCCGAGAGTTTTGAGTTTTGGCCTAAGTCATGAATTTTTTCGGATTCTAGACACATTAAAGTAACTTTTAAAGCAAATAGAAAAAATTCGATTCTTTGAAGGTTCTAAATGGTTGTCCCCCTTTAACACATTCAAACCAACTTATACTGCACATCACAATCTAATTGAGCATAGATGATCGACTGATGAGTATTATGTTAGCGGATCGGAAGTTAACGTCATTCGTTAAGGTTTTATTTTTCGTAACGGTCAAATAGACACGAGCAAGATTTACGAACTACATGAAATAGGAGCAATCCCGACACGTTCGTTGGAGGTGATTTAAGTGAAATAGAACATTATGTCGAATTCTTAGTAGTTACAAATATATTTCCTATTATAAGCACAGAAATATTAGAAGCGGAATTTTTCTTCGAAACTAAATCCAAAATTATTTTAAAACAGAACATCTAATTGTGGACGAAAAATCTATAAGAATTAAACAGAATAATGACCCTGTATTTGAAAGACCATCGAATCGCGAACGTTGAGGTAAGCGATTCCCAAAGACTCCTACTAATCATTAATGTCCAAAAGCCACCGACTAATAGCATCAAGAAGTTCTTGATCGACACTGGTACTTCTTAACAATTTTGAGTAATGCCAAATAATACAATTTCATTTAAAAAATAACCTCAACTTAAACTGACTTTGGAAAGTGTCCTAAAGGTCAATAAGTTGAAGTTCGTTGAAATTTTCACATTTTATTTGATTGATCAAGGCGCTTTCCGTATTTGTTGTGTCCAGGATACCTTAAAAATTCAAAATAAGAGCCTTTGGTCGATTTTTAAGTATTTAACTTCTATTTGACCTACTGAAGGTCGCCATCACGAAATTTCATATATCAGTCCGGACTTAAAATTTTCTGCTCTATATTCGATTCCAAAGTCAAAACCAGGGGTTCCTATTTAAAAAAATGTATTTGACCTTCAAACGATCTTGAATATTGACCTCGAGGTTAAATCCGTTATTACCAAAATTTGATCCTCTTTATTCTAAACTATTATTCAGACCATTTTTTGTAGTTTAAGTATTTTAGAAGATACTTGGGTCCATCGATTGAAATGAGTTACCGTGTATATCAAAGAGTGAGAATCCAAGAAGTTTTAAAGGAAATCGTAAAGGAATAAGTATGTGAACGAGATGGCTCGCAAAATCGAAACCCTAATTTGGCCACAGAGATTTCCACTCGCACCACATGTAAGGACACTAGAGAACCTTGCAAATATTAGGCGAATGCGCTATGATACATTGGAGCAGCAGTTCTATATATGTATCAAAATTCTACTTACAACTAAAGAAGACTATACATTATAGCAAATGACGCCTTTCCCAGCTATTCAAAGCCTCTGCACGGGACGGGTCGGAAGCAATCGAAATACGCCCCTCCCATGAATATATGTCAGCCAATAAAAAAATTTGCTCAAACCCAAAGAACATGAGCTGTAAAGGTACAAAGTAATTGAGGACCAAACGATCTGCTTACAAGAATAGTTCATAACGAATCAACATTTATACAATCAGGCTCTAGAGATACCATAGCTGGGCTTTCTGGGTCAGCGAACTAACTAACATTGCGTGCTGTTGCGAATGTAGCCAATTTACGTTACACATTTAGAACGTGGGTTTGCTCAGATTCACAAACCAATTTAGCATACACTAAAAAAAAAACTGATCACACAAATAGAAATAAGTGACATCATTAAGGCCTTAGACTACTTTAGAATATTAAAAAAATTGTTTTTTTTTTTTTTTTTTTTTTAAATGGTCTCTTAGAACCTCAAAAATGATATACCAAAGGATTATTGCCAGAAAATATCTTCAAGTACTTATTTTTCGAAGTATAGTGCAAGGCTGGCGAAGTATAGTTGGTAAGCAGGGAACCTTTAATGATCGGAACAAAGGACGATATTTTAGGGGATTAGAATAGGTATATGGCACATGTTTTTGAAGCTATCACGTAATAAGTGTGTTTAGACCTGTTTGCGTTGGTCTCAGTCAGTTACGTACAGTAAAGTATTTGAGAAGGATGCTATTTGAGGAGAGTTTATTTTTTATCAATAATAGTGCGAACTTTTTTGTGTTTTGTGAGTATTATTGATTCGTTTTTATAATGAGTGGCGAAGTATTCTATGGCCAAAAGGATACAAAGACATACGTACGTACAGTAAGACAACAAAAATATTTGGAAGAAGCACAACTTTACCGCATTTTTTTTTACCTATTTCAAACGTTATCATTTATAAAGTGTGCAAATCGCAAGTGACATTGATGGAAAGTGGTGAGCGCGGTTTGGGATCCAAAACAGAAGTGTCCTGTAAAAATTGTATAGACTGAGATACCTGATAGTCCATTTATTGAAAAAGGTTATAAAATAAACTGAAGAATTGTAATTTCCATTCAATTATTTAAAATTAGTTTGCACGAAATAAAAAAGTTTTGTGCATTCATGGGATTACCTTGGCCTATGTTTCACTTTTTCTGTGATAAGGTTGTCAAAAGAATTGCAACTGCAACTAATCTAGTTTTCAAAAACAGTAAGATGAAAGCAGTGAAAGATGAGACAACTTTTTCTATTAAAATAGGAGAAAATGGAATTATGGTATCAGGCGACGGTTCGTGGAGAAAAGGTGGGTTTATGTCCTTGCTTGGCATAGCAACTCTTATTGGCAATAACACTTCGAAAACCATAGACTACGTAGTGAAGTCAAAATACTGTAAGATGTATAAGCACTGAAAAAATAAAGAAGATACCAAAGAATATGCGAAATGGGCAGAAAATCATATAGATAAGTGTATTTCACTAAGGATCAACAGGAAAAATGAAAGTCGACGCAGTTTTTGAGATGTTTCAGCGGTTCGAAGCTTTGTTGTTCAAAAGCAAATGGGTACTCGCCGACGAAATTTGAAAAGGAATACAAGATGACTTGGTGAAAGGGGCAAACTGACGGGAAAACTAATAGATAAACTCTCTATTTATTGTGGATTAGCTATTCGTAGAAACTGTGATTCGGTTAAAAATATGAGTAATAGTTGTGACGTGGTGTTTTTGCACCAGTCACATGAGGAGGCCAAAGCATGGCTTGTGCGCCTCCTCATAGCTGAAATACCCCCTTTTACAATCTTAGCAGTCTCGCAGGACTGCCACGCTTGACCCTAACTAACAGCCGCGCAGGGCTGTACATACTTTACCTTCACCAGGTACATGGGCTTCGAGCTCAAGTAAAGGCTCCAGCGAGGAGCCAGTCTCAGGAGCTCATGAATAAGCGAATTCCTGTCCTTGTAGTGGTCCCCGTACCTGCAACCTCCCTTACAGTAATTAAAGAAGGAAGAAAATAATAGTAGCAGCTGCACCTTGGAAGGGAAGTACAAGCTGCCACACAACATCATAGGACAGTGGAAGAGGAGGTTAGAAGGCAAGCAAAAACACATAAGCACCGCATTTAAGTACAAGTAATTACGCACCTAGAAGTATCTAATAGCGTGGCCTCGCTGCCGCTGCTAGCAGGCTCTTGCTGTCACCGACACCGCTGCTTCGCTTTCTCCATCACTCATCGTTCGATCCGCAGCCGTTGATCCGCCGTACTGCCGCACCTGAAAAAGAAAAAGAACAGACAAATAAGTCGAAGCCTACCAGCCAGGGAACGCGTCGACTTATCTGGACTCTCTGGACATCGGTAGTAGATTCTCGCCGCTCCGGAGAAGAAACACAACAACACTGGCACGCGCGAGCGGATAACCTAAGCACGCGCTGCTGGCGAGCAGTAATGTCAACTGCCGACAGCGCTAAGCACGCACGGCGGCTGCGTCGCGTAACGTACTTTACACGTATGTTGCGCCGGCGCAGAACGATTATCTAAAAGCCGCGCTCGCGAAAGTGCCACGCCGGAGCTTCTCGTTCACTCCGTTCGGGTCCGTTTGAGCAACAAGTCGCGATATTAGCGAGCAGTCGATATTCCGTCCGGTGCGATAGTCGCGAGCATTTAGTATTAGCAGCTTGACTCAGTATCCGTCTTTGAGAGTAAAAACGAAACGAGCGTGCGAGAGCGGGAGAACCGTTATTGTAGTATCCGAAGCGTGAATAGAATATCTGGTAAGTGCACCCAGGTGCATCAGCTGTTACTAGGAGGCATTCCTGCAACGAATCGTTCCCGTATCCTTCCCGGCTGTGTGTGTGCGACCGCGACACGTGCTACGCGCCATTTTTGGTTTTTCGCGTCTTGTATGCCTGCGACCGCTCTAATCGTGAGCTAGCCGTACAACGTATTTTCCGCGCACGAAACCGCGCTACACGAGTGTAGCTGGCGCCCTGGGCTCGCGTAAAAACGCGATCAATTTTGTATTTAGTAATTTTAGTTCAAATAAATGTGTTCGTTTTGTGCTCAGTTTAATCGGATGTTTTAACTTACTCGTAATAGTAAGAAACCCGCCGTCCCCCCCCTTCCCCTTTCATTTGTACGCTACCCTGATAGTATATGGGCTAAACTCAATCATAAATTATCTACTGATGCAAAACCGCTACACGATTAATGTCCGACGGAGAGGGTTTATAGTGCTCATGACAAAAGACTAAAGCTACGAATGATTTTGCCGAGTGAAAACATAAGCCAGCTCTTCCAATCGAAGTTTGAAAAGCTATCAAGCCAGTCTACGAAGAATTGACTCAAGACAATCTTCTTACTCGATGCATCGGCGGTTATACTCAAAACTGTAATGAAAGTTTTAATTTAACTGTGTGGGCATTGGTCATAAAAACCACTTCTAGTGGTTAAACTGTGTTGGATATATCTGTGGATATTGTAGTTTGCCTGTACAATGACGGCTTTGCTTCAATTGTGTACATGGTGAAAGCGATGGATTTAGAAATTGGCCCCAACAGCTATTAAATGTGCTTGGAGATTGACAAGTAGCGCATAAAACTTGCAGAGAGATCGCTGTTTGAAGCTGCAAAAGAGTGAAGGATCGCTTTAAAATTGAATAGAAAAGAAATGGAAGAGCAGGACACTAATCTAGAAGACCCATTATATGGAGCAGGTATTGCAGATTAAAAGTATTGCAAAATATTTTATGACTTTCTATAACCTAAAACTTTATAAGTGTTTATTTCAAAACTACATATTTTAAGTTGGCCGCACCTATAACTTGGACAATTTTCAATCGACTATAAATTTTAACAAGATCTTTAAAAATATATTGTCTGAATAAGTACGTAAGATTTTTATGTTTATGGCGTAATTCTTTTGTTATTAACAATTTTCTGGTGATTTTTTCTGGGAATCTTGCAAGTTTGACTTTGTAATGGATCGTTTTTGTTACGATTCAGCAAAGAGTCGCATATGTTAATGCGTTTGGTGAGGTGGATTTCCTTTAATGCGTGAGGAACCCAAACATCCGGTTTGTTTACGTAACCAAGCTGTTGTAAGTGCAAGTAAACGGTTGAATTCGATATGCCGAGCTTCTTTGCTATCTCTCGAGTTGTCATATGCCAATAAGTTTCGATTAACGCCTTTTTTTTGTCGTCACCTGTAGTGGTTAGATGACTAGTATGTGGTGCATCTTGCACATTAAAATTTCCAGAACGAAAGCAAGCAAACCAACGCTGACACTGGCGTTCAGTAAGGCAGTCCTCACCATAAACTTCACATAATATCTTCCAAGCTTGCACCGCGTTTTTGCCTTTTCGGAAGTAAAAGAATAAAATATGCCGATAATGCTCACTTTGATTGTCCATTTTGAACTTAATTTTTAACCAACTTGTTATTTACTAATGACGCTTTTTTTTGTTTTTGACAGGAGATAGTGTACAGTCTAACCTTTATAATAGTGTACATTCTGTCAAAAAAGTACCGGGAATTGTGGATTTAAATCTGGCGGGGTAATTTAGGCAGGTAAATTCTTTTCTTTCTAGGTTGGTACAACTGTCCTTAATGACTATGCCAAGTTTAAGCGAAATCTGTCAACGAGTGTGTTACAGTAGCTGGTTAAGTCAGTCGATGCCAATAGTGCGAGCCGATTTTTTACAATGGGTGATTACGTTGAACAAAGAATTTGTCTAAAATTTTGTGTTCCGAATGAAATTTCGTGTGCCGATGCATTGAAAATGTTGCAAAAGGCTTTTGGTGATAAAGCACTATCGAAAACCCGTGCGTATGAGTAGTACAAAGCCTTTAAGGAGGATCGTGAAGTCGTCGAAGACTTGCCTCGTTCTGGATGCCCATCGACGGCTTTGACCGCAGATAACGTCGATAAAATTAAGGAAATGGTACTTGAAAATCGTCATACCAGCTTGAGAGAGATAGCACATGAACTTGAGATATCCCACGAGTCCACACGAACGATTTTAATTGATATTTTGGGCATAAGAAAGGTGGCCGCAAGACTCGTTCCAAAAGAGCTTAATTTTCTTCAAAAACGCTATCGCGAACAGGTCGTTTCGGACATGCTGGATCGCGCCAATTCCGATCCCGCATTCATGGAATGCATCAGAACTGGTGACGAAACGTGGGTGTACGAAAAAACGAGCCGAAACCGAAAAAACCACGCCAAAGCCGCTCAAAAGTGAAGGTGATGCTCATTGTTTTCTTCGACATCCGTGGCGTGGTGGACTACGAATTCGTTCCAGAGGGTCAGACGGTAAACAAAGAGTATTACCTAGACGTTATGAAACGTTTGCGTGAGCTTATCCGTAAGAAGCGGCCAAATTTGTGGGCGAACAACTCGTGGACGTTTCGTCGAAAGTAATAATGTTTTTCATCAGTCCGGAATCTTTTTTTAACCTTTCGAAGAAATTTGAGCAGACCTGTTGATGCAAGAGCTTTTGGTCAGGAGTCAGGTTTTTTGGCACCAGCTTCGCACAGACTTTTGTCATGTGTAATTCCTCGTGTAAAATTTATCTAAGCGTTTCTTTATCGGCGTTTACAGCCTCGGCAATCATCCGGATGCTCATTCGACGATCTGAACCCACAATTTGGTTGATTTTGGTCACTGTTTCTGGAGTTGAAACAGTGACAGGGCGACCTGGGCGTTGGTCATCTTCAGTGCTCACTCGGCCCTCACTGAAGCGCTTACACCACTTAAAAACACGCGGACGAGATAGAGGATTGTCCCTATAGGCCTCTTGCAACAATTTACAGCACTCTGTCGGAGTTTTTTTCAGTTTAACGAGAAATTTGAGATTGATGCGTTGCTCCTGTTTTTCGTCACATATGGTTTTCGGCACGAGAAAAAAACACGTTCGTTTCAAACCGCTACTGCACAAATACAATAATAGTGACGAGAACGTGTTTTGGTACGTGCATAGACAAGATATCTAGATACCTAACGCACTACTCGTTTTTTTCCCCACCCCTCTACGGCGCCCTCTAGGCGCGCAGTCTCGTTATTTAATAGCCAGACCTCGTATGCCGATAATGCTCACTTTGATTGTCTATTTTCAACTTAATTTTTAACCAACTTGTTATTTACTAATGACGCTCAGTTTTTAACAGAAGATAGTGTACAGTCTAACCTTTATAATAGTATATAATAATATACGCCACGCAACCGCTACTACATGAAATATGCAGTTCACGCAATCTATGAGAAAAAAGCGACATTAATTGTCGAACAAACAAACATAATAAGATGTTAAAGCATGTATACAATATTATAGTAATAAATAGAAAAAAAACTAAATAAAAGAGTGTGTATGTGTGCGCGCGCGTGTGAGTATGAGTGTAACAAAAAGTAAACAAGAAAAACACCGATACATATACACCAATCATTTCCTGTTGCAGATAAGGCTTTGAAAGCTCTTGCTCCTCGCGGGAAGAATTTATACGGCACGAAGAATAATAGGATTCGATTGTGGCAAACAAATATCGAACTTATCAACAATATTTTTAGCTGACATTGGAGATGGCGAGTTCGCCGAACTCAACGTAACAGTTCTTTAAATTTATGATCAATTGTTAGAATTTAAAGATTTCGCATATATACCAGTATATTCTTACAAATGCTCATTAAAAATTATCACTTATCGCAAAATGCATTTTTACGCTTCTCGAGTGTATAGTGGAGAAATTCGTTACTTTAAAGATTTCAATTAAAAAGAATGTATGACCTTACAACTCACTGGATTCATCTCTAAAAGTTGCACACAAATGGTAGGTGTTTGTGCAAATTCCACCCCTAATAAAAGCATTATGTTTGCTGGAAGCAGCGAAAGCGATGGTAAGTGCTCAGGAAATACTTTTTTGGACCCATATAGAGTATACAAGGAAGTATATGTCGCTGGCTGGGTCGAAATAACAATCTAAGACTATCAAGCGGCAGTGAAAATCGACGTCGATACTATTAGATTGAATTCAGGAGTAGTTTGTAAGTTTTTAGACACTCAATGCATAGACTTAGATGTCGGACACGTGTTTTGATCAATGCTTGTCGAAGATACTGATGAGATGCACAAATACGCGGTCTTGTAAGAAGGTTACATGGACAAAATAAACGATACTGCTAAAGCTAAAACTATGTATTTATTAGAATCAAAGGACGTAACCTTTGCATTGTGAACTAGAGGAACCTAAATAGGCTTCATTTTGCCCGCACCGGACATCCTTAATTATTATTAGTTCTTGGCAACGCCAAAGATGCTGGTCCGCTAAAAAGGATACTGATAGCGATTACCTATCTCGATTTATTAACATATGTACATAAACTTTAAATTTTTATACAGAAAAATATGTCTAAAAACACGTGCGAAAGTAACTCATAAGTATGTACCATGGTATCTTGCGTTACAAATGCGAACTGGAAAGAAAAATTATAACACAGTCATTAGCACTAGCCAGAATCTTACCAAAAAACGTAGCATATCACATCATGAGCCAATAGGGATACCTGTCGGTAGCAGCGGGCGAATTTATGTATATTATGTATATACATTTACTTAAATGTTTACGAGTGGCATCACTAGAAGAGAAACAAGCAAATCTTATCAACAACTCTTAATTTACCGAGGAAAGGAAAAATACTATATATGACCCCGCACTCACATATTCCTACATAATGGAAAAGAAATATCATATGACCGAATCTTATCGGTGGTGTATAAAATTAACAATATATGGTTTAAGGTGCTTCCCTAGCCATTAGAAGTAAAAAGCTCAGAGATTTTGGAATCTCAAACAAAACAAAACTTACCTGGCAGTATGTGAGCCCCAAGAGTGTAACTATAAGCGGCATCTACACCGCAAAAGACCTCGATTAACTACGTGATCAAATCTTATTCCCGTAGAAAGACCAGTGGTAATAAATAAATTAGCCCTGTGGGTGTCGAGCCGAGAAATAAATCTCGAAGGCTTAACTTCAAAAGATTTATTTGATCAAGAAGCTATTTCTGAATTAGCTGAGTCCACATGGAACAATATATGGTCCAAATTTTCGACATTCGGGATTCTAATACATTTAGTAAAAGCTATTTGAAACTCTATAATGCAATTTTTGATACATTTCGGAAATAAAAATATTGAATCAGTAGAAACTAGGGAAAAGACCACTATAGACGATCTCGTTTTAAATACAAATGTTTCGAAAAAAACAGAGCACATTTATGAAACTATAGATCACAAAAGGCAAAACCGGATTTATCCATCTTTATGCAATAAAAGTCTGCATTACTCTGTATAAAAACCTTGTTTTTTAGGAATTTTTGCAACTATACTAGCAAACACGCCAGTTTATTGACTGGGACGCACCTTACGACGGAGTATTTCCAGAAGAATATACAGCGTATACGGGAAACTTCTAAACTATCGGTGTTACAGACAAAGACCAGTAACAAGGGAATTAAATAGGATTTTTATCATACCCAAGTGATTTAGTCTTCTGTTACGACTGCTACCATCCTGATTGAATACCCAAAGAGGACCGCATCGATATCGTGAGAAATTGGCATGAGGAACGCCGACGCACTGACTACTTACTTATCTGTGATTTCTGCGGAATGGATCTTATATCAGTAAGACCGATAAACTGTTGCGAGCGTCGCACAGACAATTATTAAAATCAATTCACAAAAAAAGGCAATTTAATAACCAAGGAGATCACATACCAGAAAGTGGATAAGAGAAGGACGGGTTGTCTCGAATTCCTTAAAGAAGAAAGCTGAAAAACCCTTCGTTCGAAAAATCATCTGCAAGATAGTCTAAGGAGAGCAATCTATACACATAATGAAAACTATAAACTAAAAACAAAAATTTGTTTTTCTTGAAATTATCAATCATAAATCAATTGTGTAGCTTAACAGTAAATAAAAATAAAGTTTCTTTTCAAAATTTCAATGTCAATTTCATAGCAATAACGCAATAGTTGACTTAATTTACTTTTTACTGCTCTCACGAGTAGAATTTGAAACGTAGCATTAAACATTTTAAAAATTTTAAAATTGTTATGACCAGAAAAAACCAGGGAAATTTTTAAATAGCTATAGAAAAATTTGCTTCTCTGGCCATAGCGACGATGAATGGTAACTTCCTAGTTATTATTAATACATGCTAATATTTGATGTACGAGGGCGGTTCAAATATGATCGAGACAAATGCTCTCACATATTTATTTACTATCGAAAAAATTTACAAAAATTTACAGTTTTTCTAAGTACTCCCCCTTACAAGTTACGCATTTTGTCTACCTTTCCGGAAGCTTTTTGATGCCGGTATCAAAGAATTCCTTGGGCAACTCGGACAGCTATGTGCGCACGAACTCCTCTACCTCGTCGTCGGTGTTGAATCTTTGACCTCCAAGGGCTTCTTTCAATGGTCCAAACATGTGGTAGTCGCAGAGTGGTAGAAGGGGTGTTCCTGTACCTCCCGCCCCAATTTCGATATTTTATCGAGCGTGAGACGCGCGGTATGAGAGTGCGCGTTATCCTGGAGAAGAATCGCACTTCGTGCTGGAATGCTCCTCCGTTTCGAGCAATAAGCGGGTTTCACGCGTTTTCAGAAGGTTAGAGTAGTATACAGCGTTGATGGAACGCTGGGTGCGCAGGAAATCGACGTACAGCACGCCCCGCCGGTCCCAAAACTCAGTACACATAACCTTACCCGCGGACCTGGTTGTCTTCGCTTTGACTGGCGCCCCTTCCTCCTTCTTCCTCCACTCTTTAGACGACACCTTGCTTTCGGGAGTGTAATAGTGTACCCATGTCTCGTCTGTAGTGAAGATTCGCGGTAAAAAACCGCCCCCCCCCCCTATCTCGTATCGCGTCAGGAAGCGGCGACAAACTTCCAACTGCGTGAATTTTGGCTCAAAGTTCAATAGTTAAGGAACCCATCGCGCCGTTATTTTGCGATATTGAAGGTGTTCGTGGATGATAGACTCTACACTACCAATACTGATGCCGAGTTAAACCGAAATGTCTCGAATATTCATCCTACGGTCCTCCAAAATGAGTTGTTCTACGCGGCAAATGTTGTCTGGCGTGATGCTGGTTCGCGGACGACGATCATACGGCTCATTCTCGACGCTTTCGCAACCATCCTTGAATGCTTTGGCCCATTTAAACACAGCAGCCCTACTCAGGCACTCACTACCGAACTGATTTCGCAAACGCAGAAAAATTTCCGTGTTTTTAACGCCTTTCCACACTGAAAAACAAATGACAATACGTTGCGCAACGGCGGTCGGCACTTGACGTTCACTCATGGTCGTAGCACGCGCGTGAAACATGCACTCCCGACGAAAACTATGCCACAATGTTCGTAAGGGACCCAGCTATCACATGCTCAAGCCACGACCGTCAAAACATGCATGCGCGCCATCTACAGCGTTTGTCTCCATCATATTTAAACAGCCCTCGTATGCTAATATGTAATATATCATTTATTAATTTATTTCTTTGTCAATCTGTATATTTATTGTATAACGTATTAATTTTCCTTTATATGTCTCTGCTTGTCTCACCCGTGTGTATGAGCATTGGTTGCTCGTTGCATGTGATTGAGATTAAATCATTGTTACTTCTTTTTCTGAGTCAACTACCCGACCCAGCTTGTATCCTATTGCACCAAGTTAGCTTACCCTTAGCTTGCTGCTTGAACACCCTTAATCTGCCCTATTTGAGTCATTCCCCACCCATTGTCGTGCTACTCAGAGTGTACAGGAAATTATCTCCGTAAAAATTCTGAAAACGTCGCGACTAACTTAAGAGCCCAAAATAACTAAGTCCAAGTCATTAGCCACCGCCCGTCAAGAGGGTGCGCCAATAGGTTCCCCGGCAAATACATCTCAGTGGTATAAAATCATCGAATTTTGAATTTAGATCAAGATTTTAGCAGTGTAATTCTGAGAGTAATTATGCATCATGTTGTTTCTTTTTGTCGTTTTCTTATTGATTTGTTCATAGGGCGCGTTACCGTTGTCTTGTTCGAGATTACTTATAGCAGTTTGTAAATTTCGAGAACTTGTCGTGTCAAGTTAAAACAGTCGTAAGTATATTATATACAAATTTATGCTTTTGCTTGTAAAATCTTGTTTGTTGAATTTAATTGTTTGAAATTTTTTTTTCTCTTATTTTTTTTCTCTTTGTAGTATTACTAGAGTTTTTTGCTTGTACTGCAGTGCGTGATCCTATGTGTAGTTGCCAGTTTACCTGCTATACAAACATTTTTTTGCTTGCCGAAGATAATAAGTTGTCCAACTTCGTGTTCTAGCTTACGGATCTATACACCTGAGAAGATTGTTGCGTTTACCCTGTTAGTGTGCTTACCCCAGAAATCAAGCTTTAATTATGGATAACTATCTGTCACACAAAATAATCGTAAACCCAGATCTCATCACTCAACCAATTTTTTTTATTTCTGGTGTGCTTGAGTCCAGAATCTTGTGTAGCTGCTTGCAAAAATTTGCTTACGATAAAGAGAAAAGAGACGAATTATATTTGATATTAACAATTAACAACAATATTATCTTACGTAAATTGTCATTAAAATCAATGCGGAATTAAAAATCTACAACAAAAAACATGTAATTTAAAAAAAAAATGAAAGTTATAGCTTAAATACTAATATCCTTTTTGATAAAAAAACGACTATACCAAAATTGTTTAAGTCAAAAATAATGTTAACATGATAGTTATCATAATTACAAGTATTAAAAGTATTAAGTTTAGATCGTTTATTAACTACGTTACATTATTATAAAGCCTTAACTACATTAGTAAAGTGAAGAGTATCTTGCAATATAAAAATCTTATAATGAGATGTTGAATTACTATAACAAACTACAAAATATTTCTTTATCAATACTCTAAAAGGTTCCATGCTTTTGATTGAATATATATTTGAAAGAACGTTAAAACTGTTATGTAAATCTTAACTGAAAATATAAGTTAACAGTAGTTTGGATGAAATTTATTAAAATACTTTGTTCGCGTTATCCTGTAAATATTGAGATAACCATAAAATACTTACTGTAATTCGTAAAATAATGATTTGTAATTAATCTAATTTTAATTTGATTTTACTTATTATAAAAAAATTTTTTAAATTCTAAAAATTAAAATAGGAACCTAATGTATCTAGAAAAATTATTTCTTAATTTATGTGATATTTAAATTTAACTATTTAAAAATAAATACTAACTTTATTACTAAATGAATAATAAGAAGAGATTTTGAATAGTAAAGAGATCACAGTGTTAATTATACATACGTGCTTATGTATAGTAACGGGATTTTCGTTGATGCACGTGCAGGACTCTCCCCTGCACGTGTACACTGCTGCGGGCGCAGCTATCCCGCGATGCAGCCTTAAGTGCCGACGGACGTTAGCCGTCGTGCAATGGCACTCGCATGCAATGCCGATCCTATTACAACGCAGGATCCGCATCGGATTCTGCTTTATACAACGCGAAGGCCTTTACCTTAAGGCCCCGCTGCAGGTGGCACTCTCCACCGGGCTCGGCTCGGCTCATCGTACTCTCGTCCTCTTCGGATGGCGATGTTTCAGCAGCCACGTACCTTTCCAGCTGACTGAGTGTACGGAACAAATTGTACAATCGTCTCCATTCTGCAGCTCGTACGTGTTGTTGCCTAGCGCTTTGTTGATCTCATAAGGTGCTGCGAATTCAGGGGCTAGCTTCTCTGCTATTCCCTGTGCTGTGGAAGAAAGAACCTTTTTTTTCCACACTAAGTCACCTTCCTTAAATGAGAGCTCTCTTTGGCGCGCGTCGTAGTAGCGCGCCTGCCTCTCTTGCTTACTCGTCGCAATTTCGAATGCGCGCGCGTGTAGCTTTGGTAGCTTCCGCCCACACTGTGCCTAGTCTCGTACTCCTCCTGCCTTCTCCTGCAATACTTGAGCCGAAGCCTCTCATAGCCTCCTAGCTTCGCTCTTTGGCTGTGCAGGTTGATGGCCGTAATTGAGCATCGCCGGGTTCACTTCGACGGCGCTCAGCTCCACAGTATTAAAGGCGAACACCACTTCATTCAGGTGTATGTCCCAGCGGTCGTGCGACTCCTATAAGCAGGCCATGATCATCTTGATCGTACGATTAGCGTGCTCGACCGGATTTGCCTGCGGATGGTAGACCGGTGTCGTGGAGCGATTGATACTGTGCCTCTCCAAGTATCCATCGACGTTGTTGACGCGGTTCTTGAACTCCGCGCTGTTGTCTGACAGGAGTACTTCCGGTGAGCCGAACCGAAGTACGACCCGCTCAAGTAGTGTCTTGAGCACGGCTTCTACCTTCAACTTCCTCAGCAGGACATATTCGACCCACTTGGTAAATACACCCTGGAACACAAGGATGTATTCGAAGCCTCTGTGGCTGCGGGCGAATGGTCTCATCACATCAGCAGCTACTACCTGCCATGGCTGCTCAACAAGTCTTCTTCAATCAAGCCGGCCTGAGTTTTCTACTCAACTTTGCATTGCTAGAAATTTTAGCATGTACGCACGCAGTCTGCCATCTTCGGCCAGTAGTACTGCTGCGTGACCCTAAAGTGTGTCTTCTCGCGACTAAGATGCTCTGCCGCGGGGTCATCGTGACACTCCTGGTAAACTTGTTTCCTCCGTTCTGCGTGGACGACGACCTTCTAAGCGTCGTCATCGTTTCTTAGTGCATCCTCGATTCTCAGGTTGGGGTTATATTTATATAGCTAACCCCCAACTACCTATAAGCGGAGATGCTTCAAGGGCTCTCCCTGCACCTCTTCCAGTCGTTGAAGGTACTATTCATCCTTGATACTTTCTGCCCAAAATAAAGCCGCTATGGCTGGCCTTTCCTCTTCTTCGAAGATCCGTGAAAGGGCATCGGGCACGTGATTCAGTGCCCCTTTCCGGTACTCAATGGTAAAGCTCTACCTGATGGCCTTGGAGCTCTAAGGCCCATTGCGTCAGCTTTTCTGTCGGGTTGTAGAGGTTACTAAGCCAGTGAAGGTTGCTGTGGTCCGTTATTACCCTAAACTCGTATCCCTCCACGAACGGCCTGAATTTCTCGATGGCTCAAACAACGACGAGGCACTCTCTTTTTGTAACGTTGCAGTTCCTCTCCGTTGGGCTAATGGTACGACTCGCGTACTCGAGTGGCCGTTCCATTTCATCTATGACTTGGAGTAACACGGCTCCCGTGTCGTCCGTCTAAATGATGAACTCCTCGTCAAACCAGGGACTCTGTAGGACAAGAGCAAAAGCTAGTAGTTCCTTTCCTTGCCCAAAGGCGGCTTGCTGCTTCTCTTCCCATTCGTAGCGCCGCCCCTTCTTGGTCAAGCACGTGAGCGGTTCGACGATCGTGGCCAAATCCTTGAGGAATTTGCGATGCCACGACGCCATGCCTAAGAATCTGCGCAGCTGTTGCAGATTCTTAGGTGCTGAGAAGTCGATCATAGGAGAGACTTTAGCAGGATCCGGGCGAAAGCTTTTCCAATTTACCAGCACCCCGAGGTATTTTGCCTCGTTCTGGCAGAATATGCTCTTCTCGCGATTGATTGTTAGATTGGCTGCTCGAATGCATCGTAACACTTGCTTAAGCATCAAATACTCCTCAAATGTTTCCGTGATGATAATTATCGTCGAGATAGAAGAATGCGAACGGCTCAAGCTCCGGACCTATCACCATGCCGATGAGTCACTGGAAGGTCACACCAGTGTAACTGAACCCATACGGCATCTTTATGAATTGGAAGAGTCCGAGTCCAGGCACAGTGAACGCCGTGAGCGGCCTCGACTCTTCCGCCTTCAGCCGTATTTGGTGATAGACGCTGCTCAGGTTGAGCGTCGGGATGTATCTCGCCGTTTGTAGCTTGCACAGGATGCTATCCATCCTCGGCAATGGATAAGCATCCGGCCGTAATACTGCATTGACCTTCCTGAAGTCAATGAAGAATTTATACTTGCCGTTTGCTTTCTTTATCATTACAACTGAGCTCAACCAGCCGCTGTATGAAGGTTCGATAATGCCGCCCTCAAGCATCCCTTTTATCTGGACGTGCATCTCCTCCTGGATAATCGGAGAGTACGAATATGCCCTTTGCTTGATCGGGCGAGCATCGCCAACGTCGAATGCGTGCTTGATCCCATCCGTACACCCCAGGGATGCTGGCTCCTCTGCCAGCATTTGATTCAAAGCCTCTAAAGCTGCTCTCGCTCCAAGAGCTGAATGTCAGCCAGGCCTACGGCTGACACAGCTGGATTGCCTGCTGCCTCCAGCGAAGCCAGCTCGAAAGCCAGCTCCTTTCTGGCTTCCTGTAGGAGCAGCTGGTTTCTCACTGGATCGAGGATTGCGTTGAATTCCCGAATGAAGTTGACACCAAGGTAACAATCTGCCGGTATACTGGTCAGAATTGCCATCTCGATGTCCTTAGTCACGCCAGCCACCTTAATAGGCAGTTGGAAGAACCCAACTATGGGAGCGTAATTGCTGTTTGCAACGATCGCTCCGTATCCTTGGCTTGGCGTGACCGCGCGTCCAAACGCATAGCTATTTGTAAGCCCACGGCACTCATCACGGTGTGACGCGCCCGAGTCATACAGTGCGCGAAGAATGTACCCTCCTACGATCACCTGCAGCCATCACTTAGCACCTTTTGGAACACTGTGCTCTGGGTGGTCCTGCGTCAGCTTGAGCGCGGGCACGGTGCTCGTGAGCTTGTCGATAGCGGCCCCTTCGGGAACTTGGATCCTAGACTCAATGTGGAAGGGTGTAGGGATCTCGTCTATGCTCTTCCCTGGTCGTTTCCCAAGCAGTCCGGGCAGAACGTACAAATAATGTTGGGCTTGCTGCAGCCGTGGTAGCTAAACTCCTTGGTCTGCTTTGGTTTCTTGCTCCTATCTTTTTTCTGACATTATAAAAATTGCAGAAATTACTTTTTAATGTTCACAAAAACGAGCGTCACTTGCAAACTAATGAATATATTGAGATGAAATTTAATACAGATGTCTCTCAAGGTGCTACCAACTTAGAAAAAAAAGTTTCCAAATCGATAAACCCGCGAAATTTAAATTGAAAATTAGTCTTACTTTTTGATCATAGTAGTATAATTAACCCATTAACCACCACGCACGTGCACAAAACACGGTTTTAGTAAATTTCTTTTTATAATTATGGATTCACTTTACACCACATAACTATTGAACGTCCTACACTCCGCGCACTAAATTTAGTCCTTCGATGGAAACAACCGTGCACCATCGACGCGAATCCCCTGTTTGAAGCGTCCTAGTATGTAATGATAAAGCGATAGGATGTAGAAAACGATCGTTCAACCCACGGGGAGATTGAAGTCCATCTCCCAAATATAAGTATATTTGTATCTTTGCACTTCGACTAAGGACTATCTATGATGGATTGTAAGACGGAAGTCCCGTAAGCCGAGTGCTGTAAAAAGCAGTATAAATTTATGTGCTTTCGAACAATTCGCAACCCGATGAAGGATTGTGGGTACCAAGTTCCCGGTGAACCCACAGGTGGATTGAAGAAGGAACACACCCGTATACTTACTGAGCTTTTTGCTAAACCTCGCCGAAGTACCAAGTGTCCCATATTTGCTTAAAATCCTCCTTATATGGACTTGGTGCCAGTTTTGCCACCAGAGGGTTTGATATAGGCGGCTCGTGAGCATGAACTAATTACCTATAATTCTAATTAAAATTGCGCAGAGCATTCTTCGTCCTTTACTATTTCTCAATATTTATATCTTATTTACCGAACAGGTGTTATTATTTCTAAAGAACTTTGTTTATTTTGACAATTTAAAAATATGATTTTCATAGGTAACTTTCATGTTTAATTTGCGTTGTAAAATAAAAAGGAATCAATCATGAATTATGTAAATTTGTGGTTGGCTACCGCTAATTGTAAACTATGCGTACGGAATTTCAGAAGTCTATTTAAAATTATATAGATTTCTCAAGTTTTTAAATTATTTTTTTAAATTATTTTTATCATATTACCTCATAGTTCTTACTTCATTGAATCAGTAGTTGATTTTAACTATTAGTTTTTATTGTTATTAATTTTCGATTGATTATTTATTTATTATAATAATTGTTATAAAGTTCTCGTTATCCTTGTTGTAGAGTCGGTAGCTCTAATACTAATCCTTGTATTAAAATTTGCAAATTATTAATATTTTAATTTTCTGACATAAATCTATATATTTTCCGAATTTATTTTTTTAATAAAAAATTCCAGATTATTAATCTATTCTTATTTTGTTAATTATTGTTATTCAAACAAAACCAATTCAAATTTAAAATATATATCTTATGAAATAGAACGTTGCACATTTAAGAGTTGAAAATCGAATTTAATAATTTTGTAAAATTGTATTACACTTATTAGTACCTCATGATTTTAAATGTATCAAATCAACAATATTTTCGTATTGTTGACACATTCTTAAAATTTGTTAGTAGCATTCATTTATATTTATTTATTTTATTAAACTCATTATTTAATTTTTTTGAAAAATTCAGTAAAAGTTCAATTTTAAACTTCTAATTAAAAATTCTAAAATGACTGAATCCGAAAAATATTAAACTAGTAGACTTTGCCTTTAATGATCTAATGTATGATCATAAAATAAAGATTACTGATTCGGAATCATATTTTGCATCGCAACTGGTTGATTAAATTAATAATCATATGAATAAACATGTTTAAGTCGAGACCTATGACTCATCATGTCTCAATGATGACAGCATGTTTCTTAAAGAATTTGCAAATGAAAGATCAAATTTCAAATAAAGAAACCAAAGGTACAAAAAGAGATAAGCAGCGATATATTTCTAATTATTTATTTAACCTTTAGACGGCCGGGATTTGAGGTGGCATATCACCCATAGAAAACCGGTAAAAAGGTATCTTATACAGTCTGTCAAGTAAGAGCGTGGTCGTGTTAATTTACAAAAAAATTTATTTGATAAAACTTTCATATTTATATATACATTGTACACATTACAAACAATGATGCAATTCGGTCAATAATGTGTCCAGTCACCACCGGCGTCGATAATTGCCTGGCATCTCCGAGGCTTGCTTTCTACTAATTTGACGGCGTATTCTAGTGGCAAGGATCTCCAGATCCGACGAATTTCGTAAGACAACTGCTTCAAAGTGTATGTGCGTCTTCCACGAAGCTTTCGTTTAATATATGCCTACATATTTTCAATAGGGTTAGCATCGAGCGACTGCGACGGCCAATCCAATGTAACGATGCCAGATTGAGTCTTCCACTGAGTACAGAGCTTGCCGCGATGTTTAGGATCGTTGCCCTCCTGCAGAATCCAATCTTCATTTTTTGTGATGAACCATCGTTTGGCAGATGGTAGTAAAGCCTTTTTGTAGATTTTTATCATTTTCTCGGCATTTAGATTGTCAGTAAAGAGGTGCAAAGTGCTGAGTCTCTGCTTTGAGAAGCAGCCCCAAAGATGCACCTTTATTCCATATGTTACGGTCTGCTGAACAAGCTTATTTGTAGAGGGTGACCAGGCTCGCGTGAGGACAGAACGTGCCCATTTAGAACATTCATCAGTAAAAATGACATTTTCAAAATCTCTATCAATATTCTCGTGCGCCCAAGCGAGTCGCTTTGTTACATGTTTTTCAGTCAACAGAGGCTTCTTCATTGTGTTGCGCCATTTCAGATGATGAGTACGAAGATGGGTTCGGATAGTTTCGTAGGATATATCTAAACCTTCTGCCATTAATTTTGCTTGTCCTTGCCGCAGTGTTAAAGCAGGATTCCGCGAAAACAGATTCACTATTCTTTTTTCATCTTTTTTGTTCACTTTTCCTATCGAGCCACGTTCTGGTAAATCATCGACATTTTTAGCCACTTTATATCGCTGTATCCACTTCTGTACAAATGCCTTCGACTTTCTCATGTATTTAGCAGCCGCTGATTGCGACATTTTGGGACCTTTCGGGTGGATGCAAAGGAACACAGCCTCGTAGCGCGACGCATACTTAGCACTCATGGCGTTTAGCGTGATTCTCTTCCAAAAGATCAACGACAACTAAATCTTTGTTGACAATGCATCAAGGACAAAGCTTCTGTCTATTGGCTCGCGAAGGAATTAGAGCGAAATCTTTTATTACTTGTCAGTGAAGTCGACCACGCTCTTACTTGACAGACTGTATCACTGAATGATCATAGGGAAAGTGTCGATCAGAGGGTGCGCCAATATATTGGCGTTGCGGTCCGCTACGGCAAAACATGTATTATAGCCTGTGTCAACATTTACAAATATAAAAAAAATTATTTAATAGTATATACACCTTTTTCCAATTTATAAATACATGTTTTCGATGTATTTTTCGATGCTGAATCCAAATCTGACATCAAAATTACTATAAATCTAAAAACAACCTTCATAACAGGGAAAAAACCACCCTCTTTGCCTCGTAAATTTATTTTTCTTTATTCAGAAGCGCGGATACATGTTTTCAATGTATTTTTCGATGCTGAATCTAAATATGACATCAGAGTTACTGTTTTTCATTTTTTTTATTTTCTTTTTTATTTTTTTGTGCTAAAATTTTTTTTTCAAGTTTTTCTATCTATTATTTAAACAAATTTAATAAATTACGGTAACGATTTTTTGGTATGATAGATTTCAAAACACGGTACAATACATAGAGTTTCTCCACATACTCTACACTCGTATATAGATCGGGTTCTCTTTTTCTGAAAATGACGACCATTTAGTCGAATATCTGGCATTAGAGATTCTATTTCTATTTGAGAACCTAAGTTCAAAATGTCTCTTACTACGCTCAATCGAAAATCAGGAAACGAAATAGCATCCGTAGTTAGCATCTTGAATAACTTATGGGCATTTGCCAACATCAAGTTTACTAGATGAAAAAATAATTTTCTATACCATTTCATGCATTTTCTAATTGTCTCTGTCATAGATAATTGTCTATCAATATCATCGATTCCGCCCATATGTTTGTTATAATCATAAATACAAGTTGGTTTTATAACATTTTCGTTAGTTTTGTAGTGTATTTTACCAATTGCACAATATTCAAGTTCATGAACAGTTGTTAGTACGTAAACTTCCTTCTTATCCATCCATTTGATTACCATCCAGACATCATTATGAGCGACTTCTACTTCAACACGATTGAGCTTTGAATCAAGAGTAGGCATTCCTTTGCGATTTTTTTTTACTGTTCCACAAAGACCAGTGTCTTTATCATAAAGATATTCTGCAAGTTGTGGCGACGTATACCAATTATTAGTAAATAACTCATGACCTACGTTATAGTAAGGTTTCATCAAATAAGCAACAATATCTCCAGAAACGCCTAAATCAAATTTTTCATAATCGGTGTCTGAATCAGTATAAATGATAAAATCTAGCAAAAATTCTGTCTCACAGTCAACTAATTCAAACAATTTCCTACCAAATTGATTTCTTTTCAATGGTAAGTATTGTTTGAATTTTAGTCTTCCTTTTCATAAAACTAAACTTTCGTCAATGCAAAGTTTTTTTCCAGCAAAAATTAGTATTAGAAAATTTTGTTTTCAAATGATCAATTATCGGTTTGATTCTTTTTAGAGGATGATTAGAAACTTTTTCATCATTAGAAAAATGGAGATATCGCAGAATTTGATGGTATCTGTTTCTAGTCAAAGTTTGGCCAAAAATTGGGGTATATAGCAGTGGATCCTCACTCCAATAGTTTTCTATTTCACCTTTTATGACATGACCAATATTTATTGATATAGCGATGAATTTTCATAATTCTTCTTCTGTTACAGCAGTCCATGTTTTCATTTTTTTTTCGAGGTAGTTCAGGATTTTGATCTTGAAAAAGGTTGATTTGTTCTATGATATGATTTACAAGAAACTGATCAAAAAAATATTTAAGACATTCCAATGGAGTAATTTTTTGTATCGACACATGAGCACGAATTCGAGCTTTATCAGTAAAATTTTTTACAGATGGATAAAAATATCGATCAAAGTTTATTTTAGATAAATTTTCATTATATGTGGTATCATTCAAATCGACATCACATGTATCAGTTCTTTCTATAACATCTTCTTTAGGTTCTGATTCTCCACTACTCCAAGCATCATTTTCTGTATTGATTGTATTGCAAAAGTAATATATACTAATATAAACAGAGGAGTTGGCCGGAGCCTTTATGTTTGTACGATGGTCGAGTAAGCGATCCCAAAAGGTTGCTCGACCACCCAAACGCGAGGTATACTTATACTCTCAACGTCACTACTTTGATGATGGGAACGACGTAGCCACCTAGCGGCGGCTAGTGACAATATCTTGATGATATATTTATATTTCGAAATCAAAAGTTTCGGAAAATCGAGATCAAGTATACTAAATTTCCGTTCAAAAGCCTTTATTTACAAATTTACATTTGCACTAGTAAAAAATTTATATTTTCTCATACGAAATGATTCATAAATATATTCCTGAGCCGCTATTTATATCTTTTATCGAAATCTCCGTTATGAAAATAAATTTATTTATAATTACAGACACATGCGAACAAATGTATTTTTTCTAAAAAAATTCGATCAAAAAGTATATGGGGTATAAGTGGAGTAAAAAGGGGTGAAAAGGGATGAAAAGAGGGTGAGGTGCTCTAATATTACATTAAAATAGTGATATCAGAAACCTTTTATAAAATATATTTGTTTGTAATTATAGCCAACAAACGAAACAAGGTAACGCTTTTGTAAGGTAGAATTAGGCGATATAGGGTAGTCAAAAGGGGTGAAGAGGGGTAAATTTATTATAAATTATAATAAAAATAATAAATATCATTAAGAAAATGAATATTTTAATGTAAAAAAAAAAATAAAAGAGCATTTTCCGATGCGCCAAAATATTGGTTTTCCGGCCGTCTAAAGCTTAAACAATATAAAAGTGCATTTGATAAATGCTTACCAGTTCACAACATAGATATAAAAAGATGGGTCTTAAAAGCTGCAAAAGAAATCGAACTGCCTTCGAAACAATTCACTACTTCTGCCTAATGAATCCACAATTTAAAAAAAAAAAGAAAAATATTATTTTAAGGAAAATAAATAAATTTATCACACAGGCACAATTTCTGGTAAAAATAATTATCGCAAGAGATATCTACCCGTGTTAATCAGATTAAATTAGAAATTTTTTGTTCAGGGTCAGGTTATGTTTAAAATTTAAAATTAATCCATATTCAATCATGAATGTCACAATAGGAGAACTCTATCATTTGTAGGTACATCAAAAGTCGATGTATTGCTTAACCCTTTTTTTGCTTTTTTTTTGCTTTTCGCAGCGCGATGGCGCTCCTTGGCACTAAAAGGGTTAATCTCTGAAATCTTTAATATACAGTTGCACTATAAAATTCATTGTTTCTGTAGATCAAGTTTTAAAATATCAATTGTTGATAATTTTGCAAGAAACTAATGGTGTACTTGAACTCCTAGTAAAAAAAAAAATGTATTAAGCTGAAAATATAATTTTGAGCTTCAAAATCTGAAAAAAATGACATCTTATTTGACAGTAAAATATGTTAAAGAAATTTATTTAAATACTGTCAGAAATGAAAGTGTTCTATTCCTTGACTCATGGACAGGATCAAAAGAGAAAATTTTTACAATTACAAATAAAGAAACTGAAAAAGTCAAAATATACACTATTTCTGCAGGAACTACTGGTTTTGCCCAGCTTTTAGATGTACTAGTACTATTGTATATATAGTAGTACAGTATAGTATAGTAGTACATGTATAGTACTAGTACTAGTACATGTACTAGTAGTACATGGATTTTGATCTTAAACTTTTAAATTAATTAAAAAAAATATCTAAACATTTTTTAGATTTAATACACTTATGTATAAATAATGATATTAATTTACATTTATGAAATACTATTCTGAGTGTTACAGTCCGTCAAGTAAGAGCGTCGTCGACTTCACTGACAAGTAATAGAAGGTTTCGCTCTAATTCTTTTGCGAGCCGATAGAGGGAAGCTTTATCCTTGATGCATTGTCAACAAATATTTAGTTGTCGTTGATCTTTTAAAAGAGAATCACGTTAAACGCCATGAGTGCTAAGTACGCGTCGCGCTACGAGGCTGTGTTCCTTTGCATCCATCCGAAAGGTCCCAAAATGTCGCAATCAGCGGCTGCTAAATACATGAGAAAGTCGAAGGCATTTGTACAGAAGTGGATACAGCGATATAAAGTGGCTAAAAATGTCGATGATTTACCAGAACGTGGCTCGATAGGAAAAGTGAACAAAAAAGATGAAAAAAGAATAGTGAATCTGTTTTCGCGGAATCCTGCTTTCACACTGCGGCAATAACAAGCAAAATTAATGGCAAAAGGTTTAGATATATCCTACGAAACTATTCGAACCCATCTTCGTACTCATCATCTGAAATGGCGCAACACAATGAAGAAGCCTCTGTTGACTGAAAAACATGTGACAAAGCGACTCGCTTGGGCGCACGAGAATATTGATAGAGATTTTAAAAATTTAATTTTTACTGATAAATGTTCTAAATGGGCACGTTCTGTCCTCACGTGAGCCTGGTCACCCTCTACCAATAGGCTTGTTCAGCAGACCGTAAAATATGGAATAAAGGTGCATCTTTGGGGCTGCTTCTCAAAGCAGGGATTCAGCACTTTGCACCTCTTTACTGACAACCTAAATGCCGAAAAAATGATAAAAATCTACAAAACGGCTTTACTGCCATCTGCCAAACGATGGTTCATCACAAAAAATGAAGATTGGATTCTGCAGGAGGACAACGATCCTAAAGACCGCAGCAAGCTCCGTTCTCAGTGGAAGACTCAATCTGGCATCGTTACATTGGATTGGCTGTCGCAGTCGCCCGATGCAAACCCTATTGAAAATGTGTGGGCATATATTAAACGGAAGCTTCGTGGAAGACGCACATACACTTTGAAGCAGTTGTCTTACGAAATTCGTCGGATCTGGAGATCCTTGCTACTAGAATACGCCGTCAAATTAGTAGAAAGCATGCCTCGGAGATGCCAGGCAATTATCGACGCCGGTGGTGACTGGACACATTATTGACCGAATTGCATCATTGTTTGTAATGTGTACAATGTATATATAAATATGAAAGTTTCATCAAATAAATTTTTTTATAAATTAACACGACCACGCTCTGACTTGACAGACTGTAAGTCGCTGATACATAATCAGTTTTCATTGCTATGATTTGTGAATGTATGCTTGGTGGAAATGCGACTGTATTATAGAAACGCCGATGAAGATTGACACTCTAGTTGATTTTTGTTTAAAATTTATAAACGATACATGTGAAAAATGCAATGATGTTGCAGTGATGAAATAGAGATGGCGTATTATAATTTTGTGTATGCAATACTTTTTTGCCCTCTATGGTGAGAAATATGTCAAATAAACATTAAATGATTACTGTTTTGCGAAACCACATTTCATCGAACCTTATATAACATTATTATACCTTATTAACATATTGATGACCTGGTAATCAATATGTTACATTAAAATACATCTAAGTTTTAATTTACATGAAGTTGATCTTGGAATAGTAATCTAAGAGGTTACTACTTCAAGAAGCAAGCAAAACTATAAAGTTTCTTAGTAAAGAATTATCTAAAAGGCTTTGCCAATAAGTATTCGGATTCTATAAAAATTTGTTACGTCCATAGGCAACATCAAAATTTTTTTTTCCTCTTCCTCACGAAAACTCTCTCTACACGGAAAATCTTACGAAGGCGAGTTATTCCTACCTCCACTACGCATGCTAAAAATAGACGCGCACATATGTGCTGCAGAGATAAAAAAACGAGCATAGAGAAGGACTAAGGATACATAAATGCATTTTTTTTTTCTTTCTTCAAAAATTTAAATTTATTTTTAAATATAATAATAAATTTTTGAAATTTCTAACAATTTAACGCTTTCCTAATATTTTATGAATTTTTATATAATAATTTAATTAAATCTTTTTATAATGGATTTTAATTTTACAAAAATATTATATTTAAAAATATAAAATATATAAAAAACATATTATTAAATTAGAAATTTACAATACAAAAATATACTTTTATAAATATGAAATATTATTTATACTTAATCAAAATTGAAATTAATTTCAATATGTATATTTTTTTAAATTCAGGTTCATTACGTTTTACTATTGCTAATTCAAGTTAAATTGTATTGATTTTGCTATGTGCTATTGTTATTAATTTTAATTTTGAATATACTTTTAACTTTTAAGTATAAGAATTTTTTTATTTTTAAGTAAGGGTTTAAGATTACTTTTAGGACAATTTTGTTGTTGATTATACATGTATATACTTGTTAATATTTAGTTGTTATTAATATTATTAATAATATATTATTATACGATATTCAGTTTAGTTTTTTCTTACAAACTAATTTTGGTCGCATTTTTAATATCAATTTTGCAATAGTATTATAATTTATATTTACGATATTAATTACAATAATTTAATTTCATACATTGTTATTTATAATTATAAAATAATTATGCATAAGTTTTAAAAAATATTCTATTTTATATTTTAAGTTAGAGAAGTAAAAACGCATGAGTGGGAGAAGTCCCAAGCATACGCATATCTTCCTCCACCGCATATCGTGTTTTCTCTCTTCGATGCGTTATATGTGTGATGCGAGAGTATGACATTCTTTCTGCTCGCGCTGCGCAATATTAGAATTTTAAGGTCAGGGTTATAAGTAGGGAGAAGAACCTTTTTTTCTTGACTT
Source organism: Chalcis sispes (assembly GCA_949987625.1). Taxonomy (NCBI): domain Eukaryota; kingdom Metazoa; phylum Arthropoda; class Insecta; order Hymenoptera; family Chalcididae; genus Chalcis; species Chalcis sispes. Next base: position 39,659,754 of record OX465095.1, on the reverse strand, counting down.
CCCATTTGACATTTTTTAATCCCTCCATTTTTTAACCCCTTCTATTTCCTATCTGCATCTTACTAACAGGCCTTATGGGCCGATTTTTATATAAAAAGGGCAAATTTCTGTAAATCGACAGCAGTTCTGACGAGCTTTGGCTCAAGACACTTGCTCTTCTCGTTCCGAGCAGCCTTTGTGCACTCGATCGAGCTTTTTACCAGACTTAATAAAACGCTTAGAAGAAATTTTCTCTAAATTATTTCTTCCCAGTACAAATTTTTCAAAGTTCGATTTTAAATCTTCAAAAACAGAATTTTAACAACTTCTAAATAATTTTTCCTAAATTGAATTTTAAATTTTCAACATAAAATTTTCTAAGTTCAACTTTTTTAATTTTTAAAATTTCTAACTCCAAAAACTTGATTTATCCACCCTATTCCCTACCTTAAGATTGAGCGCAGCTTTGTCCCTGCTAGATCCAGGATTATCGGTTGATCTAGTTGTGTGTAAGTGGCTCAATCATCCATATTTTTGACTCCATAATTTTAGTTCGATATTGTTTCTTTCCTTCTGACATTTCAAAGAAATAATACGGCTTTATCCGTTTTAGATTCACGGTTATTCGTTAATCTAGTTGCGTGTACAGTCTGTCAAGTAAGAGCATGGTCGACTTCACCGGCAGGTAATAAAAGATTTTGCTCTAATTTCTTCGCGAGCAAATAGAGGAAAGCTTTGCCCTTAATGCATTGTTAACAAAGATTCAGTTTTCGTTGATCTTTTAAAAAAGAATCACGTTAAACGCCATGAGTGCTAAGTACGCGTCGCGCTACGAGGCTGTGTTCCTTTGCATCCATCCGAAAGGTCCCAAAATGTCGCAATCAGCGGCTGCTAAATACATGAGAAAGTCGAAGGCATTTGTACAGAAGTGGATACAGCGATATAAAGTGGCTAAAAATGTCGATGATTTACCAGAACGTGGCTCGATAGGAAAAGTGAACAAAAAAGATGAAAAAAGAATAGTGAATCTGTTTTCGCGGAATCCTGCTTTCACACTGCAACAATAACAAGCAAAATTAATGGCAAAAGGTTTAGATATATCCTACGAAACTATTCGAACCCATCTTCGTACTCATCATCTGAAATGGCGCAACACAATGAAGAAGCCTCTGTTGACTGAAAAACATGTGACAAAGCGACTCGCTTAGGCGCACGAGAATATTGATAGAGATTTTGAAAATTTAATTTTTACTGATAAATGTTCTAAATGGGCACGTTCTGTCCTCACGTGAGCCTGGTCACCCTCTACCAATAGGCTTGTTCAGCAGACCGTAAAATATGGAATAAAGGTGCATCTTTGGGGCTGCTTCTCAAAGCAGGGATTCAGCACTTTGCACCTCTTTACTGACAACCTAAATGCCGAAAAAATGATAAAAATCTACAAAACGGCTTTACTGCCATCTGCCAAACGATGGTTCATCACAAAAAATGAAGATTGGATTCTGCAGGAGGACAACGATCCTAAAGACCGCAGCAAGCTCCGTTCTCAGTGGAAGACTCAATCTGGCATCGTTACATTGGATTGGCCGTCGCAGTCGCCCGATGCAAACCCTATTGAAAATGTGTGGGCATATATTAAACGGAAGCTTCGTGGAAGACGCACATACACTTTGAAGCAGTTGTCTTACGAAATTCGTCGGATCTGGAGATCCTTGCTACTAGAATACGCCGTCAAATTAGTAGAAAGCATGCCTCGGAGATGCCAGGCAATTATCGACGCCGGTGGTGACTGGACACATTATTGACCGAATTGCATCATTGTTTGTAATGTGTACAATGTATATATAAATATGAAAGTCTTATCAAATAAATTTTTTTATAAATTAACACGACCACGCTCTGACTTGACAGACTGTAAGTGGTTACTTTACTCTGCAACGGCAGCGATCGTTGCAAAATCCCATCCTATAAGACAGCACGGCTTTGTCTCTACTAGGTCCACGTTTATCCGTCAATCTAATTGTGTATGACTTCTTATTTCTTTTACTGCCCATCCCGTTTTTTCTCTTCTTTCTTTTCTCTAATTTTTGTATACGTACAAACATCTTCAAGACGCTCACGGAAAGCACGAAGGTAAGTATTTAAATCCGTAATACGTGTGGAGCAGGCTAAGCATAGCATGGCCAAGAAGCCGTATTTGCTATAGCTCTGTATAGGCAGGCTCCCGTTTTTTTTTTTTTTTTTTGTATAGTTTTTATACGCATTGTTCTAAACAGTACGCGTCTCCGAAAGAAATTTTCACAAAAAAGTTTTTAGTTTCATTAGAACAATCGCCGCGCACTTTTGCTTTACTCACCCGAATTATTGCAAGAGATTAAAATAAGATTAAAATAAATTATGTATATTATAATACATTGACATATTTTTTTATTAAACCTTGCGTAAAAAAAAATTTTACTTACATTTATTGCTGGATTGGATTCTAAAATTTGAGTACAAGACTGCAAAGCAACCTACAACATATAAATAAACATATAAAAAATCTGAAGCTTAATCAATAAATGAGGAAGGTAAGTGTTAATTAGATAGAAAAATTCATTACGCATCCTCTTAAGTTTGGTAATTTTGATACATCAATTCTCCCAATATCCCATTGCAAAATTTTGTTTACTGGATCAAAAGAATACTTTCCCTGATTTGCTATGAGATTGCAGTTCAACACTACTTTCGGCATAGGTATTTCTAAAATAACATTTTCGACCTGAAATGGTAAAATTATTTTTGTATGTGCAAGTGAGTTAATAATTTTTAAATAATTAATAAATGCTTCCATGGAAATATTGATCGGACGTTCCACGTCAAAGGACAGAAAGAGCTGTCCAAAACAAAAATGCATCAATATTAATGTTCGACATCCTAAAATATTTTTTTTTCAAAACTTTATGGAAAGCTGTCTAGTGATTTCAAAGAATATCATGGCGGTTGTTATATGGCGCGTTTGCAAACATTGAAAAGTTCGTTTAATGAGAATTATTGATAGAGAAAAAGCATAAAGATACTATTTTATAGATTGAATCGCTGTATCTATCTATGCGTTAAGATTGCTGATTTAATCCCAATAGCCGTATAACTTGTAAAAAAAAGTAATTTCGAATGATAGTAAAGTGAAGTTAATCGAGATACCTGAGACTCTAAAGATATCAAAGGAACGTTTGGACATATTGTGTATGAATATTTGGACATGCGAAAGCTGTGTGCAAAGTGGGTGCACGCGAGCTCACAATCTATCAAAATGAACGTGTTGATAATCGGAACAATGTTTAGCGATATTCAACCATCATAAAGACGAATTTTTTAGACGATATGTGATAATGGATGAAACATGGCTACATCACTACACTCCAGAGTTCAATCGACAGTCAGCCGAGTGGGCTGCACGCGATGAACCAAAGCGTGGAAAGAAGCAACACTTGGCTGGCAAGGTTATGGCATTAGTATTCTGGGATGCACATAGTATAATATTCATTAATTACCTCGAGAAGGGCCAGACCATCAATAGAGATTATTACATAGCATAGTTGGAGCATTTGAAGGATAAAATTACGAAAAAATGGCCCCATTTAAAGAAGAAGAAAGGGCTATTTCATCAAGACAATGCACTGTGTCATAAATCAATGAAAACGATGGCAAAATTGCATGGATTAAGCTACAAACCACTTCCTCATCCACCGTATTCTCGAGATCTTGCCCCCAGTAACTTTATCCTGTTTGCAGACCTCAAAAGAATGTTCGCTGAAAAAAAATTCAGCACTAATAAAGAGGTAATCGCTGAAACTGTGGCTTATTTTGAGGCTAAAGACAAATCGTACTATAAAAATGGTATCAGAAAATTATATGACCGCTATAATTGTTGTATCACCCTCGAAGGTAACTATATTAAATAATAAAATCGAATTTCACAAAAAAAATTTGTCTTACTATGATAGCCAACGAACTTTTAAGAATTAGCTTGATTCAAGAAGAATAATTTCAATCATTTTAAAGATAAGTATACGAGGTGTGTTCAGAAAAGAACGGGAATTTTTGAATTTCGCGGGTTTAGAGAGCCGGATTGTCAAAATTTTTTTTTATTATGTTGGTACACATACCCCTGAAGTATGATACAATTTTCAGCTGTATTCATTGTTTATTTTGTCAGTGGCAGCCGCTAAGGTAAGACGTGTTTTTATGAGCTCGGCGATTTTCGTTTGTTAAAAAAATGGATCGAAAAATTTGTATCAAACTTTGCGTCAAAATGGAATAAAGTATAACAAAGTGAAATGTTAACAAAGGTCTATGGTGAGCCTGTTATGGAGTAAACGAGGGTTTACGAGTGGTATAAGCGTTTCCAAAATGGCCGTAAAGACGTTGAAGATGACGAACGCCCCGGTCGCCCCAGCACATCAATAACCGATGAAAAAGTGGAAAAAGTGAAAGAAATGGTTTTAAACAATTGCCGAATTACAATCAGAGAAGTCACTGATGATGTTGGCATATCGATTGGCTAATGCCATGAAATTCTTTCGAATGTTTTGGGTATGAAACGCGTGACAGCAAAATTGTTCCAAAATTGTTGAATTTTGAACAAAAACAGCGGCGAATGAAAGTTGCTCAGAAGTCACTAAATGAAGTCAACAACGATGCAGAGTTGCTGAAACGTGTTATAAAAGGTGGTGAAACATGGGTTAACGGATATGACGTCAAAACTAAAGCTCAATCGTCCCAGTGGAGGCACTCTGAATCGCCAAGACCGAAAGAGGCTCGACAAGTGCGGTCGAACGTAAAGGTTATGCTCACTGCGTTCTTCGATTTTAATAGCATAGTGCATAATGAATTCTTGCCACGAGGTCAAACGATCAATAAGAAGTACTACTTACGAGTTCAACGCCGTTTGCGTGAAGCAATCCGAAAAATACGCCCGGATTTGTGGCAAAACAATTAATGGCTTTTGCACCACGACAATGCACCTACTCACACTCCATTGCTTGGTCGTGAATTTTTGGCCAAAAACAATACTGTAACGATGCTTCAGCCTCTATATTCACCAGACATGGCTCCGTGTGACTTTTTCTATTTCCAAAAATAAAGAGAACCTTAAAGGGCCGTCGTTTTACAAGCATAGATGACATTAAAAGTGCATCGCTGAAAGAGCTAAAGGCTATCCCAAAGATAGAGTTTCAGAAGTGTTTCAAGGATTGGAAGAAGCGCTGGCACAAGTGCAAAATATTTAATGGGGACTACTTTGAAGGCGACAACATTAATGTAGACGAATAAATAAATATTTTTTTTCAAAAAACGAAAATTCCCGTTATTAGTATTTAGCGAGCGTTTCGGATACGATTTAAACTTGGCTAACATGCTCGTGTCCTGGATATAAAAACTATTAAACTGTGGGTGTCAAACTTTAGAAACACAGGTTCAGTACTAAAAAGAAAATCTATTGGCTGACCTCGGACTGCAACAGCGCCGGAAAATAAGGCGTGTAAGCACCCCCGTAGCCGACGACGAAGACATAGGGAGCCTCCCAGCTCCAATTCTTTGGCCTGTAAAGGGCCGATTTGTGATTGTGTTGCTCTGCAAAGACGAAGCCAATTAAGATCATGTGGTGACCCTACTAGTCAAGGCAAGATCGTGTAGAGACCCAGCCAGTTAAGGCAAGATCGTGTAGAGACCCAGCCAGTTAAGGCAAGATTGTGCAGAGCCCCAGCCAGTTAAGGCAAGATCGTGTAGAGACCCAGCCAGTTAAGGCAAGATCGTGTAGAAACTCAGCCACTTAAGGCAAGATCGCATTGTTATCAGCTCTTTCCATATCAAGTAGATGATCAAAGTGTGTACCATTATTTTCTAAGCACAGCAGTAATCGACGGCGGAAGTTACGTTATACATTTCTAAGCATTTGGGGGGGGGGGGGGGGGCTATCGCTTCACAAGCTCTTCTTATTCTATCCATCATATTCAATCTTGTCGTTGGAGCTTCACTATACACAGCATATTTTAAGTATCCCCATAAAAAGAAATCTAAAGGGTTTAGATCCGGTGATCTAGGGGACTACACAACTGTTCCACCTCGTCCTATCCGTCGATTTGAGAATCGTTGATTCAAAAATGTCCGTACAATATGAGCAGCATCAGCAGGAGCACCATCCCGTTGATACCATAAATGTAGTCTTACAAATCATTTTTCAAAAATTCTAAATACATTGGATCATTAATGGTACGTTCAAAACAATGTGGTCCAATTACTTGGCCATTACAAATGCCGACCCATACATGTGAACTCCAACAATGTTGATTAAGCAGCTCAAGATACCAATGTGAATTTTCTAGTGACCCATAACGGCAATTATGCCTATTGAGACTACCATTACTTATGAATGTCACTTCATCACTGAAACAATCATTCCAAAAAAATCTGGATTTTACTGCAACATCTCAATGGGACACCCTGTACATATATACATATATATATATATATATATATATATATATATATATATATATATATATATATATATATATAAATATATTGTAACGCCACTGGGGATCCAGGTGGCGTACAAATGTAAGGCGAAGGGGGCAAGTTGCTTGCTAGTGCAAGTTAAAACAACCAATTGAAATACACGAGCAAATACGTTTATTTGAACTCACAATTAACTAAATACACAATGATCGCGTTTTTACGCGAGCCCAGGGCGCCAGCTAAACTCGTGTAGTGCGGTTTCGGGCGCGGCAATTACGTTTGCACGGCTAGCTCACTATTAGAGCGGTCGCGGGCATACAAGACGCGAAAAGACCGAAATGGCGCGCAGCACGCGTCGCGGTCGCACACACACACAGCCAGGAAGGATACAGGGACGATTTGTGGACGGGATGCCTCCTGGTAATAGCCACTGCACTTCGGCACTTACCAGATATACTACAACACTCTCGACTACAAAAGAGCGATCCGCCGGCTCGTACACGCTCGTCTTTTTCTTTATCAAACGCGAAAAATGCTGAGTCAAACGAGGGAGGCTAATGATCGCGACTATGGCACCGAATGGAGTAAACGAGAAGCTCCTGCGTGGCACTTTTGCGAGCGCGGATTTTAGATAATCGTTCTGCGCCAGCGCACCGTACGGGTAAAGTACGTTACGCGACGCAGCCGCCGCGCGCGCTCAGCGCTGTCGGCAGTTGACATTACTGCGCGCCAGCAGCGCGCGTTTAGGTTATCCGCTCGCGAATGCCAGTGTTGTTATATTTTCTCTGGAGCGGCGAGAATCTACCTCCGATATCCAGAGAGTCCAGGTAAGTCGATGCGTTCCATAGCTGGTAGGCGTCGACTCATTTGTCTCTTCTCTTTCTTTTCCAGGTGCAGCAGTGCGGCGGATCAACAGCTGGCGAATCGAATGATGAGCGGTGGAGAAAGCAAAGCAGCGGTGTCGGGGACAGCGATAGCCTGCTAGCAGCGGCAGCGAGGCAACGCTATTAGACAATTCCAGGTACGTAATTACTTTCACGTAAATGCGGTGCTTATGTGTCTTTGCTTGCCTCCTAATCTCCTCTTCCACTTTCCTATGATGTTGTGTGGCAGCCTGAACTTCCCTTCCAAGGTGCAGCTGCTATTACTGCTTCCTTCTTCTTTTAACTACTGTCTGAGAAGTTGCAGGTACGGGAACCACTACAAGGACAGAAAAAAGCTTGGAAAGGAACCCTGCTGCAGTGTGTGCGATCACTGCCATCGCCTAGCCATGGGCTCCTGAGACTGGCTCCTCGCTGGAACCTTTACTTGAGCTCGAAGCCCATGTATCTGAGGAAGGTAAAGTATGCACAGCCCTGCGTGGCTGTTAGTTAGGGTCAAGCGTGGCAGCCCTGCGAGACTGCCAAGATTGTAAAAGAGGGTGTTGCAGCTAAGAGGAGGCTTACAAGCTATGCTTTGGCCTTCTCATGTGACTGGTGCAAAAACACCACGTCACAATATATATTGTAACGAGGTGGCAGTTTAAAGGTTAACTACTACTGGAGCAATTAGCCTCGGGGGACGCGCAACTCGCGAAAGGTGCGAATATGCCCGTTGCGCCCCCTTTTTGGTCGCTAAAGTCTCGGACGACTTTGCTCCTGGGTCCGGGAACAAAAAGCCGTCCTTTGGACCCAACTTACCCGTTGCAACGCCGCGCAATCGTCGTTGCGCGGCTCGTGTGTCGTCCTCGCCGGCTAGCAGAAATCTCGGAGAGGGCGGTATTCGAGAGGAAACTGGAAGTTCCTCGTTGCAAAAAGAAAATAAAAAATAATAGAAAAAGAGCAGAAAAGAAAAATAGAAAAAAAAAAAAATAAAATAACAAAAAAAATTACAAATGCTTTGTCTGAAATTGTTGTAAATAATAAAAATATAAGAAGCAATAATAAAATAAACAAGAAGAAAAGAAATGAAAAACAGCAAAAGAAACGAAGCGGTTAAAATAAATAGAATAATTTAATGATTTGATTAACACAAGAATATAAATTAAAAACAAAGAACAAATAACAGACAAGATAAATATTAAAAAAAAAAAGGTTACAAAAAGAATGTACGAGGAATGCAAGTAACAACAATTGTCAGCTGTTTTCGTAGCGCGCGAAGTAGTCTTACGTGCGCTAGGCACGATATGAGTGCGAGAGAGAAAGGGACTTTTGCACTACAGAAGTGAGAGAGAAAGGTTTCCCTCACTCGCGCGCGCCGTATCAGAGTTCTCGTTACGAGAGAGAAAGCGACTCTCCCATACTGCGCCGTAGGAGTGAGAGAGAAAGCGCTCTCCCACTCTTGCGCGCCTAACCCTATGCGTGTACAAGAGAGAAAGCGACTCTCCCGCACTGCTGCTACTAGAGTGAGAGAGATACCGCTCTGACTCGCACGCGCCTACTCTTACACAGGTGTGAGAGAGAACGCAACTCTCTCCCTGACTATACGAGAGTGAGAGAGATGACGCTCCCTCACCAGCACAAACCGCGTAAAATAAATGGGATAAAGAGTGGAGTAACCGGCGGAGGTTACTCTAACGCAAATAAAAAAGAAAACAAAATTACGCACAACAAAATTAAATTTTCAAAAACTCACGACGGTGGCTGGCCAGCCTCGCACACCAAAAGGAGAAAATCTCCGCACGAAGCGGGACGCCGATGACGCTGGTTGAAGTCGCTTCGTGAGGCGCGTCGCCTCTCTGCTACGCCCCTGTAAACTGGTGGCGGTGCCCTGTGTGCTGCAGATCGCAGCTAAAAAACACGCACAACCGGGGCGCACCAGAAACTTGCGAAAGCATCGCGCGAAACAACTTGCCGAGACGCGGGAAGAGGGCACGCGTCCAAACTATAAAAATGGCGGAAGGGAACCGCATGAAACGCGGGAAGACGCGCCAAAAACTAGCTTATCTAGCCTTAAATCAATTATTCTATCATACGATACGCCTATCTTTTAATATTGGCGCGTACCTTATGTTTTCGTCCAAAACTGTCGCGATACCAAAGTATGATTTCACCGGTGCGAGCAGTGAAAGCGTGCGAAATACGAATACGCGCGAAGTACGGAGTGCTCTCCGTGACAATATATATACATATAGATAAATTAAATCTTATTTTTTCCCCTCTTTTTACTTAGTCTACAATTATCTTTTTTGTCCGCCAGAAGATTATTCTCAGAGCTTTCAGAGGACTTTTACTGCATCACGTCTTTTATTCTAGTTTCGTTTTTAAGCTTTGATTTAGCTGAAGAAAGAATGAAACTATTCTTTGAAAAGTTGAACTTTACCTATCCCATAAAAGAAGAAAGCGTTTCGCTTGCTGATCCCCAATTATTAGACACAAGTCTAAGGTAACTATGACCTTGACTATGACTTTAAATATAGTCTTCAAGGTCATTTAAAGAATAAGTTGGTTTCTTTAAACGGAAACCCTTACTTTTGACCTCGGAGAACAAAAGAGCAGAAAATTTTACGTCCTAACCTATGACCTCGACTACGACTTTTAAAGTCATTTAAAGTCAAGTTAAACATTTCAAATGGAAACTTTAACTTTTAACCCCAGAAAACAAGAAAAACAGAAAATTTTACCAAACAGAGATCTGGCCAGTTAAAGCAAGACCAAGCAAAGACCCGGCTAGTTAAGGCAAGATCGGACAGAGACCCAGCAAGTAAAAGCAAAACCAAGCAGAGACCTGGCCAGGTGAGGCAAGATCGGATAGAGACCCTGCCTGTTAAGGCAAGACTAAGCAGAGACCCCACCAGTGAAGGCAAGATCACCCATCGATGTAAATAGTATTTTTAGCTGAGGCGAGATAAAAAGAGCTCTTTACGGCAAAAAGTGTTCAAAAGTTGCTCCATCTTCTCGTATACACAAGTTGACTCGTTTTCAGAAATGCGATATCGTTTTTAATAACACATTTCGCGGTATGGTGGTACATGCGTTCCAAATCCTCACCTTTATATCTGGTTTTATAGACCTAATTTATTAGAAAGCCCTTTCAATAAAGAAATTTAGAAATTTCTTTCATTTAGAAATTTCTTACAATGATTGTCTAATGTGGAGAAGCACCATCTTGTTTTAGCCAGAATCTATTTCTCGTATTGAGGTGAACTTCTTCAAGCAGAACTGGGAGTTCATCCCTTATTAACTGCAAATAAGTTTGCCCGTCAACGTTACCTTCAAAAAAGTAAGGACCAATTAAATAGCCATTAACGATTCCGCACCATACATTTGAACTCCAGCGATGTTGATGGTCAATCTCTCGCAGACAGTGTAGATTAACTGGAGACTAAAAGTGACAATTATGGAAATTCAAGACACCACTACTTTTAAATGTAGCCTCATCGCTGAAGATAACATATTTAAAAAAAATTATCATCATTATTGACCTGCTGCGTCACCCATTAATAAAAAATAAGTCGTCTTCGATAATCTTCAACTAATAAAGTTTAGTTTAAAGACATATGGTACGAACAGTACCTTACATTTTTGAGGTATCTGCTGGCTGTTGATTTTGTTACACCAAGCTCTAGTTCAATTTGACGTTAACTTATCTGAGGATCCAGGTGAACCATAGCTAGTACTGCAATCATTTGAGGATTATTAGCCTAATCTTAAGTTAACATAAAACTCTTTTTATGAGCAAACTTACGTTGTCGACCACGCAACTCAATATTACGAATAACAGTGTTATTGGGATGACGTTTTCGGGAAATCTATCAGCATACAAAATTGAAGCTTAAATGTAGTTTTGTCGGCATTCTCCTTATACAAGGAGAATATCCCTTATTTCATTAGCTAAGTTGTCAGGCATAATGAAAAAATGTCAATATGAAAAATAAAACTTAAATTGAAAAAACAAAATTAATTTAAAAAATCAACAAACGAATAGATAATTTCTTCAATTAAATTGAAAATTGTTTTTAAAATAAGAGAAATTAAAGAAACTGAAAGTTTCTCAAATTCATGACTTAATTTCGCATTCAAATAAACTTACAATGAATAACATAGTTGATTTAAATTCGTAATAACTTCAAAAATCACTATACGGCCACTATTATTCAGAAACCATTATAAAGCAACTAAATTCACAATCAAGAAACTAACCGAAAAAGAATTTATTCACGTTTCCAGAATGATTGTAATAAACTATGTTATTCATTGAAGGTGATTGCCGACTATCAAAATGTTAAATCAAGGCGAAAATAATACAAAATTCGAGACTATCAAACTTTTCTTATTATTAAGAAAGAATCTTTGTTCATTGAGAAAAGTATTATTAGCTGCAAAAATATTATTTTCTGTGTGTCTAATTTTGTTCAAGTTAATTTATAATGGAAATTAGTATACAAATATTCAATGCTTTTTCATTTTTAATTTTTTTTATTATGCGTAACTAAACTAAGGGGACCATCATTATTTGTCTACTATTAGAAGAATGCCAACAGAATTATTAAGTATCAAAATCGGGATTAAAAGTTTAGGTTCCCTTACAAAAAAATGTAACTTGACCATCAAATAGCCTTCAAGGTGATGATTATAATCATAGATACTGTCGGGATAAAAGATATCCCACATAAGTTTTTAAGCTTTTTTTATTTTAATGTCTGAAGGCAGAGACTTTCCGTTGAAAAAATTAATTTGACCTCGAAATGACCTTGAAGGTTAAGGTCAAGGTATAACTGTTTGGACGTGAAAGTTTCTGCTCTTTTCTTTTCCAGGGTCAAAGATAAGGCTTTTCATTTAATATATTGAATTGACCTTCAAATGATCTTGACGGACATATTAAAGGTCATGGCCAAGATCATATTAGAACATAAAATTTTCTGCCCTTCTATTTTCCGAGGTTAAAGTGAGGGTTTTCATTAAAAAACCAACTTAACCTTTAAATGACCTTGAAGGCCATATTTAAGATCATGGTCAAGCTCACAGTTAGACGTCTCTTTAAAATCTAACAACTTTTGTCAAATAACTTTTTTCGTAAAACTTTTGTTTCAAGAGATACATGCATCCGTTTCTTAAAATAGGACACTCAGTATATAAAATGAATAACAAAAAAGATAAAATAAATAATAATATTAATAAAAGAATATAAAATATTGGGAGTACAAATTATTTCGACCCGAAAAAATGTCTCGTCTTTGAGGCGATCCAAGTTAAGAGCCAATTTTTGATTTCTGTTTAAGATTTGAATCAATGACCGGCCAGATCGTGCTGCATCCCTCGGAACAACCAGTAATAAGAAGGAGCAATGTCCGGAGAATACGGCGAATGTGGCAAAATATCCCACTTGAGCGTTACCAAATATTATTTCACGACTTTTGCAACATGAGACCGAGCGTTGTCATGCAGAAAACTAACTTTGTCATGTCTTTCCTTGTACGAGGGTAGTCCCAAAAGTACCCGACCTGACTTATGAATAAAGGTAGTTTAAAAAAAACAATTACTGCCATTAATAATACCACCTTTCAACAACTTAATGTAAAAAATTCATAACGGTACGTATATTATTATTTTTTTTACAGACAACCGAAGTGAACGCTGTCAGTGAATTTGTAAATATGGAAAAAATCGAGCATCGTTATGTGATACAATACTTTCATTTGAAAGGTCCAAGTCCAACCGATATCAAAGCCGAGTTGGATTCTACTCTGAAAAAATCTGCTCCTTCGTTTACAACGGTCAAATATTGGGTAGCTGAGTTCAAGCGAGGTCGTACGAGCTGCCAAGATGAACACAGCAGTGGTCGATCAAGTGAGGTCAGTACGTCAGAAAATGTGAAGAAAATCTACAAAATTGTATTGGATGGCCGTCGACTAAAAGTGCGCGAGATAGCAGACATGACAGGCATTTCAAAAAGTGCTGTGCATCGCATTTTGACCGAAAATTTGGACATGAGAAAGCTGTGCGCAAGATGGGTGCCGCGTTTGCTCACAATGGAGCACAAACAGCAACGTGAGGATGTTTCCATCGAGTGTTTGACAATGTTTCGCAGCAATAAAGCCGAGTTTTTGCGTCGATTCATAACCATGGACGAAACATGGGTCCATCATTTTACACCTGAGACCAAGGAGCAGTCAAAGCAGTGGACTCAAAAGGGAGAACCGGCTCCAAAGAAAGCAAAGACAGTTCAGTCAGCTGGCAAGGTCATGGCATCCGTTTTCTGGGATTCGCGTGGAATAATATTTATTATCTCGAAAAAGGATAAACAATCAACGGCGCATATTATGCAGCCTTATTGCAGCGTTTGAGTGATGGAATCAAGAAAAAACGGCCCCATCTGACGAAAAAAAAAGTGTTGTTTCATCACGACAACGCACCAGTCCACACGTGCGTCATTGCGATGGCTAAAATCAATGAGTTGAAGTTCGAATTGCTTCCTGACGCACCCTATTCGCCAGATCTGGCTCCCTCGGATTATTTTCTTTTTCCGAATTTAAAAAAATGCCCCAGCGGCAAAAGATTTGCCAACAATGAAGAGGTAGAATCTGCGGTTAATAGGTATTTTAAGGAGCTTGACAGTTCCTACTATAAAGCGGGTATTGAAGCTATTAAACATCGTTGGGAAAAGTGTATCGAACTGAAAGGAGAATATGTTGAAAAATAAAAAACATTTTCGCAAGATTTTTACTATTTTCTTCATTGGGTCGGGTACTTTTAGGACTGCCCTCGTATTCCAGCCGTTTTTCTCCTAATGCACGGCTCAAACGAATCAATAGCAGACTATACCGATCGGCCGCTATGGTATTGCCAGGTTGCAGCAGCTTATAGTAAACAGCACCCGTTTGATCTTACCAGATACACAACATGATCTTCGAACAATGAATATTCGCCTTTAGTGTTGATGTTAAGGTTGATGGCAATGATTGACTGGGCATAGCGTAGTATTTTTTTTTCTTGGGATTATCATAGAATATCCATTTTTCATTCCCAGTAACAATTCGACGTAAAAAACCCTTTCTTTGTTGCCTTTGAATCAGCTGCTCGCAACAGAAAATTCGCCTCTCAATGTCTGTCGGTTTTAGTTCATAAGGCTCCCAATCGCCTTGCTTTTGTATCATTCCCATGGATTTCAATCCTACAAAAACTGCTTGTTGAGTCACTGCTTGTGATTCTGTAAGCTTTTCTTGCGCTTGACTTGGATCTTCACTGAGTAATCCCTCCAATTTTTTGTCTTCGAATTCTTTTGGCTGTCCAGAACAAGGCTTGTCTTTAACGCTGAAATCTCCATTCTTGAAACTTTGGAATGATTCCCTATACGATTAATCAGTTGGAGCATTGTCACCTTAAACTTCCACAAACATTCGATGCGCTTCAGCTGCACTTTCCTTCCAATTGAAACAGAAAACCAAAGCCTCCCGCAAATGCTGTTTAGTTAACACGAAATTGGACATATTTAACACACTCGCAAACAAGATTTTTGATGAAACTCGAAGCGATATAAACTGAATATTATTGAAAGATGTCTAACCTCTTTGAAACTATCGACTTCAGCTGTTACTATTAAATATTCATAATAGCCAGAGCCATCATTTGAAAGCGGACCAAATTAATTTGTACTTCCAATATAAAATATAAAAAAATATAAAACAAAATTAATAAGAATTAAAAAAAAAACCGCGTAAATATTAACAACAATTTAGGATTGAAAATAAGGCAATAATAACAAACCGAACGATTAAGAATAAAAGAAAACAGAATAAAATTTTCTTCATTTTCCAGATAAACTTGGTAAAAATAATTATTTTCTCATGTATTTTTGCTCCAGTTTACAGTCTTATTGGTTGCGACTGTGGATCGCGACACATGAATATAACCACTGTATCTCTACTAGAAGTTGGCTAATGCAAACTCCTTAAAACCCCTATAAATGTAACCCGTCATCACATACAATTATTATGAATACTAAACTATCGCCAAACTCATGTAACACATGTAAAGTAGAGATACAGCGGACCGTATACCATTGACCGTATACTATTTGAATGTCTTTTCACAATTCAATAGTAAATCATGGTCAGGCCGAATTAATACATAAGATTAGTAGAAGAGCGTGCAAACAAATGTACGAAAAGAAAATATTTTAATACGAAGACAACACAGTGATAAACGAGATAAAAATTAACTCCATTGTAACACACCCAATCGCTTTTGCAGGAATACTCCGTAACGATGGGCGATGTTCCAGAAACGTTTACCGTGACCCCTATAGTGCTTAGAAAAATGTAGTCGTACAAGGATTACTGAAAAACACGTTAAAAGAACACTTTGTACAAATCAATCTTAACGATAATAAAATTTATTTAATCCATTAACTTCGGATCTGCACGTTTTGACATGCACACTTTCAACGCTATAGCAGAGTATGAAACCGTCAAAGAAAGATTATGCGATCCACTATTTCATTTAGATTTTTTCAAGATCTTTTTAAATCTGAGGTGCAGAAGTCGAAAAACTACATACTTCATTAAGATTTTATCGATTAAAAAAAAAAACGGAAAATTCTTGGACAATTTTTTCATAAAACCTAAATTTCGACTGGGATTCCATTTAGCAATGGGTCTAAAACCTACGTAGATCGTGCATAAAATGTTTTTTCTTGAAAATCATACTGTTTTGAATATTGAAATTCAAGATGGCGAATCCAATATAGCGACCGAAAGTCGTGAGAATATTAAAAGTGTAATCAATTAGGGATTATTTTTTGCTTTTGCGATTCCTTTACCTGATTACTGATAAATTTAAAGTAAATAAGGTATAAGGAAATACCTCCAAGTAATTTAATGCGAAAAAGATAATAGAAGACAAAATGGCGGACACAGAAGTCGGAAAAATGGTGGAATTTCGATGTTTTCTATTATTCAAATATTTTTTGAACCGAATAAAGAATACTTTAAATAGTTTACGGGCACTGATTATAAATCTATTGTCCGTTTTTCGAAATTCAAAATGGCGGATCGGAATCTCAAAAATTAAAAATTATTGGAAATAATAAATTTTTCCCATTTCTACTCAAAAGTCTAAGCAAAAAAATTATTCTTGCAATTTTTCGTTCCAATGCATTAATCCAAAAAAATGCAAACCGCCGAATAGTCAGTAACCAGAGTCACTTAGAAGCGCTCGGTCATACCGTGCATGCTAAAGATGTACCTTAAAATATCTTGATCGCCTATTTTAGATTCGCTTTAGAATAATTAAACTTTGAACATTTGATAATTTTTTTGAAATTACAGTGCAACCTCTCAATAAGGCCGCTCACCGTCTCTTTCAGTTAAAAGGTTTTTGCTTTGCGTTGAAAGAAGAGAGAGAGCGGCCTTATTCACAGGTTGCACTGAATTTATAATTTTTATATAATTATACATTAGTTATGTATAAACTATATTGAATTATACATCAATCATATATGATTTTGAAAATTTTTGCACTTAGGTGTTAGTAACTTTTTTTTTATCAATTGAGCATTTTTCATGCTGTACTGTGTTTTTATTGGATAATATTCTTATGGAAAATAATAGGTATTGGATTTTGAATTGTGGGTGCAGGTGCACCTACGGCACCCACGGTAGGCACGCTTATGGGGTGAGAAGGTTGGAGGCAAGGGTGGAAGAGGGAATAGGGACAATTTTTTTGCTTAGTTACGAGTAGAAATAAGAAAAATGTATTGTTTTCAATAATTTTTAATTTTTGAGATTCCGATCCACCATACTGGATCCGCCATTTTGAATTTCGAAAATCAGACAATAGATTTATAATCAATGCCCGTAAAAACCAAATAAAGTACTCTTTATCCAGTTTGTAACGGGGTAAATTTATTTACGCCCCGCTAGCAACGCAGGACCTTCCTCTGGTCCTGCTTTATCTTCTTTTGTGTGTGAGGAGCCTTGCCTAAGGCCCCGCTACCGGTGTTGCTCCCACCGGGCTCGGCTACTCAGTTTGTGTGCCAATGCTAAATTGGCACACCCGCGGAGGCGGCGGTATTCGGGATAGGGAAGCTGTAGGGAATTAATTAATACAAACGCACCGGCTGTGTGCTTAAGGCTTATTTAATAAATAAACATAACAAAAACAATACAAAATGTAATAAGTTATCGCGGAAAGGTCCGTTTACGCGAAGAGCAATTAGTATTGCCTCATGCGCAATACTAATTCTCGAGGTGCGAACTGCGCATGCGCACCCTCTTCGCTTCACGCGGCTACACACACACGTGTAGTCTATGGACGACAGATATAGAGAGAGCAGTTCCCTCTCTATACTGCCGTAGTCCGTGACTGCCCGAGTGAGAGCGTCTCTCTCTCTCTCTCTCTCTCACTCGACGCTGCAGTCTATGGTTGAGCGAGAGAGCTGGTTCCTCTTGCTCAACTGCGTGCTCGCAGGTTGTACGAGTAAGAGTGGCTTTCTCTTACTCGTACGCTCATTCTATGATAGTGCGAGAAAGAGATAGATCCTCTCACTCGCACTCGCACAGCCTAATCGGGTTTGCTTCTATTTTCTAATTGCTCGAAGCACGGGTGGCGTGTCGGACCGGCGGAACGAGAAGAAGGCTTGAGGGGAGGACTCCTCCTTTCTTTCTCGCCTATCGGTTTTCCCGCGTAGCGCTATCGATTCTTGATTGATAGCGCCGCGTTTCGCTACGCCGCAGAATCTCGCGCCTTTTTCCCGCGCCAAGCCACCGATCGCTTGATCGATGGCGCCGCGTATTGTCGCGTCGCGAACTCTATTTTTATCGCCTATAGCAGGTGGCTTAACCTCTATAAGCCACCTGTCACAAGTTTAAAAAATATTTGAGTAATAGAAAACATTGAAATTCCAACATTTTTCCGGCTTTTGTGTCCGCTATTTTGTCTCCTATCAACTTTTTTGCATTAGATCACTTGGAGGTATTTTTTTATACCCTAATTACTTCAAATTTAGCAGTAAGAAGGTAAAGGAATTGCAAAAGGAAAAAATAATCCCTAATTGATTACATTTTTAATATTCTCACGACTTTCGGTCGCCATATTGAATCCGCCATCTTGAATTTGAATACTCAAAACAGTATGATTTTCAAGGAAAAACATTTTATGCATGATCTACGTAGGTTTTAGACCCATTGCTAAATGGAATCTCAGGCAAAATTCAGGTTTTATAAAGAAATTGTCCAAGAATTTCTCGTTTTTTTTTTTTTAAATCGATAAAATCTTAATAAAGGATGGAGTTTTCCGACTTCTGCACCCCGGATTTCAAAAGAGCTTAAAAAAATCTACATGAAATAGTGGGTCGCATGATCTTTCTCCGACGGTTTCATACTCTGCTATAGCGTTGAAAGTATGCATGCCAAAACGTGCAGATCCGACATTAATGGGTTAAACTCTGGAACATCGTGTATTCTCTCTGATTTTTACTGCATCAAGTTCGAAAACGGAGACCTATTGGAGGCCTCCAACAGACTAATATAAGTTCGATAGATACGGAGTCGTGTATGAAGGATTAACTAATAAAATTAAGGAAATCAACACCGATAACGACAAAATTGTATACTCACTAACCACCGACGATGTAACTTTCGCGCTAGTAAGTTGGAGAAGCAAGAATTTATACGGAAATACTATAGTAGAAACAAAGCACCATAAACTATTTATTTTAGAAACCGACAAGGCATCTCTTATTTTAAACTAGGAAGAGAGGTGTCGTCCGATAATTTAGACATATTCGCATATGTGAATTCTAGATTTGTAATTGTTTAAAAATATACCAGGACACATTTGCCTATAATCTCATGAAACGACCAGGATATATCGCCACTACTACAGGACAGAAGTGGTACATATTGTCAAATGTGAGCCTGTGAAAATTAAGCTCTATCATGGCGAACACCGTTATGAAGAACTAGAAGTTTTTTGAAACAACAGGACACAATTTTTCACCCCGAAAACTCACATCTTGAAGTAGCATGATACACGGATATCGTGTAACGCCATATTACCAGCCTTTTTCAGAGTCAACGAGGAATGGACAAAAATTATGCCACAACCAGTAAATGGCAAGCCACCTCTAGTCCTAAAACAATTCACAAAGATGACTTAGAAGTATTTAAACCCTTCTTCCCTCGCAAGAAGTGGGATTTTCACTCGACACGACTTAGAACAATTACAAAAAAGGATCCTGTTCCCAACTGAGAAACCTTCTCTAATAAAGGAAATTGCCGGGGATATCCATAGCTAGGATGTATGCGGCGATAGAGGCGCTATCGCTAAACTCATAAACGAAGACGTCATAGAGAAAATTTTGGATTCAGCATGGACAACAGCGTGGAAAAAGTTTGTGACGTTTGGTACAATTAGCGCCGCAATCATTGCAATTTTAACAATAATGCAAACTGTGAAAATGATAGTAGAGACCATCGCAAATGAAGTCATACCCCATTAGATGTACAGTTGTTCGGTGCACCTGTTAGCAGCCATTTAAAATTTTATAGCCAAACAATTCATTGTAATTGCACCACCATTCAAATCCAATTACTCAGAAAATGAAAAAAAAACTATAGATTTGGAAATGCAATCACCAAATCTACCACCAACGCACGAAAGCCAAGACCTAATCACGACATAATCGACGTCAGAACCACGGTTCACAGGTAATCTTTCTTATACACGTTACAACATCTCCGCCTAAATGTGTCTGAGATACGCCATTACCATTCCTAGTACTAATACGCGCTTGCCAGTTGATACCATGATCACCTAGCAACCGTTTAAGCAGAAAAGTGTAAGGTCGGTATGCATCCCATCGTTTTCCCTTTTCCTCTTATTCTTCTCTCCCCTCTTATCAACTCTATACTATTATTAACACATCGTTCAAAAAGTCCCGAGACTAACAACAAAAACAACATTTTTTTTCAAAAATCATTTTTATTCATTAATATAATCTCCTTTTAGAATGATACAATCTTTCCAACGCCTTTCCAACATTTCTATACCATGTTTATAGAAGGATTTATCCTTTGCTTCAAAATAGGCTTCAGTTTCGGCAATGACCTCCTCATTCAAGCCAAATTTTTTTCCCTGGAGCATTTTTTTGAGATCAGCAAAGAGCCAGTAGTCGCTGGGGGTTAAATCTGGCAAATACGGAGGGTGGGGAGGCAAATCAAAGCCCAATTCGTTCAATTTTGCCATTGTTTTCATGGACTTGTGGCATGGTGCATTGTCTTGGTGAAAAAGGATTTTTTTCTTCTTTATGTGCGGTCGTTTTGCTGCGATCTCCTCCTTTAAACGTACCAGCAAGTCAATATAATAATCACTGTTGATCGATTTACCTTTTTTCAGGTAGTCAATGAAAATTACGCCATGTGTATCCCAAAAAACAGACGCCATGACTTTGCTAGCAGACTGCTGCGTTTTTGGACGCTTTGGGCGGCTTTCGCCAGCCATGCGCCACTCAGATGATTGCCGATTTGACTCCGGAGTAAAATGATATATCCATGTTTCATCCATGGTCACGTATCGACGCAGGAAATCCTTTTTATTGCGAGTAAATAGCGATAAAAAGCTCTCTGAATCGTCGACTCGTTGCTGTTTTTGTTCCACTGAAAGCAATCGCGGCACCCACTTGGAAAAAACCTTTTTCATGCTCAATTTTTCATGAAGGATTGTAAATACGCTTCCAGATAATATCTGTGTCATTTCTGCAATCTCACGGACCTTCACTTTGCGATTTTTCATTACAGTTTTTAACACTTCACTCACATTTTCCTGTGTAACGGCTTCCAATGGCCTACCCGAACGTTCCGCATCGTTTGTGTCCGTACAACCACGTTTAAACTCAGCATACCAACGACAAATCGTTGGTTTGGATGGAGAGGAGTCCGGGTAACGTTTTTCAAGCCATTGCTGGGCTTCTACGGTGTTTTTACCCATTAAAAAACAATGTTTTATCAACACGCGAAACTCGCTTTTTTCCATTTTTCAAACAAATTACAAAGTGACTTTACTCTAACCTCGATAACTCTGCTGTCTGTGATCCGATTGACGTGAAATTTTTACGCGTTTGATGTAAAGGTTCGCACTCTATGGAAATGTGGCCAGTTTGGTACTCTCTCTCTCTCTCTCTCTCTCTCTCTCTCTCTCTCTCTCTCTCTCTCTCTCTCTTTCTTGCTCTCTCTCGCTCTCTCTCGCTTTCTCTCTCTTGTTCTCTTTTGCTTTCTCTCTCGCTCTCTCTTGCTCTCTCTCTCGCTCTCTCTCGCTCTCTCTTGCTCTCGCTCTCTCTCGCTCTCTCTCGCTCTTTCTCGCTCTCTCTCGCTCACTCTCGCTCTCTCTCGCTCTCTCTCTGAAAAGGTAAGCTAGTCGAGAGAGATACTACACAGAGCAATATGCTCGCGCGTAGTTATACTATTGACATAACGAACACCAGAGTTGATGACTCTGGGCAGTTTGAGATAAAGCTCACTGGAAATATCACAGTAAACGACGCAGCAGTAGTCTACAACAGGAAATAGGAAACTCTCAATTAAATACTTGCGCAGAGCAAAGTTAGTGCTCTGACGAAAAAAATTGAGTCTGTAAAGCAGAGAATTAGCTTTACGACAGGTGTAAGCAATGTGTTCCTTCCAGTTAAGCTTAGCATCAAAATAGACACCAAGGTTGCGCACAGATTTCTCGAATGACACAAGAGTATTATTTATCTGAACACCATTGATTGGCATGTCAGTAAGCTTATTGATGTAGACATAAGAGCCAAAAATTATAGCTTTTGTCTTAGCAACATTATTTACCAATGAGTTCTACATATGTTTAGAGGTTGGCCAGATAAAATTCAACGTAAATATGGAGGTTATCCGCGTAGGATGAATGACAGATAGTGATTTCAAACATGCTGGATACGTCATTAATGTAAATGAGAAACAATAATGGCTGAAGCACTGACTCCTGAGGAATACCGGTGTTGAGACTGACAAACAACGATGTGTTGCAATTCCGATCCAGCACTGCCTGCTTTCAACCAGTTAGATAAGAGATGAACCACTGAATGCTTGAAATTGAAAAATTATTATTTAATAGTTTTCGCATAAGAGTGACATAACAGATCTTGTCAAAAGCCTTGCTACAATCAAAAAGCAAAAGCAAGGTAAGCCAGCGTCTATCCAAACTTGTTCTAACATCATCCGTAAGTTTAATTAGAGCAGTCTGAGTGCTGTAGCATGATCGGAAACCTGTCCGAAATGGGTCAATAAGTTGACAAGTATAGAAATAATTATATAGTTGTTGATACACCAGACGCTCTAAGACATTTGACTGGTACAGCAGAAGGGAGATTGGTCAAACGTCACCCATGTCTCGAGAAAAGGCAACTTTGTTGATGGTTGTTACGAGTGCTATCTATGATGTTAAAGTTTGCAGCGTTGGACTCCAACGAAAAATCAAAATTTTTCATATTCGTTTTTTCCTAAACAAAAACGTATGAAATAAACAAATATGTAATAAAAATGATGATTAACATTAATTTTAGCAAATTCAACCCCTAAAATATCCCTAAAAAAAAATTTAAGAAAATCAAGTATTACAACCGTTTTTTAAATCTTAAATGAAAAAAGTATGATAAAAAATAAATTAAGTCCCAGAAACCGTATACAAAAAAAAAAAATTGTCAACCCTATCCGAAAATAATTTGAGAGGGCGATGAAAAGTCGAAAATCTAGAAAAAAAATCTGACAGCTTTAATAATACCGGTATCACAAAAATTAAAAGTGTAAACAATTTCTTAGCACATAACTATCTTATAAAAAAAAGGCGTTGAAAAAACGGCTCTGGAATTTACTTATAAGGGGGATAAAAATTCCAAGTTTACGAAAAAAAAATCTAAAAACTTTCCTAATACAGTTAGCACAAAAATGAAAGGTGCAGAGGATTTATTGGAATGTAAGAAAGCAATAAAAAAATTAGCGTTTAAGAAAACGCAACGGAACTTACCATTCAGGGAGATGAAAGGTCAAGATTTACAAAATAATCATACAACTTCCCTTATACCATTAGCAAAAGAATAAACAGGGTATAAGATTACTTGACACATAACATCCCTATAAACATTAACTTTTGAAAAAAAGTTCCGGAACTAACGGTACAGGAAGATAAAAAGTCAAAAATTAAGAACAAAAAATCTGACGACTTTCCTAATACCGTTGGCACAAAAATAAAAAGCGTATATGTTTCCTAGGCACAAAACAAACCTATGATAAAAATAACGTTTAAAAAACCGCTCCGGAACTTATGGTTCAAGAGAATAAAAAGTCAAAATTTACGAAAAAAAAATCTGACAACTTCCTAATACCGTTGGCACAAAAATAAAAAGTGTATCTGATTACTCGGCACATAACAAACCTATAAAATAATTAGTGTTTAAAAACAGCTCCGAAACTTACCCTGCGGGAGGATGAAAGACAAAATTTACGTAAAAATAATCAGCCAACTTTACTAATACCGTTCACACAAAAATAAAAAGCGTATATGATTACTTGGCACATAACAGACCTATGTAAAAATTGGTGTTAAAAAACGGCTCTAGAAATTAACCTTCAAGAGGATAAAAAGTTAAAATTCACACAAAAAAAATCGGACAACTTTCCTAAAACCGTTAGCACAAAAATAACAAGCGTATATAATTACTTAACACATAAAATACCAATGAAAAAATTGGTGTTAAGAAACGGCTCTGACACTTACCCTTCAGGAGGATGAAAAGTCAAAGTTTACGAAAAAGAAATCTGACGACCTTTCAAACACCATTGGCACGAAAATAAAATGTGTATATGATTACTTAGCACATAACGAACCTATAGAATAATTAGTGTTAAAAAACGGCTTCGAAACTCACCCTGCAGGGGGATAAAAAGTAAAAATTTACGAAAAAATAATCAGCCAACTTTCCCTATACCAATGCCACTAAAATAAATAGCGTATATGATTTCTTAGCACATAACAGACCTATAAAAAATTGGTGTCGAAAAACGGCTCCAGAACGTACGCTTCAGAAAGATAAAAAGTCAAAATTTACAAAAAAAAAATCTGACAATTTTGGTTAAACCATTAGCACAAAAATAGAAAGCGTATATGATTACTCAGCACATAACATACCTATGAAAAAATTAGTGTTAAGAAACGGCTCTGGAACTTACCCTTCAGGGGGACAAAGAGTTAAAAGTTATAAAAAAAAACTTTCCTAATACTGTTGAAACAAAAATAAAAAGCGTACACGATTATTTAGCACACAACAAACCTATAAAAAAATTGGCGATAATAAAACGGCTGCGGAACTTACGGTTCCGGATAAAAAATATTTGAAATTAACAAAACAAAATCTGACAACTTTCCGCATACTGTTGGCAAAAAAATACTAAGCGTATATGATTTCTTGGCCTATAACAAACCTTTAAAATAATTGGTGTTAAAAAATGGCTCCAGAACTTACCTTTCCGGATGATGAAAAGTCAAAATTTACGAAAAATAAACCTGACAACTTTCCTAATACCGTTGGCAAAACAATAAAAAGCGTATATGATTACTTGGCACATTGTTTAAACATAATAAAAATTTTTTTTTAAAAACGGCTCCAGAACTTACCCTTCAGGAGGATGAAACTTCAAAATTGACACAAAAAAATCTGGCAACGTTCCTAATACCGTTAGCACAAAAATACAAAGCGTATATGATTTCTTGGCCTAAAACACACCTATAAAATAATTGGCGTTAAAAAACGGCTCCAGAACTTACTTTTAAGGGGGATGAAACGTTAAAATTTACAAAAAAATAATCTGCCAACTTTCCTAAAATCCTTAGCACGTAAATAAAATCGTCTATGATTCTTTGGCACATAACAAACCTTTAAAAAAATTAGTGTTAAAAAACGGCTCCGAAACTTATCCTTCAGGGGGACAAAAAGTCAAAATTTACCAAAAGGAAATCTAAAAACTTTTCTAATACCGTTGGCACAAAAATAAAAAGCGTATATGATTCCTTGGCTCATGATAATCTTATTAATGATTAGCGTTAAAAAAACGGCTGCGGAACTTACCGTTCAGGAGGATGAAAATTCAAAATTCACGAAAAAAGAATCTGACGACTTTCCTAATACCCTTGGCACGAAAATAATATGTGTATATGATTACTTGGCACATAGCAAACCTATATAATACTAGGTTGTTCAAAAAGTTTTAAAAGCGACATCTATAGAGCAGTAGAAGAACCAAAATTTTTACGCCAATTTAATATTTTATCTTTCATATAAACATACCCAAAGTTTCATTCTACTGTCAATTCATTGTTTGTTTACAAGCGATTTGAAGTTGTCGTGTCAGTGTATTTTTTTTACAATGAAAAAAACCGAATATCGTGCAGTGATAAAATTCTTTGTTTTGGACGGTTTATCAGCAACGGAAATTCATACAAAAATGGTGAAAGTTTTAAAGGAATCTGCTCCTTCATTTCCAACTGTGCACCGATGGTTTTTAAAGTTTAGACGTGGTCGAAAAAGCGTCGAAGACGATCCACGCTTAGGACGTCCAAAAAGTGCATCAACACCAGCATTTATAGCAAAAGTACAGGATATGGTTTTGGAAAATCGTCGATTGACCGAGAGAAATTTAGCAAAGACCCTAGACATCTCATAAGGCAGTGTGAGTCATATTTTAAATAAAGTTTTGGGTTTCAGAAAGCTCTGTGCACAATGAGTGCCGCATTCGCTCACAATGGAACAAAAACACGTTCGAATGCGACTTTCTGAGCAACATTTGGAGCGTTTTCGAAAGGATAAAAGGGATTTTTTGCGTTGATTTATCACTATGGATGAGACTTGGGTCCACCATCATGACCCTGAATCAAAACAAGAGGCTAAAGAGTGGTGTCAACCAGGCACTTCGGCACCGAAGCGAGTTCGTGTCCAGAAATCGGCGAAGAAGGTGTTAGCGTCAGTTTTTTGGGATGCAAAAGGGATTTTGTTGGTGGATTATCTCCAAACTGGCAAAACAATAAATTCTGAATATTATTGTAACCTTTTAGTCCAATTGGATAAAAAAATTAGTGAAAAAAGTCCCGGTTTGCACAAGAAAAAAATCATTTTTCATCAAGACAATGCACCCGCTCCATAGCTCAAAAAACCATCACTAAAATAACCGAATTGAAGACCGAATTGTTGCAGCATCCACCTTATTCGCCTGATTCAGCTCCTTCTGACTTCTGGCTGTTTCCACACCTCAAGAAATTCCTTCGTGGGAAGCATTTTTCATCAATCGAAGAGGTTATAGCCGTCGTAGAGGAGTGCTTTTCAGGCCTTGCAGAAAGTCACTTCCATGATAGGATAAACAAGTTGGAAGACCGTTGGACCAAGTGTATTGAAGTTATGGGAGATTAAACTGAGCAATAATAGTGATTTCTAGTAATTAATGTTAAAAAACGGCTTTAAAACTTACCCGGCAGGGGGATAAAGAGTCAAAATTTACGAAAAAGAATTCTGACAAACTTAGACTCCTAATACCGTTGGCACAAAAATAAAAAGCGTATATGATTTCTTGGCGCATAACATACCTATGAACCAATTGGTGTTAAGAAACGGCTCCGGAACTTACCCTTCAGGGGGATAAAAAGTCAAAATTTACGAAAAAAAAATCTGACGACTTTCCTAATACTGCTAGCACAAAAATAATAAGCGTTTATGATTCCTTGGCACATGATAATCCTATAAAAAATTGACGTTAAAAAGACGGCTCGGGAACTTACGGTTCAGGAAGATGAAAAGTCGAAATTTACAAAAAATAAACTGGACAACTTTCCTAATACCACTGGCACGAAAATAGGAAGCGTATAAAATTACTTGGTACATAACAAATCTATAAAGAAATTAGCGTTAAAAAACGGCTCCGAGACTTACGGGTCAGGAGGATGAAAAGTCAAAATTAACAAAAAAAAAGATCAGACAACTTTCCTAATACTGTTAAAACGAAAATAAGCGTATATAATTACTTGGCACACAGCAAACCTATGAAAAAATTGGTGTTAATAAAACGGCTCCGGAATTTACGGTTCCGGATAAAAAATATTTGTGTTACATCGACCTTCCCAAGTTGCTCGAATGTTTTTTAATTTTTTTTGTTTTTTTGTATCACCGCCTTATTTTCCCGTTACTTTCTTTTCTTTTATCTCCCTTAGCTGTTGAGGACGGGCGTAATGAAAAAAATGCAATAAATATACAAAATTTAGAAAATACCGAGGAATGTGCAGATGTTCGCGTCCCTAACGGTCAACGCAAACAACTTAATCACTTTACTACGCCTAGATAATTAATAGACCGAAGAACACTTGTATACACAAAACTTATCTGTATTTTAAATATGAACAAAATAACGCAGATGCTTGCATTGGTAAACGCTTTCTCCGTTTTCTAGTGCTACTAGCAGTAAATCTTAAAGATCCACATAGTAGTAGTTATCAAAAGGGGCATATAGCGCGAACGCCCATGAAGCCTGTCCTATACCTGACGCGTGGGTCAGCGCTCCGTATCTTAAATACCGCAATAATGGCGCACCGAAACAGCCACTTCTGTTGACGATTTTGTCTATTTATAATATATAATTATCTTTTTCTTCCTCTCAATATTGTCCTTTCTCACGCATTTAGCAGATGCGTACATCCACGTGTACATTTTACAGAAAACACGCCTAGATAATAAAATAATTTTATATTTTTCTTAACTCAAATATACCGTAATCCATAAATACTTTAAACTATATTAAGAGTAAACCTGTATTATCGCAGCGAGATAGTAGCGTTGTTGATATTAAGCAACAAACGACATTCTACGTCCCATTTATTTTTGTAATACTAAGTATAAGGAGAGCGCGATGTACTTCAAACTACATTTGACACATAAATAAATGTTTAAAATAATTTTATATAGCATAAGTCATTATGTAGTTTTAATTATATTTAAGTATAGTTAAAATGATCTACGAAAATTTACAATCATTTTAACCTTACAAACTAATTTAAGATAAATTTAAGTTTGAATTTGAATAGGAATAAGTTTATATTTTATTGGTAGCGATAATTATATTTAGGCTAATGTTATATTTGATTCTGTTATGAAAAAATAATTTATGTACGCTACGACATTTTCGATGTAACATAAATGCAAAGGGAGGTACCCGCAGAGACATCTTTTTGTCCACCGAAGAACCAACACCCCCGCTTTAAAGAAAAATCGGACCGCCTACGCTAAGAAAATCGGCCACTTAAAATAGGTCAAGGCCCTCTCGAAATCGGCTCTCGCCAACCGGAACGAATCACGAGACAATCGTGGAAAGGCTCTCACTTTCCCCTCCGCCCCGCTTTTCCATTCTTTCCTCAATTTCTCTCTCTTCCTACCCTTCTCTTTTCCTGCTTGGCTGGAGGGATGACTTATCATCGAAGGCAAGGCGATGAGCTGCATTGCTGCACACCAGAAGAACAGTACAACTCCGCAACTTTCTAACTCTACAACTCTACGACTCTACGACTCTACAACTATACAAAGGTATAAAAAATACAACTCTACAACTCTAAAACAGTATAATTCTACAACTCTAAAGCAGTATAATTCTACAACTCTAAAACAGTATAATTCTACGACTCTACAACAGTGCATCACGAACTGCAGTACAAGTTTAAACGACGGTTGATGCCCGCGGATACCTTCCGACACAGTAGGCAATAAGGAAAACAATTATATTACCTGTAACCAATCGAAATAAACAAAAGTAAGTTTTTATAAATAATATTACCCACTATTTTACTGTTCTTATCTTCCCACTCTCGCTATCATCCGATCGTTCTCTAGGTTCAATTACGTGGACTGTGAGCGATCAAAAACCTTTCCGAGTCGCTTCTCAACTCCAACCATGTGGAGTAGAGGTGACTCAATCCTTAAACTCCCTCACTCACTCACCAAGTAGTTATTAGAAAGAAGGAGAATCGAGCGGCAACGGGCAAAAGATCCCGAGCTATCAGACGTACAAGTCTAGGCTCGAAAAAACCGAATATATTACTAATAGTCGCGTTTGCTCGATAGAGCCGACGTGGCAAACAAAAAATTGGAGGCCCCGGGCAGGGATTTGTTTTGCCTCACACCCTCTTCGATTCTTCTTTCAAAATATTTTTCTTTTTTTCCATGCTTATATATAAGTAACAAACGGTGAAATCGCGAAAATGGGAATATAAAATAAATCAATATTATCAAAAATATAATATAAAAAAATTATTAAATTTGTTACGCGCTGACTTTAACTTTTCAAGTGCAGACATTGACTTGAATCTTTTCATTCCGTGGTTATGATTACAGTGGATAAGTGTCGAAATTTATAAAACGAAACGCGTTCAATTATCAGTAAAATTTAATTAAAAACTTGGCAAGATATATTTTTATTTTTAAATAGTTAATTCTAAGAAACTGTAGTTTTGTTTTATAATTTTTGGTGAATTTTTATTTTACTAAATTTGTAACTTTATGCTTATAACAGCATGACATTAAAATTTAATATTATGTTTATTTATACATTTTTTTTATAGTTCTTTTTTTTATAAACAAATAGATGAAATTTATTTTAAATAAATTAATATCCGTAATATATTTTTATAAATATAATAATTTTAGAAATTGCCAAGTTCTTATAATTAAAAGAGTATTTGCACATAATCGAATACGATTTCAGCGTTCAAATTTTAATCCACATTTATCATTTTACTAAGGAGAAACATAAATATCTTTCTATTACAGTATTGAAAAGATAAATCATATGTTTAATAATATCAAAGAATTCGTTTAAACTCTGGTTTTACTTAAAAAGTAGTTTGATATTCTTAAAGTAGACACAACTTAGAAAAATTAATTCTATTTGAATAAAGTGATAAAAATGATAATTACGTTTTAAGGCTGTTTATATGTTATCATAATTATATATTCGAGTGTAGTTAAATACGCCATATTTTTACTTTTTCATTTTTCTTCGTCTTTTGCATAGTTTTAATTTTATAAATTTAACTTATGTTTTTCTTAAAATATATAGTAATATGATAGTTAACAATATAAGATACCTGTCGAAAATTAAATCTTGCCACAATACTAGTTATAGTCCACTCAATGTCTATATATGTTCATCTATAAGAATTGCATTTTACAAAACAAGTTTTATAATAAATAATTATGTACATAATAAATTGCAGACCTTTTGCTTGATTACTGAAAAATGCACAAGTTTTTTATACTTTTATTAAATAGACTAAATTAGTTTATTTATATTACACTCATTTGAAAATGTAGCCAAATATTTTAACCAATTGAAATACAGCAAAGCAAAAATTAACTATTAAAAGAACATGAATTTCTATTAATTTGTTAAACATTATAAATAAAAAAATATTCTACAAAATAGAAAGAAAATAAGCAATTCAAGCAGTATGTAATTGGCATGAAACGAAGTTTTAAAAAAAAAAGGAAAAAAAAAAAAAAGAGAGAAGAGAAGAAAAAGAAAAAATTATCGCGAGATAAAGAAATGATAAAGAATAATAAAATGAAACAAGTAAATGAGTAATACACGAAATAAAGAAGAATAATAAATAATAAAGAATAAAATAAATGAATAATGAACGAATAATATAAAATAATATAAAATGGAACAATAAATGAATAATAAAATAAAATGAGATAAAATATAAAAATTAAAATAAAGAAAAGTAATAAATACATGAATAAAAAGGAAAAATTACGTAAATAAATAAAAAAAAGGGAAGTGAAATTAGATAAATGAAATAAAATAAATAAATAAATAATAAATGAAATAAAGTAATAACAGAAAACAATAAAATAGAAACGCGAATGATAAAACAAAATAATAAACGGAGCGAAAAAAAAGAAATGCAAAAAGAACAAAACTTTAGCGAACAATGATTGCCGACAGGCAGAAGACACGAAACTTACGAACGACTGAAATATATAAAAATTGAGTGATTTTCTATACATAAATAGATACGAATAAAAGAGAATATCCGAATAAAAAGCAAATATAAGAGAGATAAAAAAAAAAAAAAAAAAAAAAAATGTGTACTAGCGAATCACATAATATAAATGTAACAATAATATAGATTAACTAAAAAATAATAAGAATGTATATACACCAATGAAATTTACCGTATAATAAACAAACTCTTGAATTCCGAGTCTGATCGAATAAATCGCTTCGTTTTATCACTTTTCAGTGGAGAACGCCGGGTATACCACCGGAAAAATAAAAAACTATTCGCAAAAACAGCGAAAGAACCATTATAAAAAACTTGCGGAGAAAAACGGAAAAACATGGTTATCAAAAACCGAATATAAAAAATTGAAAACGACGAAACCTCCACAACTCCCTCTCACAAAAGGTCATTCAAATTCCAAACCAGAATTCACCAAATTGTCCTTCGAGGAGAAAATAGAAATCATAAGGAACAAGTACTTTCCGCATTTGAAGCAGCCCGTTAACGCTGACAGTTTGAAAGCCCTTGGAAGCTTCCGCAAGAGCAAGCTGCTTAAGTTATTTTTCGACTCCCTCTCGCCTTGCGTCGAACCACCAAAACCCACGAAGATCGACCCCTACTCATGAACCGAGCACGAATAACTCGAAAACAAGCCCAGAGCAGCGAAGAATTGAGAAACGAAGTCGAAGCCTTTAACCCATACGTGGAAAGCCGCGGTTCTTTGCAAAACGACTCGGATGATCTGAATGATACGCTAGGGCCAAGACATTCGACGTTGAAAGACGACGATAATAATTTCAGCGTCGACGATCCTAATCAAACGTTGAGACCGCCTATAAGAAATTCAAGCCCCAGCGGCCGAACCATTCCCACAATGACGTCACCATCATACAATACCATCTCACTCAACGACGCGATAAAGCTAGTTCCAGAATTCGATGGCACCAATATCCCGCTTAGCGATTTCTTAGATGGCTGCGACGATGCGAAAGGGATAATAAATTCCGAAGCAGAAGCTAACCTAGCTAAGCTCCTTAAAACACGATTATTTGGTGAAGCACGGAGGTGTCACAAGAATCGTACTTTCACGACCGTGGAACAATTCAAAGACAATTTAAAAATAACCTTCGCCAAGAGAGTAAACGTAAAGTGGCTCCTAGGAACACTAGGCAGCGAATATCAAAGAGATGAAGAGAGTGTGGTAGCTTTTGCCAATCGGATCAGAGATCTAGCTGCCAGAATCCTAGAAGCACAGAAAAAGAACGCAGGCACCATTTCTCCTGAATTCCAAAGAGACACCGAATGTAGCATCATAGAATGCTTTCGGAGAGGATTGAAACCGGAAATAGAGCAAAGATTGGACAGAGAAACCGACATCACCACGGCCATTAAGGATGCGTTAAACATCGAAAAAATGTTCGAAGACAGAGCAAACCTCCGCAGGGCAAACAAAGACCCAAAACCCACCTACAAACGGCAAATTCATTTCTGTCAAATCTGCAAAGAAGATACCCATGATACTTCTTACTACAGAAAAAGAGAAACAGAAAAATGCAAATTCTGCGGCAAAACTAACCACTTAGCAAGCCAATGTTTTCGAAAAAACAACGAGATAGGAAGACCCTTCCTCACCTGCCAATTATGCAGCAAACCAGGGCACGTTGCAAATCAATGTTACCGGAGCGAAAAATGCCAAATATGCTACTAAGTCGGGCATACAGCAAAGCAATGCCGACCTAAACCACCACCCGCAGTTGTCTGCCAATTATGTAGCATACCGGGTCACGTGGCTAGCAACTGCAGACAATCCAAAAACGAAAGGAAAACAAATCCAGCAATAGAAGCGCGAGCCCAGTTGTTTTGCCAAATGTGCCGCCGATCCAGACACACTGCCACGAGCTGCCGCACCCCCCTACATCAAAATACCGCACTATCGTGCCGTTATTGTAAAAAGCCTGGCCACACCATGGCCGAGAGCAGAAGCAGGCAGTTCAACAAAGCAAATCACCAGGGAAACGAACATCGTCTCCAGGAAAAGAGCGCACCAAAGGAGACGCACCGCCCAGCAATACGCTCGACGAATTATCTAGAAATAGACGATGTGTTAGGAGAATTAATGCCATTAAACTTAAATTCCCTGGAAAACTAATACCGTATATATGCGTCAAAATAACCGCAGATGCAATGCCCATCTCGCTTATGCTGGACAGTGGATCCGAGACAAATTTCATAAAGATCGGAGTAATCCCAGACGTCAACCAGATTGACAGAAACCACACCTGTCTCATTAAAGGGATAAGCACCGTCGCAAGAACTACTTTGGGTAGAGTTTGGTTGAAAATAGCTGGAATCAAAACTGAATATTTAGTAGTACCCAACTCTTTACCCATACCGTACCAAGGATTACTAGGATCGTCGCACTACATAGAAAATAAAGCGGTTATAAATTTCAGAGAGAAATACTTTCTACTTAATAACCACCGCATAAAAATCCACCAAAACAACGATCCTTGTTTTGAAATAGAAGACGCCCGCATAACTAATGTAAACGTGAAAGATGCACCGCGATGCTTACCATTTATATGCACAGGGAATTCACAAACTAGCCGTCTGAAGAAATTTTTAATAGATTTCGGTTCAGAAGCCAACCTGATCAAAAGAGAATTATTACCGACCCACTATATCGTCGATATCTCAGAACGCGTCAATCTTAAGGGAATAGGACCAGATCTGGTATCAACGGAAGGAACAACGAAAATCAAGATCCTTGGACAAATTACCACCTTTCAAGTTATCCCGAACGACTTCCAGATACCAGGAGACGGTATAATAGGCGCAGAATTTCTTGAAGATACCGGAGCCATTATAGACTTCGTTGGACAGAAATTAAAGGTGAATGGACAAGAGACCTCCCTCACTTACGAAAGAAATTCAGACTTAGTGGCATCAGAAATCGAGTCTCTCCCCACGACCGAAGGAAACCTGGATATTTTTAGTAACATCCCTTGTGCCTTATCGACTTCTAATGGCGCATGTGATGACTTCGACCTCGAAATCGAAGATATGTCCTGTGAGTCAAACGTGGGCATAGCGCATCAGTATTTAATATCGCAAGCAGAGATGGCGGATGGATTAAATATCCCCGACGAGGGTTTTGAAGAAACAACAACGTTCTACAACACTAGATCAATCGATTGCCGGCACAACCACTATTCCGACACCAACGAACCCACTGAGAACCTTTTGAGGCGGGATCACTTAAATAGTGACGAAAAAGGTTACATTATCAACCTAGTAAGATCGAACAGATTCTTACCAGGAGACGAATTAAAGGGTACAGACGTTGTATCACATCGTATACCGACTACAGACGATGAACCAATTAACGTGAAGCATTACAAATTTCCCCACGCCCTCAAAGACGAGATTAACCGACAAACGGAAGAACTGTTGAAGGCCGGGATAATTAAACTGTCAACTTCACCTTACAATACGCCGATATGGGTAGTCAAAAAGAAACCAGACTCCCAAGGAAGACCAAGATGGCGTATGGTCCTCGATTTCAGGTCTTTGAACGATAAAACAATCGGAGACGCATACCCATTACCAAATATCACAGAAATCTTTGATCAGGTGGGAGGTGTAGAATATTACACTGTTTTAGATCTGGCATCGGGATTTCACCAAATCAAAATGGACCCCCGAGATGCGCATAAAACCGTATTCAGTACACCGTTTGGACACTACGAATTCGTTCGAATGCCCTTTGGGTTAAAAAGCGCCCCTTCGACATTTCAACGATTGATGGATGACCTGCTACGCGGACTGCAAGGAGAGAGCTCATTCGTGTATCTCGACGACATCGTAATAAATGCTAACGACCTAGAAGAACACGATAGGAAATTTAAGCTTTTAGCCGAACGCTTGCACGGCGCGGGGTTGAAACTTCAACCGGACAAATGTGAATTCCTCAAAAGAAAGGTCAATTATTTGGGCCATACATTGAGCGCAAACGGACTCAGCCCAGACCCACAGAAAATTGCCGCCGTGAAATAGTTCCCTAGACCGAGAGACATCAAAAACGTGAGACAATTCTTGGGGCTGGCCGGCTACTATCGAAGATTTATTCAAGACTTCGCGAAAATCTCAGAACCCCTGACCAAACTGCTACAAAAGGATGTAAAATTCGAATGGGACGAAAAAGCCGAGATTTCTTTTAAGACTTTAAAGGAACTCTTATGTCATGCCCCTCTCTTACAATTCCCTGACTTTTCAAAACCATACAACATCACTACGGACGCTTCCGGTTACGCAATAGGAGGAGTTTTGTCACAAGGCGAGATCGGCAAGGATCGTCCCATAGCCTACACCTCTCGACTACTGCGCGGAAACGAACTGAAATACGAGATTTATGAAAAAGAAGCCCTAGCTATCATCCACAGCATAGAAACTTTTAGATCGTACGTATATGGACGGCAAATAACCATCATAACCGATCACCAACCGTTGGTCTGGTTTAAAACGGCAGATCTTAACACGCGTGTTCAGAAATGGCGCGTCAGACTGTCAGAATACGACTACACGATGGTTTACAAACCTGGAAAACTAAATTCTAACGCAGATGCTCTATCAAGGAATCCTGTCGAGTCAGTTTCCCTGCATGTGGTAACGCGCGCTCAAAAAAGGCTTCTTGAAGCTTCTGAAGAAGAGCCCGTTAACCTCCCACTAAGAATGGACTATGATGACAAAGCTGAGTCTCTTCTTAAAACAAACCAGGTGAAAAAGACTCGGAAGGAGAACTTGAATAAAGCTGTCGCCAATGAAATACAGCTCCCGTTACAGAAACGAGTAACGAAAAGGGTTGACTATTATGAAAGCGAAGAATCCGACAGCGACTTCGAAGGACAACCAAGGACAACCACTCGCTACAGTAGCCACAAAGAAATAAAGGAAAAACCAGGACTAAGAGAATCGTTAAACTCCACCTCCAGCGTACCTACTAACTCTTCGACGATGATTACCACCCCAAGATTCGTAGTCGAAGCTAAAGACCCTATTCAACACCGACCAGGAAACATCGCATACTTCATAACAAGTGATGGTTCAGCGTGTGACGAAGGGTCCAAAAAAATTACTAGAACTCAAGAAGATAGAGCTAACTCCATTAGGAGTAGGAGAGGTATGAGCAACAGGAAGGAAAGATCGAAGTTGTTTCTACGCCCTCTGTATTCAAGGTAAAAACCTAGAGTCAATGACTCACATTAAAGACCACATTCACGATGCAATGAATACCCTTCAAGAACCACTACTTAAAGCCGGTCAACGAGAATTTAGCATAGCCAAAAATGAACGGATCGAAGGCCTAGAATGGTCGGAAGTCCTGGCTGTCATTCGCTCTGTGTTTATGAAGACCAACATCAAGATCATAATCTGCACTGGCAAGGTGACCTATGTGCAACCGGACAAGCGCGACGATATCTTCCACGAAGCCCACAAAGCGCCCCTTGGAGGACACAGAGGCGTTTCGAAAACCTTCAACCGAATTCGACGCCAATACTATTGGGAGAACCTTAAAGACGATATCCAACGGAGGATCTAACAATGCCTCGAATGCCCGTTGAAAAAGCTCGTCAGGTTAAAAACCAAACAACCAATGGTCATCACGGATACGCCAGGAGTGCCCTTTGAGAAGGTCGCGATGGACATCGTTGGCCCCCTAAAACTAACGAAGAGCGGCAATGGATATACTCACCCTGCAAGACCAATTCTCCAAATTCTGCATGGCAATACCGATCCCTAATACTCTGGCATCTACCATTGCGGACACGTTCATCAAGAAGTTCATATGCGTGTTCAGCGCCCCCAAAGTCATTCTGACGGACCAGGGAAAGAACTTCCTAAGCAGTTTGATAAATCGTGTCGCAAAAAGATTTAGAATCCGGAAAATAAAGACGACAGCCTTCCACCCTCAATCTAACGGATCCCTAGAGAGATCGCATCATGCGCTGAGCGAGTTCCTCAAACAATATACTTCGAGCGACGAAGAATGGAACAGCTGGGTGGATATTACGATGCTCAACTATAATACGTGTGTGCAGGAAAGTACTAAGCATACCCCGTACGAGGTTATATTCGGTCGATTGGCAAGACTACCCTCGAGTGACCCTTTGCGGGAAGAAGATTTGTTACCAACCTATAAAGGTTACATAATTGACCTTGTTACCCGGTTAAATGGGATACAAAAAATGGTGTACGATAACCTTGTTTCCTCCAAACTCCGGTCAAAAAAATATTATGACAAAACTATTAATCTAAAAACCTTTAGGGTGGGCGACTTTGTTTTTTTATTGTCCGGTCCGAAGCCGGGAAAATTCGGGAACCATTATTCAGGCCCCCATAAAATACTAATCATTAATAAAAATAATATTGAGATCCAAATCAATAAGATAAGCAAGGTCGTCCACGTTAATAGACTAAGAACGTCTCACATTAATTGCGAAATAACTGAAAAGAAAGATAAGGTTGAGAGTAAGAAAAAGAAGGAATCTTTTCAAACACGGTAAATTATTTATGATTACAGATGTACCTGCCCCTTTTGCTCTTTATCATTCCATCCACGTTAAGCCTCATAGGATACGATTGTGGATCGCGAATGATGAATGTCACGACGCTATCGCTAACAGAGGTGGGTAAGTGCGACATTCTCGAGCAGAACGTCTCCGTATCGAAACGCTATGTACAATTGTTACAAATTAACGATTATGCGGAAACCAACATCATACAATGTAAGTTAGAAATACACCGAACAATTTATTACTGCGGAATGAATTCACACATATCGATTGTAAAAAATGGCGAAGCCAAATATCTATACGAAGTGAGCGAACGCTCATGCGGAGATTTGCATAAATCTGGCGTATTAAGATTTGGGGATGCTCATACCATCCAAGGGTTGCGAGTAAATCATACTGCTACCCACAGTATAACGTTCGCAGGCTTCCTTAACACAGACGGTCGCTGTAACGAAGCAAGCTTTTCCGACCCCTACGGAACCTGGGAGTCCGTAGTTTTACAAGAAACCCTTAAGGTTACCTTGGCCTCGTACACAGCAAAGATTAAATTTAATAATCAAATTTTCCTTCGTCCTGGTATAGTCTGTCGGCTGGGTGAAGGAACCTGTTTAGATATGGAGGGAGGATACACTTTTTGGAAGTCGATTCCTGAAGATACATGTAACTTTAAACACTACGGCGTCCTTTACGAGGGTTACGCCAATAAAATGATAGACCATCAGGTAAGTAGCTTCCAGACAGTGTACTCCCTCACAACTGATGATATTACGTTCACTCTGGCAGCTAAAGGTAAAGAAAGTATATGCGGATATACCCTCACGAAAATGGAACACCCAAAACTAATTATTTTCGAGACCCAAAAAGAAAGAATTTTGTTTAAAATAGAACGGTATCCGTCTCGAACTTGAATATATTTGCATATATAAACTCAAAATTAGTATACGTAGAGAAGCACATACGAACACAAATGAAGCAATTGTATCGCGATATCCTTAAACAAAGGCGTAACTTGGAAAGGCAAACCCTGAAAAACGCGCTGTCTATAGCTGTGCAGTTACCGGACGAGTTCGCGTATAACCTCATGCGTGGGCCAGGGTACATGGCCGTGTTGGGAGGAGAAGTGGTGCACATAATCAAGTGCATCCCCGTAAAAGTAAAAATCAAACATGGTGAAAGTTGTTACGCAGAATTGCAGGTAACACATAGAAATACTACCCTTTTTCTCACTCCAAGAACGCATATTCTTAAAAATAAAGGCACTAAAACCATTTGCAACGCCTTACTGCCATCGTATTACTACGTGGGAAAAGCTTGGTATAAAATACTCCCAAGACCAACCGAAGCTATAGCTCC
This sequence comes from Chalcis sispes, assembly GCA_949987625.1. Classification (NCBI taxonomy): domain Eukaryota; kingdom Metazoa; phylum Arthropoda; class Insecta; order Hymenoptera; family Chalcididae; genus Chalcis; species Chalcis sispes. Next base: position 39,620,330 of record OX465095.1, on the reverse strand, counting down.
CACGGTAATCAAACCCTTGACTAGACCCACTTGGAAGTATGTAAATCCCTTAGAACTAGCCACGAATGAAATATACTCAGACAAGGACATCAACGAATTGCAAGAAAGAATCATGTTTCCAGTAGAACGTCCTGCTCTCCTAAACGACTTAGCCAGAGAAATGAACGGACAACCTATAGCAGATCAAGGAGGCACGCTGCTTAAGCTACTAAACAAAGACGCTGTCACGAAATTGGCAGAATCAACCTGGAACCGCATATGGGCCAACTTCATGACATTCGGGTCCATAAGCGCGGGTTTCATCACTGTTTTAGTTATCATCCAAATTATTAAAATATTCATTGAAATGTTCGTTCGGGGAGTCACACTCCATAAAATATTCGGCTGGTCAGCCAGAATGTTCGTAGCTCTACTTGGATCCATATCCCACTTGTTAGTAGCCAACCGACTAAACGAACCTTCGCAAATACAGACTCAAAACGTCACAACAAATCCGACCAACAACCATAGTATTATCATAGAAGTATCCGACGCACCAGGAAAAACCAAAGCAACAATAACCCCGCCATCAACTAAGAAAATACCAACAAACACTTCTCGGAAAACGCAGAAAAAGGAAGATAGTTTCTTCTCACTGATGCCATAACGTCATCACTTTTGTTCCCAGCATGACCGTCCCCGGGTTTGCGGCATTAAGACGTACGCTTGCTGTTCGTTGAACTCTAGCAACCGTTTTTTGGTGGGGGTGTAACATCGACCTTCCCAAGTTGCTCGAATGTCTTTTAATTTTTTTTGTTTTTTTGTATTACCGCCTTATTTTCCCGTTACTTTCTTTTCTTTTATCTCCCTTAGCTGTTGAGGGCGGGCGTAATGAAAAAAATGCAATAAATATACAAAATTTAGAAAATACTGAGGTATTTGCAGATGTTCGCGTCCCTAACGGTCAACGCAAACACCTTAATCACTTTACTACGAGTAGATAATTAATGGACCGAAGAACACTTGTATACACAAAACTTATCTGTATCTTAAATACGAACGTAATAACGCAAATGCTTGCATTGGTAAACGCTTTCTCCATTTTCTAGTACTACTAGCAGTAAATCTTAAAGATCCACATAGTAGTAGTTATCAAAAGGGGCATATAGCGCGAACGCCCATGAAGCCTGTCCTATACCTGACGCGTGGGTCAGCGCTCCGTATCTTAAATACCGCAATAATGACGCACCGAAACAGCCACCTCTGTTGACGATTTTGTCTATTTATAATATACAGCTATCTTTTTCTTCCTCTCAATATTGTCCTTTCTCACGCATTTACCAGATGCGTACATCCACGTGTACATTTTACAGAAAACACGCCTAGATAATAAAATAATTTTATATTTTTCTTAACTCAAATATACCGTAATCCATAAATACTTAAAACTCTATTAAGAGTAAACCTGTATTATCGCAGCGAGATAGTAGCGTTGTTCATATTAAGCAACAAACGACATTCTACGTCCCATTTATTTTTGTAATACTAAGTATAAGGAGAGCGCGATGTACTTTAAACTACATTCGACACATAAATACGTGTTTAAAATAATTTTATATAGCATAAGTCGTCATGTAGTTTTAATTATATTTAAGTATAAATAAAATGATCTACGAAAATTTACAATCATTTTAACCTTATAAACTAATTTAAGATAAATTTAAGTTCGAATTTAAATAGGAATAAGTTTATATTTTATTGGTAGCGATAATTATATTCAGGCTAATGTTATATTTAATTCTGTTATAAAAAAATAATTTATGTACGCTACGACATTTTCGATGTAACATAAATGTAAAGAGAGGCACCCGCAGAGACATCTTTTCGTTTACCGAAGAATTAACACCCCCGCTTTAAAGAAAAATCGGACCGCCTACGCTAAGAAAATCGGCCACTCAAAATAGGTCAAGGCCCTCTCAAAATCGGCCCTGGCCAACCGGAACAAATCACGAGACAATCGTGGAAAGGCCCTCACTTCCCCCTCTGCCCCGCTTTTCCATTCTTTCCTCAATTTCTCTCTCTTCCTACCCTCCTCTTTTCCTGCTTGGCTGAAGGGGTGACTTATCATCGAAGGCGAGGTAATGAGCTGCATCGCTGCACACCAGAAGAACAGTACAACTCCGCAACTTCCCAACTCTACAACTCTACGACTCTACAACTATACAAAGGTGTAAAAAATACAACTCTACAACTCTAAAACAGTATAATTCTACAACTCTAAAACAGTATAATTCTACAACTCTAAAACAGTATAATTCTACAACTCTACAACAGTGCAACACGAGCTGCAGTACAAGTTTAGACGACGGTTGATGCCCGCGAATACCTCCCGGCACAGTAGGCAATAAGGAAAACAATTATATTACCAATAACCAATCAAAATGAACAAAAGTAAGTTTTTTAAAATAATATTACCCACTATTTTACTGTTATTTTCTTTCCACTCTCGCAATCATCCGATCGTTCTCCAGGTCCAATTACGTGGACTGTGAGCGATCAAAAACCTTTCCGAGTTGCTTCTTAACTCCAACCACGTGGAGAAGAGGCGACTCATCCTTAAACTCCCTCACTCACTCACTAAGTAGTTATTAGAAAGTAGGAGAATCGAGCGGCAACGGGCATAAGATCACGAGCTATTAGACGTACAAGTCTAGGCTCGAAAAGACTGAATATATTACTAATAGTCGCGTTTGCTCGATAGAGCCGACGTGACATTTAAAATTAACGAAACAAAATCTGACAACTTTCCGCATACCGTTGGCAGAAAAATACGAAGCGTATATGATTTCTTGGCATATAACAAACCTATAAAATAATTTGTGTTAAAAAACGGCTCCAGAACTTACCTTTCGGGATGATGAAAAATCAAAATTTACGAAAAATAAACCTGACAACTTTCCTGATGCCGTTAGCAAAACAATGAAAAGCGTATATGATTACTCGGCGCATAACAAAACATAATAGAAATTTGTATTAAAAAACGGCTCCGGAACTTACCCTTCAGGGGGATTAAGAGTCAAAATTTACAAAAAAGAAATCTGACAACTTTCCTAATACCGTTGGCACAAAAATAAAGTGCATATAATATTTTTTTGCACAAAATAATCCTATAAAAAATTGACGTAAAAAAAACAGCTCCAGAGCTTACCCTTTAGAAGGATGAAAATTCAAAATTGACAAAAAAAAATCTGGCAACATTTCTAATACCGTTAGCACAAAAATACAAAGCGTATATGATTTCTTGGCCTATAACACACCTGTAAAATAATTGACGTTGGAAAACGGCTCCAGAACTTACTCTTAAGGGGGATGAAACGTCAAAATTTACGAAAAAATAACCTGCCAACTCTACTAAAATCCTTAGCACGTAAATAAAATCGTCTATAATTCTTTGGCACATAACAAACCTATGAAAATATTGGTGTTAAAAAACGGCTCCGGAACTTATCCTTCAAGGGGACAAAAAGTCAAAATTTACCAAAAAGAATTCTGAAAACTTTCCTAATACCGTTGGCACAAAACTAAAAAGCGTATATGATTCCTTGGCATATGATAATCCTATTAAAAATTAGCGTTAAAAAAACGGCTGCAGAACTTACCCTTCAGGAGGATGAAAAGTCAAAATTTACAAAAAAAAAATCTAAAAACTTTCCTAAAGCTGTTAGAACGAAAATGAAAAGCGTATATGATTATTCAGCAGATAAAAAACTTATAAAAAAATTGATGTTAAAACCAGCTACAGAACTTACCCTTCAAGGGGATAAAAAGTCAAAATTTACAACAAAAAAAATCTGACAACTTTCCTAATACTGTTAACACAAAAATAAAAAGCGTATATGATTTCTTGGCACATAACATACCCATGAGCCAATGAGCTAACGGTGTTAGGAAATGGCTCCGGAACTTACCCTTCAGGAGGATGAAAAGTCAAAATTTACGAAATAAAAATCTAACGACTTTGCTAACACTGCTAGCACAAAAATAATAAGTGTTTATAATTCCTTGGTACATGATAAACCTATAAAAAATTGACATTAAAAAAATTGCTCAGGAAATTACGGTTCAGGAGGATGCCAAGTCGAAATTTACAAAAAATAAACCTGACAACTTTCCTAATACCGTTGGCACAAAAATAAAGAGCGTATATTATTCCTTGGCACATAACAAACCTATAAAAATATCGGTGTTAAAGAACAGCTCTGGAACTTATCCTTGAGGGGAACAAAAAGTCAAAATTTACCAAAAAAAAGTCTAAAAACTCTCCTAATACCGTTGGCACAAAAATAAAAAGCGTATATGATTCCTTGGCACAAGATAATCTTATTAATAGTTAACGTTAGAAAAATGGCTGCGGAACTTACCGTTCAGGAGGATGGAAAGTTGAAACTTACAAAAAATAAACCTGACAACTTTCCTAATACTGTTAACACAAAAATAAAAAGCGTATATGATTCCTTCGCACATAATAATCCTATAAAAAATTGACGTTAAAAAAAAGGCTCCGGAGCTTACCCTTCAGAAGGATGCAAATTCAAAATTAACAAAAAAAATTTGGCAACGTTCCTAATATTATTAGCACAAGAATACAAAGCGTATATGATTTCTTGACCTATAACACACCTATAAAATAATTGGCGTTGAAAAACGGCTCCAGAACTTACTCTTAAGGGGGATGAAACGTCAAAATTTACAAAAAAATAATCTGCCAACTTTCATAAAATCTTTAGTGCGTAAACAAAGAGCGTATATGATTACTTGGCACAAGATAATCTTATTAATAATTATTGTTAGAAAAACGGCTGCGGAACTTACCGTTCAGAAGGATGAAAAGTCAAAATTTACGAAAAAAAAATCTGACGACTTTCCTAATACCATTGGCACAAAAAGAAAATGTGTATATGATTACTTGGCACATAACAAACCTATGAAATAATTAGTGTTAAATAACGGCTTTCAAACTTACTCTGCAGGAGGATAAAAAGTCAAAATTTACGAAAAAATAATCAGCCAACTTTCCTTATACCGATGCCACTAAAATGTATAGCGTATATGATTACTTGGCACATAACAGACCTATGAACCAATTAGTGTTAAGAAACGGCTCCGAAATATACCTTTTAAGAGGATAAAAAGTCAAAATTTACAAAAAAGAAATCTGACAATTTTCCTCATACCGTTGGCACAAAAATAAAGAGCGTATATGATTCCTTTGTACATGATAATCCTAAAAACATTTGACGTTGAAAAAACGGCTCCGGAGCTAACCCTTCAGGAGGATAAAAATTTAAAATTTACAAAAAGAATCTGGCAACCTTCTTAATACTGTTAGCACAAAAATACAAAGTGTATATGATTTTTAGACTATAGAAAACCAATAAAATAATTGGTGTTGAATAACGGCTCTAGAACTTACCCTTTAAGGTGATGGAAATGTAAAATTACGAAAAACAAACCTGACAACTTACCTAATGCCGTTGGCACAAAAATAAATAGCGTATATAATTCCTTGGCACATAACAAGCGTATTAAAAAATTAGCGTTGAAAAAACGTTTCCGTAACTTACACTTCAGGGGGATAATAAGTCAAAGTTTACGAAAAATAAATCTGACGATTTTCCTTAGACTATTTGCCCAAAAATACAAAGCGTATATGATATTTTGGCCTATAACACACCTATAAAATAATTAGCGTTGTAAAACGGCCTTAGAACTTACTCTTTAGGAGGATGAAAAGTCAAAATTTACAAAAAAATAATTTGCTAACTTCACTAAAACTGTTAGCACGAAAATAAAAAGCGTATATATTTCCTTAGCACATAACAAACCTATAAAAAAATTTGTGTTAAAAAACGGCTCCGGAACTTATCCTTCAGGATGACAAAAAGTCAAGATTTACCAAGAAGAAATCTAAAAACTTTTCCAATACCGTTGGCACAAAAAAAAAGCGTATATGATCTCCTAGCACATAATAATCCTATTAAAAATTAGCGTTAAAAAACGGCTGCGAAACTTACCCTTTAGGAGGATAAAAAGTCAAAATTTATGAAAAGAAAATCTGACGACTTTTCTAATACCATTGGCAAGATAATAAAAAGCGTATATGATAATATAACACATAACAAATTCATAAAAAAATTGGTGTAGGAAAACGGCTCCGGTACTTACTTTTCAGGGAGATGACAAGTCAAAATTTACAAAAAAAAAATCTGACAACTTTCCTAATACTGTTAACACAAAAATAAAAAGCGTATACTTATAATTACTTAACACATAACATACCTATGAAATAATTGGTGTTGAAAAACGGCTCTGAAACTCACCCTTCAGAAAGATGAAGAGTCAAAATTTACGAAAAAAAACTTTTTAAAAAAAAGACTTTTTTTATACTATTGGCACGAAAATAAAAGGTGTATATGATTAGTTGGCACATTACAAACCTTCAAAATAATCGGTGTTAAAAAACAGCTTTGAAACTTCCCCAGCGGGGGATAAAAAGTCAAAATTTACGAAAAAATAATCAGCAAATTTTCCAAATACCGATGCTACTAAAATAAAAAGCGTATATGATTATTCGGCACATAACAGACCAATGAATAATTGGTGTTAAAAAACGGCTTTGGAACTTACCCTTCAAGAGGATAAAAAGACAAAATTTACAAAAAAAAATCTGACAACTTTCCTAAAACCGTTAGCACGAAAATAAAAAGCGTATATAATTACTTGGCACATAACATATTTATGAAAAAATTGATGTCAAGAAACGGCTCTGGAACTTACCCTTCAGGGGGATGGAAAGTCAAAATTTACGAAAAAGAGATGTGACTACTTTCCTAATACCATTGGCAAAAAAAGAAAAAGCGTAAATGATTACTAAGCACATAAAAAACCTATCAAAAAATTAGCGTTAATAAAACGGTTTCGGAAGTTACAGTACAGGGGGATAAAAAGTCAAAATTCACGAAAAAAGATCTGACAACTTTCTTAATACCGCTGGCACAAAAATAAAAAGCGTATATGATGACTTTGCACATAACAAAACTATAAAAAAATTAGTGTTAAAAAACGGCTCTGGAATGTAATGTCGGTATACAGTTTTGACATCTAAATGCACACAATTTTTTTTTATTTTTATTTTTTATTCTCTCTTTTGCCACCTACACGCATACGTCCGCAAACACTTTAAACTCACATGCCACGAAACCGATCGGTAACGACACTATACCGATCTTCGTTTTCTATTACCTGCACTTATCCTAAAAGTACGGGTAAAGAAGATCAGTGTGCTCCTAAACTGCCTTGCCTACAAAACCCTAGGACTCTAATTTTCAGCCCTAGGTTAAACTAACAATTTTACAAATAAATATACACAAAATAATTTTAAAATAATAGCTTATCCTTCTTAGAAAAGGAAAGTTTTGATGCAACGCAAACTGATCTTGACGAACACGTGCGCGACACTAAGGCACCGGAAAAGTAATAAATTTCCTGGAGACCCTTTTTTTATGCTGCTCTAGTCCTCTTTCACTTGAGTCGCAGAATCTCTATATAAAAAAAAAGGCTATGTACCCGAAATACGAATAACCGCCTTACCGCTTTCTTCTAACGGTCAACTGCATTCTCAGATGTGCATTATATTTTTTTTTCCTTTCTCTTAAAATTATTTTAAAATCAACAGCGTTTATATTTTTTTTTTTACTATTAATAATTTAATTTATACAATTATATAAAAATATTCACAATTAAAAATAGTAATCAAAAATATGCGACACATTATTAAAAAAAAAAAGGAATTTATAACGATTTACATTCCTTTTTGCGATAGTTTTAAGTTATTAATTACACCAGAGGAATAAATAAAATTAAATTAAAAACAATTAACAACTAGATTAAAAACTACAAACTAACAGAGATGTCGAAATGAATAAAATAAAATAGGTGAAATTTAGGCGATTATACTTTCCTAATTTTTAATAAAAAAATGTTTGAGTTATTTATTGCGAACAAATAACTAAATACATAATTATATAATTCGCCACCTTATATTTTAAAAATACGAATTTCTATTGTAGAAAATAAAATGAGTATTAAAAAAATTTAGAAAAGAAATGTAATAAATGCAATAGAACTTAAATTATTATAAAAATACACGATTATGATTTAAATCTGGTAGCACCTCGCTACCTTAAAGATTACTAAATTAAATGTTACTGATTTAAAATAAATAAAATAAAAACACTCGCATACTCGAAACTTGTTAATATTATTTTATTTTGAAATTGCAAATTCGTATTCTTAATTTATAGAAACAAAATTCAACTTACTATTGTAAAATGCACAGTTGAATTTTAACTACAAATTTTATAGTTTCATAACTTTTTATAAACAACAATGCGTATAAAAATCTTGCGCCACGTTTGTTTGCTTAAAACCTTCTTATTTTACAGTCCACTACCTCAGACTTACATTTTAACCAAATAAATTTTATAATCGTTAAATAAATAAATAATCACTGTATTATTGATAATTATTTTTGACATCCAAATAAAAAAAAAATATATTTAATTGTGTAGGATAACTATAAATCAAGTATTTTAGAAATAAAAGGGATTATGTATTTCGAAAATTTATAATCTTACTTAATTGATAAAAGTATAAACGTTATACATAATAAGATCGAAATATGGATTTACCACAATGATATGCAATATTTAAGTTCTAGGTTTATATTATAATTTTTGTTCTAGATGATCAGAAAGCAATAATAGATGGTTGTTTAACTTAAAATATGACGTGTAAAATTTAAAAATATTTGAAATATTATACCTTTTAAAATATTATTATTATATTATTATACACAATAATTCACAAGTTGTGTTAGTATTACAAATAATTTTAAATTAATAGCTAATAGTTTTAATATTGTAGTAAAAATTTCGTTCTTTTTTCGTATCATATCAAAATTTTGCGCCAAATAATATTAAATTATGTAAAATAGCGTCCAAAAACTGTTTAAACTAGTTACAAGTAAATTGTAAGTATTTGGAAGAAAACAAGCTTCCTCTCTCTCTCGCACTCTCGCGACCACCACGAAGGAGGATCTCCGAATAAGGCCCACGCCCCCGGGCCGGGCCCGAATTTTCCGAAAAATCTATTGGTGCGGACAACTCTCCCCCAATGTACATAAATACCGCCGACGCACAGAGTTCGTCGAAGTCAAGCACCATCAGCCGAAGAGCATCGACACCGCCATTCAAGAAAAAAATTGATGGATCAAAACGCGCCGACTGCGCCCCGAACCCGAAGGACATCGTAAGACCCCAGCAGGCAGAGCCCGATCCGGATCACCACGAGCCGACCGCGCCCCAGCACAGCATCAAGTCAACTCGCCAACTCGTCAGAGAGAGAGAGAGAGAGAGTGAAGTGGTCTTTTTTCCTCCTAATAAAAAAGTAAGATCAGCATTAAATATTTTAATTTTAATAATAAATTCATCTTTTTACTCTCTATCTGTTTTCCTCCAAAAAGTCACTGGACTAAATATAAAGTGTCCTTCGACTTTTATCCTTTTTGCATATTGTTAGGTCCTATACCGAGAGTAGACAAGCCTGTAGTGGCTTGTCGCATTCTCAATCCTGAACTTCACACCTGTCCTTTTATAAAAATTAATTCATTCCGCTCGGTGATTCCTTCGGCCGCCCCAAGCCCATGAGCTTCAGTGCTCATGCTTAAAATAGGCCAAAAGCTGCAAAAAAAGCCAATACTTCCAACATTACAGGAACTTACCCTTCAGGGGAATAAAAATAACAAAATTTACGAAAAAAAAATCTGACGACTTTCCTTATACCATTGGCACAAAAATAAAAAGTGTATACGATTACTTGGCACATAACAGCCTTATAAAATAATTAATGTCGAAAAACGGCTCCGAAACTTACCCTGCAGGGGGATGAAAAGTCAAATTCGACGAAAAAAAAATCATTCTACTTTCCTAATACCGTTGGCACGAAAAAAGAAAGCGTATATAATTACTTAGCACATAACATACCTATGAAAAAATTGATGTCAAGAAACGGCTCTGGAACTTACCCTTCAGGGGGATGAAAAGTCAAAATTTACGAAAAAGAGATGTGACTACTTTCCTAATACCATTGGCAAAACAAGAAAAAGCGTAAATGATTACTAAGCACATAAAAAACCTATCAAAAAATTAGCGTTAATAAAACGGTTTTGGTAGTTATAGTACAGGGGGATGAAAAGTCAAAATTCACGAAAAAAGATCTGACAACTTTCTGAATACCGCTGGCACAAAAATAAAAAGCGTATATAATGACTTCGCACATAACAAAACTATAAAAAAATTGATGTTAAAAAACGGCTCTGGAACTTACCCTTCAGGGGAATAAAAATAACAAAATTTACGAAAAAAAAATCTGACGACTTTCCTTATACCATTAGCACGAAAATAAAAAGTGTATACAATAACTTGGCACATAACAGACTTATAAAATAATTAGTGTCGAAAAACGGCTCCAAAACTTACCCTGCAGGGGGATGAAAAGTCAAATTCGACGAAAAAAAAATCAAACAACTTTCCTAATACCGTTGGCACGAAAAAAGGAAGCGTATATGATTACTTGGCACATAACAAACATATGAAAAAATTGGTGTTAAGAAACGGCTTAGAAACTTACTCTTTAAGGGGATAAAAAGTCAAAATTTACGAAAAATAAATCAGACAACTTTCCTAATACCGTTGGCACAAAAATGAAAAGAGTATGTAATTTCTTGGCCCATAATATACCTATAAACAAATTGGTGTTAAGAAACGGCTCCGAAACTTACGCCTTAGAGGGTTGAGAAGTCAAAATCTACGAAAAGAAAATTTGACGACTTTCCTAATACCACTGGCACGAAAATAAAAAGCGTATAGAATTACTTGGCACATAACAAACCTATAATGAACTTAGCGTTTTAAAAACGGCTCCGGAACTTACGGGTCAGGAGGATGAAAAGTCAAAATTAACAAAAAAGATATAAGGCAAGTTCTCTAATACTGTTGAAACAAAAATAAAAAGGATGTATGATTACTTGGCACACAACAAATCTTAATAAAAATTAGCGTTAAAAAAACGGCTTCGGAACTTACGGTTCAGGGGGGAAGGATAATCAAAATTTACGAAACAAAATCTGACAACAACCCGCATACCGTTGGCACAAAAATATAAAGCGCATAGAATTTCTTTGCCGATAACGAACCTATAAATAAAATGGTGTTAAAGAACGGCTTAATAACTTACCATTCAGAATGATAAGAAGTCAAAATTGACAAAAAAAAAATCTGACAACTTTCCTAATACTGTTGGCACACAAATAGAAAGTATATATGATTAGTTAGCACATAAAAAACCTGTAAAATGATTGGTGTCTGAAAACGGTAACGAAACTTACCCTGCAGAGGGATAAAAGGTCAAAATTTACGAAAAAAAAATCGGCCAACTTTCCTAATAACGTTGCCGCAAAAATAAAAAACGTATATAATTACTTGGCACATAACAGACCTTTAAAAAAATTGGTGTTAAAAAACGGCACCGGAACTTACTCTTCAGGAGGATAAAAAATCAAAATTTGCAAAAAAAAAAATCAGATCATTTTACTAATTCCGTTAGCACACAAATAAAAAAAGTATGATTTCTTGGCACATAACTTACCTATGAAAATTGGTGTTAAGAAACGGCTCCGGATTTTACCTTCCAGGGGGATGAAAAGTTAAAATTTATGAAAAAGAAATCTGACGACTTTTCTAATACCATTGGCACGAAAATAAAGAGCCTATTGGATTACTTGGCACATTAAAACCTGAGAAAAAAATTAGCGTTTAAAAAACAGCTTCGGATTTTACAGTTCGCAGGGATGAAAAATCAAAATTCACGAAAAAAAATCTGACAACTTACCTAATACCGTTTGCAAAAAAATAAAATGTGTATATGATTACTGAGCACGTAACAAACCAATAAGAAAATTAGTGTTAAAAATTAGCTACGGAACTTATCCTTCACGAGGGTGAAAAGTCAAAATTTACAAAAAATAAATCAGACAATTTTACTAATACTATTGGCACGACAATAAAAAGCGTATATGATTACTTAGCACATAACAAAAAACTTATAAAAAGATTGGTGATAAAAAACGGCACCAGAACTTACCCTTTAGGAGAATGAAAAGTCAAAATTTACAAAAAAAAAAAAAACGACAATTTAGTAATGCCGTTCGCACGAAAATAAAAAGCGTATATGATTACTTGGCACATAACAAATCTATGAAAAATTGGTGTTAAAAAAGGGCTTCGGAACTTAACCGTCAGAAACATGAAAAGTGTAAATTTACAAAAAAAAATCAGACAATTTTACTAATACCGTTAGCACAAAAATGAAAAGCGTATATGATCACTTAGCACATAAGAAATTAAAAAAAAAATTGGTGTTAAAAAACGGTAACGAAACTTACCCTGCAGGGGGATGAAAATTCAAAATTCACGAATATATTATCTTTCACCTTTCCTAATACCGTTGCCGCAAAAATAAAAAGTGTATGTGATTACTTGGCACATAACAGACCTATGAAAAAATTAGTGTTAAAAAACGGCTCCGGAACTTACCCTTCAGGAGGATAAAAAATCAAAATTTGCAGAAAAAAATCAGATCATATCACTAATACCGTTAGCACACAAATAAAAGAAGTGTATGATTTTTTGGCACATAACTTACCTATGAAAATTGGTGTTAAGAAACGACTCTGGATTTCACCCTTCATGTAGATGAAAAGTCAAAATTTATAAAAAAGAAATGTGACGACTTTCCTAATACCATTGGCACAAAAATGAAGAGCCTATAGGATTACTTGGCACATAAAAAACCTAAAAAAAAATTAGCGTTTGAAAAACGGCTTCAGAACTTACAGTTCACGGGGATGAAAAGTCAAAATTTACGAAAAAAAATCTGACAACTTACCTAATATCGTTTGCAAAAAAATAAAATGTGTATATGATTACTTAGCACATAACAAACCAATGAGAAAATCGGTGTTAAAAATCGGCTCCGGAACTTACCCTTCACGAGGGTAGAAAGTCAAAATTTACAAAAAATAAATCAGACAATTTTACTAATACCGTTGGCACAACAATAAAAAGCGTATATAATTACTTAGCACAACAAACCTATAAAAAGATTGGTGATAAAAAACGGCTCTAGAACTTACCCTTTAGGAGGATAAAAAGTCAAAATTTACAAAAAAAAAAAAAGACAATTTTAGTAATGCCGTTCGCACGAAAATTAAAAGCGTATATGATCACTTGGCACATAACAAACCTATGAAAAATCAGTGTTAAAAAAGGGCTTTGGAACTTACCCATCAGGAGCATGAAAAGTAAAAATTTACAAAAAAAAAATCAAACAATTTTACTAATACCGTTAGCACAAAAATAAAAAGCATATATGATTACTTAGCACATAACAAATTAAAAAAAAAATTGGTGTTAAAAAACGGCTCCGAAACTTACCCTTCAGAAGGATGAGAAGTCAAAATTTACAAAAAAAAATCAGATCATTTTACTAATACCGTTAGCACACAAATAAAAAAAGTGTATGATTTCTTGGCACATAACTTACCCATAAAAATTAGTGTTAAGAAACGGCTCCGGATTTTACCCTCCAGGGGGATGAAAAGTCAAAATTTATGAAAAAGAAATCTGACGACTTTTCTAATACCATTGGCACAAAAATAAAGAGCCTATAGGATTACTTGGCACATAAGAAACTTATCAAAAAATTAGCGTTAAAAAAACGGCTTTGGAACTTACAGTTCACGAGGATAAAAAGTCAAAATTTACGAAAAATAATCTGACAACTTACCTAATACCGTTCGCAAAGAAATAAAAAGTGTATATGATTACTTGGTACATAACAAACTTATCAGAAAATTGGTGTTAAAAATCGGCTCCGAAACTTACCCTTCACGAGGGTGAAAAGTCAAAATTTACAAAAAATAAATCAGACAATTTTACTAATACCGTTGGCACGAAAATAAAAAGCGTATATGATTACTTAGCACATAACAAACTTATAAAAAGATTGGTGATAAAAAACGGCTTCAGAAATTACCCTTTAGGAGGATGAGAAGTCAAAATTTAGAAAAAAAATCGGACAACTTTAGTAATGCCGTTGGCACGAAAATAAAAAGCGCATATGATTACTTGGCACATAACAAACCTATGAAAAATTGGTGTTAAAAAAGGGCTTCGGAATTTACCCATCAGGAGCATGAAAAGTGAAAATTTACAAAAAAAAATCAGACAATTTTACTAATACCATTAGCACAAAAATAAAAAGCGTATATGATTACTTAGCACATAACAAACTTATAAAAAAATTGGTGTTAAAAAACGGCTCCGCAACTTACCCTTTAGGAGTGTAACGTCGGTAAACGACCTCCGTTTTTTTCCTGTGTTAAGTCGATAAGTCTCCTCTCAGCTTTATTTTTCTTTTCTGCCCTTGCCGATTAGCGGGAAAGCGCTTCAATCTCATCGACCACTTGCGTCGAACTATAGTAAATTTTTTTCTCTAATGGTAATTTTTCCCTCTTAAACTTACTTAACGCGCGGGCTATTGACACAGACCGTTTTAAAAGAGACCCTAAGCGTGGGCCGTAAGTTTACGAGTTTTGCCGGAACGGTAGAAAAAACGGTACATGCGCTTGAGTCTAACGAAAGGACACTAGGCCAAACACGTGCACGTCAACTTGGCGCCGAAAACCATAAAACTGTCCCATAAACACTCTTTTTTCTACCCGTAGTTTTCCTATTTAAAATACGTATTTTCTTACTCAAACTTTCTCTGCGTAATACACTATAACATTATGTAAAGAATAGCAAATATTCTTAAATTATTTTATTATAACTATTAACGCAACTTATAACAGTAACCTTCGCTCACCAATACATTACACAGGTAGCGCAATTAAACAATAAATGAGTCATTAAGAGGACTCCGGTAAATAAATTAAGTAACTGTTTTAACTTGGAATATATTAAATAATATTTAAGCAAAATAAAAAGTGCAATGTTTAGTGAAAAGTATAAAAACGGCAATTTTCAAAAATACCTCACAAGGTATATTTTTATACAAATTAAATTTAAAAATAATTATTTGAAATTCGAAAGAAAAAACATAAAAATTACATACAAATTATTGAATAAAATTTCTTATTGAAACTACTAAACATATATCAAATAAAATCTTAATTTTATAAATAATTTCAAATCCAAAAATAAGTTTCTAACAGTTAAATAATTTATTTCACCAAAATACAGCAAACTCTTGCTTCTTGCACGATTTACGACAAATTTATAGTTTTTAATATTATAAAAGGGTAATTATTTTTAAATAAAATAGAACATGTATATTAAAAAAAAAAACATAACTGCTATCTTCAAGTTTAATTAAATTTTACTTTAAATTAATGCAGCTGTTTCTTTTTGAAAATACATAATTACAGTCTGTCAAGTGAGAGCGTGGTCGACTTCACCGACAAGTAATGAGAGATTTCGCTCTAGTTCCTTTGCGAGCCGATAGAAAGAAGCTTTGTCCTTGATGCATTGTCAACGAAGATTTAGTTGTCGTTGATCTTTTGAAAGAGAATAACGTTAAACGCCATGAGTGCTAAGTACGCGTCGCGCTACGAGGCTGTGTTCCTTTGCATCCACCTGAAAGGTCCCAAAATGTCGCAATCAGCGGCTGCTAAATATATGAGAAAGTCAAAGAAAAGTGAACAAAAAAGATGAAAAAAGAATAGTGAATCTGTTTTCGCGGAATCCTGCTTTAACAGTGCAACAAGGACAAGCAAAATTAATGGCAAAAGGTTTAGATATATCCTATGAAACTATCCGAACCCATCTTCATACTCATCATCTGAAATGGCGCAACACAATGAAGAAGCCTCTGTTGACTGAAAAACATGTGACAAAGCGACTCGCTTGGGCGCATGAGAATATTGGTAGAGATTTTGAAAATGTCATTTTTACTGATGAATGTTATACATGGGCACGTTCTGTCCTCACGCGAGCCTGGTCAACTTCCACCAATAGGCTTGTTCAGCGGACCGTAAAACATGGAATAAAGGAGCATCTTTGGGACTGCTTCTCAAAGCAGGGATTCGGCACTTTGCACCTCTTTACTGACAACCTAAATGCCGAGAAAATGATAAAAATCTTCAAAAAGGCTTTACTGCCATCTGCCAAACGATGGTTCATCACAAAAAATGAAGATTGGATTCTGCAGGAGGACAACGATCCTAAACACCGCAGCAAGCTCTGTACTTAGTGGAAGACTCAATCTGGCATCGTTACATTGGATTGGCCGTTGCAGTCGCCCGATGCAAACCCTATTGAAAATGTGTGGGCATATATCAAACGGAAGCTTCGTGGAAGACGCAAATACACTTTGAAGCAGTTGTTTTACGAAATTCTTTGGATCTGGAGATCCTTGCCACTAGAATACGCCGTCAAATTAGTAGAAAGCATGCCTCGGAGATGCCAGGCAATTATCGACGCCGGTGGTGACTGGACACATTATTGACCAAATTGCATCATTGTTTGTAATGTGTACAATGTACATATGAATATGAAAGTTTCATCAAATAAATTTATTTATAAATTAACACGACCACGCTCTTACTTGACAGACTGTACAAACAGAAATAATAAGAATTTTATAGAGAATATCTACAATAGTAAATCTCCTAATTATTACAAACGGCCTGACTATGTTCGTTTTATTGAACAAAATAATAAAATAATTTTTTTTCCTTTCTTTCAAAATAAGAAGATAAGAAACCCCACATGTAATAAGAATTTCTTATACATTAATGAATAATAAGATCTATAAACGTTTGAGATAATTTTAAATAAGTCATTTTATCTTTTTATTAACAAAACCAACATTAAAGTTTAAGCCAATGCGAGTATTTAGAATTTAAGTTAACCTTTACATTAAAATAAAAAAATACGCAAAAAATGCGCATAAAGCAAAAAAATATGTAATTGTGCGTAAATACGAAAAAATAATATATATATATATATATATATATATATATATATATATATATATCATACATTAAACCAAAATGTTTTGTAAAATTAACATTATAAGTATAATATTTTTTTTGTGTTTATTAAAAGTATATTTAGTTAATAATTCTAAAGTTAAAATTATATTTTAAAAACTTAGTAGTTAAAATCATTCTTTTTTTATATCTTAGCATTAATCATGCTTAAAAAAAAAATCACTTTAAATTATATTTTGAATAATTTAAGCAATAATATTTAAGTTAATAGTTAAACATCGTAACAAATCTTTTTATAATTGTAATTATGGTTAGAACTAAGCTACGAAATTGATTCTTTTTTGTAGCCTAGTTAAAATTTTGTACTAATTAATATAAAAATAACAATTTATAAAACATAATAATATTAATATTAGTTTTAAGTAATTACGAAATTTTTGTAAAAGTGGAAAATCCCCTCTCAATCTCTCTCTCTCTCTCTAACTTCAAGACGACGCACCCCCGCAGAGAAGCCCTCCGAGGAGAAGGGGGCCCAAAAATGTTACCCTCTCCAGAATTTTTCCAAAAAGAAGATTCGTTCGGAGCTGCTTCGGGAAAGCGCATAAATACCGCGCAATATTTTCGTCAAGCAGCAGACCTTAGGCAGCACTCAAGAACAAGCAATCACTAGGAATCACTACGAGAATTCGTTTGGTAGCAACGGCAGCCGAAGTCTGGACTATTTTTCAATTTCTGACGTACAAACTGTTCTTTTTAGAACAATTTATTATTTTTTATATATAAAGTTTAGGAGAAGAATAAGACGACAATCAAGAAGAACGAAGAAGAAGACGACGACCAAGAAGAAGGAAGAAGAAGTCAACGACAAGGACAGCAGCAAAAGAGAGAGAGAGAGGGAATTTTTCCACCGCAACCAACACCAAAAATAAAAGTGAGTTTATTATACAAAAATTGTTTTCTTCTTTTCTATAACTATATCCTCCAACAGAGTTTTTGGCCGTAAAGCGGCCGATCACTCTGCTCCAAGTTACATTTTTGTTAGGTCCTCGTCCAGAGTAGGGCTCGAGCCTGCTTCCGATTTGGGAAGAGAGGCTCTTGCAACTGCTCACTCCTGTACTTCCCACCACTCCTAAAAACTCTTTTGAATCTCCACTGCCACCCCGAGCCCATAAGCTTCACTGCTTAGGCTCGAAACGGCAAAAATTGCAGTGTAGACTGAAAATCAGTCTAAGAGTCGCGTACCGACGTTACAGGAGGATAAAAAGTCAAATTTTACAAAAAAAAATCTGACAACTTTTCTAGAACCGTTAGCACGAAAATAAAAAGTGTATATGATTACTTGGCACATTACATACAAATGAAAAAATTAGTGTTGAAAAACGGCTTCGGAACTTACCCTTCAGGGGGATGAAAAGCCTAAATTTACAAAAAAGAAATCTGACGACTTTTCTAATACCATTGGCACGATAATAACAAGCGTATATGATAACTTGACACATAACAAACTTATGAAAAAATTGGTGTTAAAAAACGGCTCCGGAACTTACCCTTCAGGAGATTGGAAAGTAAAAGTTTACAAAAAAAAAATCTGACAACTTTCCTAAAATCATTTGCACGAAAATATAAAGCGTATATGATTTTTTAGCACATAACATACCTATGAGAAAATTAGTGTTAAGAGACGGCTCCCGAAACTTACCCAGCAGCGGGATGAAAAGTCAAAATGTACGAAAAAATAATCTGCCAACTTTTCTAATACCGTTGCCAAAAAAATAAAATGCGTAAATGATTACTTGGCACATAACATACCAACGAAAAAATTGGTGTTTAAAACGGCTCCGGAACTTACCCTTCAGGAGGATGAAAAGTCAAAATTTACAAAAAAAAGATTTGACAACTTTCCTAAAACCGTTAGCACAAAAATAAAAAGCGTATATGATAACTCGGCACATAACATACCTATAAAAAAATTGGTGTTAAAAAATGGTCTTGGAACTAACTTTTCAGGGGTATAAAATGTCAAAATTTACGAAAAAAAATTCTGACGACTTTCCTAATACAATTGGCACGAAAATAAAGTGGTAGTTGAAATAAATAGAACATAGATGTCATACAATAAGCTTAGGTATTTGTTAACATAACGCCATTGAAATATTAGTCGATTTGTGTTTGCATTATAAAGTTATTCTTGATTAAACATGTTAGCTTACGAGCCAAATTCTCGTCATTTGCGGGAGGTTTTAATTTTCTGCTTTAATATGAAGAAATCTGCGAGTGAGGCTCATCGAATGCTCTTAAATACCTATGGTGAGGCCAATATTAGTGAAAGAACGTGACGAGAGTGGTTTTTAACGCTTCAAGAACGGCGATTTGAACGTCGAAGACTAGCATGTCGGTGGAAGAAAGAAGGTTTTCGAAGATGCAGAATTGGAGGCACTACTTGATCAAGACTCGTATCAAACGCAACAAGAATTGGCAGGATAATTGGGAGTGACGCAACAAGCCATTTCAAAACGTCTGAGAGTCATGGGAATGATTCAGAAGGAAATTAAGTGCCGTACGAGTTGAAGCCAAGAGATGTTGAACGGCGTTTGTGTTTTTGTGGACAGCTGCTTGCAAGGCAAAGACGGAAGGGATTTCTGCATCGCATTGTGACTGGGGACGAAAAGTGGGTTCACTACAATAATCCCAAGCGCAGAAAATCATGGGGATATCCCGGCCATGCTTCGACGTCGACGGTTAAACCGAATATTCACGGTTCCAAGGTCATGCTCAGTATTTGGTGGGACCAGCTCGGAGCAGTGTATTATGAGTTGTTAAAACTGACTGAGACAATCACAGGCAATCGTTATCGAACGCAATTAATGGGTTTGAGCCGAGCATTCAAAGACAAACGGCCGCAATACAACGAGAGACATAATAAAGTGATTTTACAGCATGACAATGCTCGACCCCATGTTGCGAAAGTGGTCAAGACATACTTGGAAACTATGAAATGGGAAGTCCTACCCCACCCGCCGTATTCTCCAGACGTTGCTCCCTCGGACTATCACTTGTTTCGATCAATGGCACACGGCCTGGCTGACCAGCACTTCCGGTCTTATAAAGAAGTAAAAATTTAGATCGATTCGTGGATCAATTCAAAAGATGACCAGTTTTTTTAACGCGGGTTTCGTATGCTGCCCGAAAGATGGGAGAAAGTAGTTGCCAGCGATGGACAATACTTTGAATCATAAATGTATAACCAGTTCTTTACAATAAAGCCTCGTATTTCGGAAAAAAACGGCGGAAGCAAAGTTGTACACCCAATATATATATATATATATATATATATATATATATATATATATATATATATATATATATACAGGGTGCGCCATCTAGACAGGACCTATTTAAATGTTAAATAACTCCGCCATTTTTCAGCCGATTTTGGAAAATGAACAAGATTTATTTACGATATACAATGCCATTTATTGACAATTCACTCAGAATACAATATCGATCAAATGACCACCTCCATTAGACACACAAAAAGCGGCCCTTTTTTGGGCATTTTGCATTGTATTTGACAACATTTCGGGCGTAATAGCAGCAATTTCCGCTGTGATATTAGCTTTAAGTTCTTCAATAGTCTTCGGTTTGCTGGCATACACCTTACTCTTCAAATAGCCCCACAGAAAAAAGTCCGGCGCCGTCAAATCCGGCGAACGAGGAGGCCATTCCAAATTACCCTTTTTCGACACAACGCGTCCCGGGAACTTGCTCTGCAAAAACTTGTCCGTTTCCAACAATCTTTGAGTAAATTGCACTTTGTATGGAAAAAGATTGAGATCATCCTTCAAAATTCTTCTTAAAGTGGTTTCGCTCATGTTCAGCTGCTGAGAACGACGGCGATACGACACACTTGGATTTTCGGCAACACTCTCTCTAATCGCTTCAACAACTTCATTGGAGCGTCGCGGACGCGGTCGAATGGGTCGCGGGCGAGTAGCTACAGACCCGTGTTCAAAGAAATTTTTCGCCAAAGTAGGAATTGTCTTAGCGGAAGGCGCCGAATGTCTCCCATATTTTTTACGATAAGCACGCACAGTTTTCACAGTTGAACGATTGTTTTCAATGAACAGCGCTACAATTTCAGCCCGCTTTTTTGGCGTAAATCGATGCATGACTAAAATGGCAATGACTGACGTTTCAGAATCTGGCTGATTTGTCAAAATCAGCTGAAAAATGGCGGAGTTATTTAACATTTAAATAGGTCCTGTCTAGATGGCGCACCCTGTATATATATATATATATATATATATATATATATATATATATATATATATATATATATATATATATATATATATATATATATTTATTTAGTTGAAATTTTAATTTATCAAAATGATTAAATAAATCAACGGTCGTTCGACGATTTAATCACATCTTCTTGATTTTTGCATATAAATAGTACGTTTTTCAAATTTTTAATTCTCACTTCAATTTAAAGCCTTGAAATTGTGAGGATACGTGATATTAATAAAATAAAATAACTAATTTTCTATATAGTATTGCTTGCAGCCTTTATTTTTATTCTAATACAATAATCATAAGGAATTTTATCAATAATCATAAATAATCCTGTGAATAATGTTATATAATTAAAATTTTAAACAGGCATGATAAAATAAAAAGGCACTTTTATTAAAATATTTTATGGATTGAAGTAGTAATAATAAACCTATATGTATCAAAATATTTTTATATAGAACTCATGTAGTTCTTTCCGCGCGAAGCCCGGCCGTCGGATCGCCGTGGCACGCGAAGGAATGGCTTACGAAACCTTTCTTAGAGATTGTAAAGAGTATTTTTGGATTGTTATTAAATGAATAACCTATTATTTCATAATAATATTAAGGTTTGTTAAATTTAAAAAATATAATATTATAATACAAAATATAATATAAATACTCAATACATTTTAACAAAATATTTTAAGTATAATAAAGCGTGACCATTGGATATATAAAATCTTTAGATAATAAATAAGCAGCATAAGGTTAAGTTTAATAAAACATTCATAAATTGAAACATTCATAAAATAATATAATAATATCATACATAGGTAATAACAAAAATTTCTTTTGTAAACAAAAAGAATATATAGTTAGTTTATATATCTAATTAAAGTAGAAATTATAGGATAATATCTGCTTGATGATTTATAATGATTAAATAATTAACTTTCACTGAGTATACAATAATAATTTTATTTTACTTTACATAACCAAATGATATGTATGCAGAATATTTGGTTTTATATTTAATTTCAATTCATAATATCTTTTTATGTAATTGAATTATACGCTAATACCTAAGGCGCAATTTATAGATAAAATGAGGTTGACATTCATAGTATTATTTTGTAAATATGTGAGATAAATGATGAGTAAATCGAAAAGGAATCGTTATTTTGCATGGTTAAAATGTTATTTAAAAAAACTTAAATATATTATAATAAATTATTATGATAATAATACATATGATAACTGAAATTTTTATTTATAAATCAATCCATATTAAATTATTTATATTTTTCCAGATTATTCTTAAAAATTTTGTATTCAGAAATTTAAATGAAATTTTTAAGCTGCTCAATGAATTTTAGCTTAAATAATATAAAAAAATATCATATTATTCAATTTCTAAAAGGGAAGTAATGACATCCTTTTTACGCGGAAAGTTATCAGATTTTTTTTTTCGTGAATTTTGACTTTTTATCCCCCTGAAATGTAAGTTTCAGAGCCGTTTTTTTAATACCAATTAATTCATAGGTATGTTATGTGCCAAGAAATCATATACGCTTTTTATTTTTGTGCCAACGGTATTAGGAGTCTAAGTTTGTCAGATTTCTTTTTCGTAAATTTTGACTTTTTATCCCCTTGACGGGTAAGTAAGTTTCAGAGCCGTTTTTTCAACGCCAATTTTTTTATAGGATTGCTATGTTTCACGGAATTTTGTACGCTTCTTATTTTTGTGCCAACGGAATTAGGAAAGTTGTCAGATTTTTTTTTTGTAAATTTTGACTTTTCATCCCCCTAAAGGGTAAGTTCCGGAGCCCTTTATGTATCAACAATTTATTAAAGGATTGTTATCTGCCAAGGAATCATATTCGCTTCTTAATTTTGTTAACGGTATTAGGAAAGTTAAACGATTTTTTTTTTTTGAATTTTGATTTTTCATCCCCCTGAAGGGTAAGTTCCAGAGCCGTTTTTTTAACGCCAATTTTTTTATAGGATTGTTATGTGCCACGGAATCATATACGCTTTTTCTTTTCGTTCCAACGGTATTAGAAAAGTAGTCAGATTTTCTTTTCGTAAATTTTGACTTTCCGTACCTCTGAATCGTAACTTCCGGAGTCGTTTTTTTAACGCAAAATTTTTTATAGGATTGTTATGTGCTACGAATCGTATATGCTTTTCATTTTAATGCAAACGGTTTTAGGAAAGTTGGCAGATTTTTTTTTCGTAAATTTTGACTTTTCATCCCCCTGAATCGTAAGTTTCAAAGCCGTTTTTATAACACCCATTTTTTTATAGGATTGTTATGTGCCAAGTAATCATACACGCTTATTTTTGTGCCAACGGTATTAGGAAAGTTGTCAGATTCCTTTTTCGTAAATTTTGACTTTCCATCCCCTTCAAGGGTAAGTTTCAGAGCCCTTTATTTATGACCAATTTTTTATAGGATTTTTATGTGCCAAGAAATCCTATACGATTCTTATTTTTGTTAACGGTATTAGGAAAGGTGTCAGATTTTTTTTATCGTGAATTTTGACTTTTCATCCCCCTGAAGGGTGAGTTTCGAAGCCGTTTATTTAACACCAATTTTTTTATAAATTTGTTATGTGCCAAGGAATTATATACGCTTCTTATTTTTTTGCCAACGAATTCAGGAAAGTTGTCACATTTCTTTTACGTAAATTTTGACTTTTTATCCCCATGAACCGTAAGTTCCGGAGCCGTTTTGTCAACGCCAATTCTTTTATCGGATTCGTATGTGTCAGAGAATCATATACGCTTTTTATTTTTGTGTCAACGGTATGAGGAAAGTTGTCAGATTTTTTTTTCGTAAATTTGGACATTACATCCCCCTGAAAGTTAAGTTTCGGAGCCGCTTCTTTTAACACTAATTTTTTTATAGGTTTGTTATGTGCCGAATAATCATTTACGCTTTTTATTATTGTGCCAACGGTATTAGAAAAGTTGTCAGATTTTTTTGTTGTAAATTTTGACTTTTCATCTCCCTGAAGGGTAAGTTCCGGAGCCGTTTTTTCAACGCCAATTTTTTTATAGGATTGTTATGTGCCAAGTGATCGTACACGCTTTTTTTTTTTATTAACGGTATTAGGAAAGTTATCAGATTTTTTTTTCGTGAATTTTGACTCTTCATCCCTCTGAAGGGTAAGTTCCAGAGCCGTTTTTTGAACACCAATTTTTTTATAGGTTTGCTATGTTCCAAGTAATCATATACGCTTTTTATTTTTGTGTCAACGGTATTAGGAAAGTTGTTAGATTCTTTTTCTCGTAAATTTTGACTTCTTATTCCCCTGAAGAGTAAGTTTCGGAGCCGTTTTTTTAACGCCACTTTTTTCATAGGTTTGTTATGTGCTAAGTAATCATATACGTTTTTTATTCTTGTTCCAACGGTATGAGGAAAGTTGTCAGATTTTTTTGTCGTAAATTTTTACTTTTCATCTCCCTGATCCGTGAGTTCTGGAGCCGTTTTTTTAACGCTAATTCTTTTATAGGATTTTCATGTGCCAAGTAATCATATACGCTCTTAATTTTTTTTAACGGTATTAGGAAAGTTGTATGATTATAGTGTAAATCTTGACCTTTCATTCCCGTGAAGGGTTAGTTCCGGAGCGGTGTATTTAACGCTTAGTTTTTTATTGCTTTCTTACGTTCCAATGAATCATATACGCTTTTTATTTTTGTGTCAACTGTATTAGGAAAGTTTTTAGATTTATTATTTGTCAATTTTGACTTTTCATGCCCCGAAGGGTAAGTTCTGGAGCCGTTTTTTAAACGCTGATTTTTTCATAGGTTTCTCATGTTCCTAGAAATTGTATACAGTTTTTATTTTTGTGCCAACGGTAATAGGAGAGTTGTTAGTTTTTTTTCAAAAAATTGTGTCTTTTTATCCCCCTGGAAGGTAAGTTCCGGACCGCTTTTGTTGACGCCAATTTTTCCGTGGATTTCTTATGTACCAAGAAATTATATACATTTTTTTTTTCCAGCGTTATGAGGAAAGATGTTGGAATTTTTTTTATGTTTAAACCTTTAATTCTCGTAAAGGGTGAGTTCCGTAGCCGTTTTTTTATCGCTAATTATTTTATAGGATTTTTATGTGCCAAGAAATCATATACTATTTCTATTTTCGTGCCAACGGTATTATGAAAGCTGTCAGATTTTTTTTTTCAAGAATTTCGACATTTTATCCCCCTCAAAAATTATTTCTGGAAAGAGTTGACAAATTTTTTGTTGTAAACGGTTTCCGGGACCTTATATATTTTTTATCATACTTTTTTTTTTTTTTTCAAATTATAAAAAACGGTTGTTATACTTGATTTATTTACATTCTTTCTTAGCGGTATTTTAGGGGTTGAATTTGCTGAAATTAATCTTAATGATCATTTTTAATACATATTTGTTTATTTCATATCTATTTTATAGATAAAAATTGAATATGAAAAATTTTGATTTTTCGTTGGAGTCCAACGCTGCAAACTTCAACATCATTGCTATCTTTCAGACAGACGGCAGGTGGGACTCTTGTTAAGAGTCATTAAATAGACGGCAGACTAGCAGACCTAAAACTGGGAAAACCGCTGGATCGTGGGACACCGTCGTGGCCCCTCTCCTGAGAGGAAGAGTGATGCACAGCACTTTTCACTTCGTCGATACTAACAGGACAGAGATTATACTGGGAATTATAGTTTATGCTGGTATTAAGTAAGTCTAGGAAGGAGTCAACAGTAGGTAATAGTAGGTACACCAGGGTCAAATACTAAGCTGCCTAAAAAATTATTTAAGTCATCTGTAGAGAAGGCATGGTGAGAGTCAGTAGGGGAAGAGCAGATGTTAAGGTGGCGTAGTTCCTTTCACAGGTGAGTAGGATCAGTAAGTTTTGTACATCTGTTCTGGAAGCAAAGGGAGCGAGCAGAATCAGTTTGTTTGTGAAAGACGTCGCGTGCTATTCTGTATTTTCGATGGTCTAAAGGCAGTCTAGTACGTTTGTAACGTCTGTATAATCTATCTTTACCATGTAGAAGATTAAAAAGGGAAGGAGTAAACCATGGACTATGAGCTTTCTTTCAAGTGATAACCTTAAGTGGCACAAATGTAGTGATAGCTGATCTAAGCGTTCATATAAACAGTGTAGGTGAGCATCCAGAGAAGAGTCACTTGCACGTATGGGACAATCCAAGGAGCAAAAATAATTGAGAAGAGCTGCAGTGCTTATGGAGCTGTAGTAACGAAAAGTATATCTACGGAAAAGCGTCGGTCGTGAGAGTGAGCATTTAACAGTCACAGTTTTAATTATTTTATTAAGTCATATCCGTTGGTAAAAGGAGTGGTAGTTTTTCAGTAGTCAAGTACAGCATCATTGACGTTCACCAGACATAGGTCAAGCCAAGTATCAGTTGTGGGAGTGTGATGTGTATTGCCATACGGCATGGAAAAGAGGGAGTGCTCATCGATAAATGATTTCAAAAAGTTTGCATCATCGCTGTTGGATAGCTTGAATCAGCATTGAAGACACCGAGTAAGATATTAGTACTATGGTTATGCATTAAGGTAAAGACGGTAGGTATAAAGTCTAAGTATTCTAAGAAAAACGCATGAGGTGGCCTGCACATAACACTGATAAAGATAGAGGGAGAGGTCCAAGATGTATGTTCACGAAATAAATATTTTGTAAGCCAGGTCTATCAGATATGTGTAGAAGAGCATAGCACGGTACACGATAATGAGTTATCTACAAATACTGCAACGTCACTCCCTCCTGTATTACGATCGCAGCGATAAAGAGTATAATCTTCGAGAGCCACAAAAGAGTTATACACAATGGGACCAAATTTAGTTTTTGTCACGGCTGCTACACGAAATTACGAGGGCGGTTTAAATATGATCGAGGCAAATGCTCTGACACGTTTATTTACTATCAAAAAAATTTATAAAAATTTACAGTTTTTCTAGGTACTCCGCCTTATAAGTTGCGCATTTTGTCTATCTTTCCGGAAGCTTTTTGATGCCGGTATCGAAGAATTCCTTGGGCAACTCGGACAGCCATGTGAGCACGAATTCCTCTACCTCGTCGTCGGTGTTGAATCCTTCACCTCCGAGGGCTTCTTTCAGTGATCAAAACATGTGGTAGTCGCAGAGTGATAGATCCGGACTGTAGGGGGGGTGTTCGAGTACCTCCCACCCCAATTTCGATATTATATCGAGCGGGAGACGCGCGGTATGAGGGCGCGCGTTATCCTAGAGAAGAATCGCACTTCGTGCTGGAACGCTCCTCCGTTTTAAGCAATGAGCGGGTTTTACGTGTGTTTTCAGGAGTTTAGAGTAGTATGCAGCATTGATGAAATGTTGAATGCGTAGGTAATCGACGTACAGCACGCCCCACCGGTCCCAGAACACAGTACACATAACCTTACATGCGGACCTGGTTGTCTTCGCTTTGACTGGCGCCCCTTCCTCCTTCTTCCTCCACTCTTTAGATGAAACCTTGCTTTCGGGAGTGTAATAGCGAATCCATATCTCGTCTGTAGTAAAGATTCACGTTAAAAAACCGCCCCCCTCCAATTCGTATCGCGTCAGCAAGCGGCGACAAACTTCCAACCGCGTGAATTTTTGCTCGAAGTTTAACAGTTTAGGAACCCATCGCGCCGTTATTTTGCGATATTGAAGGTGTTCGTGGATGAAAGACGCTACACTACTAATACTGATGCCGAGTTTAGCCGAAATGTCTCGAACATTCATCCTACGGTCCTCCAAAATGAGTTGTTTTACGCGGCAAATGTTGTCTGGTGTGATGCGGCTCATTCTCGACGGTTTGGCGACCATCCTTAAATTCTTTGGCCTATTCAAACACAGCAGCCCCACTCAGGCACTTACTACCAAACTGATTTCGCAAACACAGAAAAGTTTTCATGTTTTTAACGCCTTTCCAAATTAAAAAACGAATGACAATACGTTGCGCAATGGCGGTCGGCACTTGACGTTCACTCATGGTCGCAGCACGCGCGTGAAACATGCACTTCCAATAAAAACTATGCCACACTGTTCGTAAGGGACCCAGCTATCACATACTCAAGCCACGTCCTTCAAAACATACATGCGCGCCATCTACAGCGTTTGTCTTCATCATATTTGAACCGCCCTCGTACATATATATCCGTTATTCATATTATAATCTGAGCGACTACTAACGAATAAAAATATTTAGTGCTTGTTAATTATTAACATCTTTTGATTATTCTGTAAAATTTTACTAAGCTTACATCATTAAGAGATAACAATGATAAGACGATAAAGATATGTGGCCTGTGCCTTTTTGAGGCATACACAGCAGGTGGGCGCTCCGTATCAGCTCCGTTGGCTCCAGCAACTTGAACAATGTGTCTAAGACACACAATAATAGTAGACCATCATCTCCTTCCATTCTTGTGACATCATCTAATGATCTTTTAAGCGCACTCATTACGAAAATAGATAAAATAGATACAACGATCACCACCATGGGCTCACAGATGAATACACTGGTAACTGGGTTCAACTCGCTGGAAACTAAAATGCAAGACTTATTTACTGGCTTGAATCAACGAATGGATGCTGATGAGCAATATATTAACCAATTGCAGCAAGATCATCTTCAAGCAAAAGGTGACAGTCTAATGGCAGCGACTACCAACAACACGCGCCATCCCTGGCTTTAGATAACCTTAAACTATTGGATGATGCCAACCGTAAGTTGTCTGCAAAAATATTGCAGTTAGCACTACAACAACAGCGTATGGCGCATGCATCTGAGATTTCCTCAGTTGCATTCTCCTGCATAAATTCGTTAAATTGCAGCTGGAAGCTTCAGCAATATTTTAATCAATAGATGTTACTATGTAACGCCACTGGGGATTAAGGTGGCGTACAAATGTAAACCGGAAGCGGGTGGGTTGCTTGCTAGTGCAAGGTAAAACTACTGATTAACATGAGCACACGAACAAATACGTTTATTTAAACTAAAATTACAAAATACAAGAATTTATCGCGTTTTTACGCGAGCCCAGGGCGCCAGCTACAATCGTGTAGCGTGATTTCTTGTGCGGCAAATACGTTGCGCGGCTAACTCACGGTTAGAGCGGTCGCGGGCGTCCAGCTCACAATAACGACCGAAAATGGCGCGTAACACGCGGCGCGGTCGTACACACGCAGCCGGAAAGGATACGGGGACAGTTCGGGGAAGATGTGCCTCCTGGCAGCTGCCACTGCACCTTGGCACTCACCAGCTATTCTCTTACGCACGTTTACTACCCGGACGCTCGCTCGTTTGTATTGCTTGACAAAACTCAGTCTTACTTCGCGACTACTGTCGATGATTATCCCAAACGGAGTGTCGACTGCTCGCTAATTGTGACTTTTTGCTAAAACGGACCCGAACGGAGTGAACGAGAAGTTCTTGCGTAGCACTCTCGCGAGCGCGGATTTTAGATCATCGTTTTGCGCCGGCGCAACGTACGTATAAAGTACGCTACGCGACGCAGCCGCCGCGCGCTTAGCGCTGTCGGCAGTTGACATTACTGCTCGCAAGCAGCGCGCGTTAAGGTTATCCGCTCGCGAGTGCCAGTGTTGTTGTGTCTTCCCTGGAGCGGCGAGAATCTACCTCCGACGCCCAGAGAGTCCAGGTAAGTCGACGCGTTCCATGGCTAGTAGGCGTCGACTAATTTGTTTCTTCTTTTCTTTTTCAGGTGCGGCAGTACGGCGGATTAACGGCTGCGAATTGAACGATGAGCGGTGGAGAAAGCGAAGCAGCGGTGTCGGTGACAGCGATAGCCTGCTCGCAGCGGCAGCGAGGCAACACTATTAGTCACCTCCAGGTGCGTAATTACTTGCACTGAAATGCTGTGCTTATGTGTTGTTGCTTGCCTTCTAACCTCCTCTTCCACTTTGCTATGATGTTGTGTGGCAGCTTGTACTTCCTTCCCAGGAGGCAGCTGCTACTATTATTTCTTCCTTGTTTAATTGCTGTCTGGGACGTTGCAGGTGCGGGAACCACTACAAGGACAGGAAGGAGCTTGGAGAGGAACCCTGCTGCAGTGTGTGCGAGCACTGCAATCGCGTATTCATGGGCTCCTGAGACTGGCTCCTCGCTGAAGCCTTTACTGGAGCTCGAAGCCCATGTACCTGGTGAAGGTAAAGTATGTACAGCCCTGCGTGGCTGTTAGTTAGGGTCAAGCGTGGCAGTCCTGCGCGACTGCCTAGATTGTAAAAGGGGGGTATTTCAGCTACAAGGAGGCGCACAAGCTATGCTTTGGCTTCCTCATATGACTGGTGCAAAACACCACGTCACAACTATCACTGATGAAGACATACTGTCTGTCAAAAAAGAACCGGGAATTTTAAATTAAAACAACATTTTTACGTTGAATAATGATAATTTATTGGGTCGCCTTCAAAATAGGCTACATTTGCTCCGATGCATCTATGCCAACGGCACTTACAAACATCGTAACATTTTTTATAGGCGCTTTTCGGGATGGCCTTCAGTTCGCGCACCGTATTTTGTTTTATGGCTTCAATGGACTAAAAACGGGTGCCACGGAGCGGCAATTTAAGTTTTGAGAAGAGGAAGAAGTCACAGGGAGCCAAATCACGCGAATACGGTGGTTGTTTAAGCGTGTTCGTTGAGTTTGTAGCGAGAAAGTCGGTCACAATCGTAGCTCGGTGAGACGGCGCGTTATCGTAGTGCAAAATCCACGAGTTGTTCGCCCACAAATTTTGCCGCTTCTTACGGATACGCTCATGCAAACGTTTCATAACGCCTAGGTAATACTTTGTTTACGGTCTGACCCTCTAGAACGAATTCGTAGTGCACCACGCCACGGGTATCGAAGAAAACAATGAGCATCACCTTCACTTCTGAGCGGCTTTGGCGTGGTTTTTTCAGTTTCGGCTTGTTTTTTCCCACCCATTCCGATGTTTGCTGGCTTGTTTGCATATCGTATTCGTACACCCACGTTTTGTTACCAATTATGATGCATTCCATGAATGCGGGATCGGAATTGGCGCGATCCAGCATGTCCGAAGTAACCTGTTCGCGATAGCGTTTTTGAAGGAAATTAAGCTCTATTAGAACGAGTCTTGCGGCCACCTTTCTCATGCCTAAAATATCAATTAAAATCATGCGTGTGGAATTGTGGGATATCTCAAGTTCATGTGCTATCTCTCTCAAGCTGGTATGACGGTTTTCAAGCACCATTTCCTTAATTTTATCGACGTTATCTGCGGTCGAAGCCGTCGATGGGCGTCCGGAACAAGGCAAGTCTTCGACGATTTCACGACCCTTCTTGAAGGCTTTGTACCACTAATACGCACGAGTTTTCGATAGTGCTTTATCACCAAAAGCCTTTTGCAACATTTTCAATGCATCGGCACACGAAATTTCATTCGCAACACAAAATTTTAGACAAATTCTTTGTTCAACGTAATCACCTATTGTAAAAAATCGGCACGCACTATTGTCATCGACTGACTTAACCAGCTACTGTAAACACACTCGTTGACAGATTCCGCTCAAACTTGGCATAGTCATTAAGGCCAGGTTACCCCAATAAACGTAATTTTTTTCAATACATTTTATTCATAGTACGAAACATGTTGAGTAATCAATTTTTTTACGTATGAAAGCACATATATAAATTTACTTGAAATAATTTTTTTTTTTTTTTTTTTCAAAATGGCGGTCCTGAAAATGGCTGCTGAAACTCATCTGATTCACAGATGGATGACATCATTTCTTGGAAAAGAATTATCTGAAAGCAAAAAACAAAATGGTTTCATGTTCTGTATCGAATTGGCTATGGCCTCAAGCAGAATGAAATATTTTCAATGAAAAAAAACAAAATGGCGGACTTTTGAATTTTTTTAACATTTTTTTTCACTTTTAATTGTTTATAACTTTTTTAAATAATAATGAATATTTCTGGTTCTGCTTGAGGCCATAGCCAATTCGATACAGAACATGAAACCATTTTGTTTTTTGCTTTCAGATAATTCTTTTCCAAGAAATGATGTCATCCATCTGTGAATCAGATGAGTTTCAGCAGCCATTTTCAGGACCGCCATTTTGAAAAAAAAAAAAAAAAAAAATTATTTCAAGTAAATTTATATATGTGCTTTCATATGTAAAAAAATTGATTACTCAACATGTTTCGTACTATGAATAAAATGTATTGAAAAAAATTACGTTTATTGGGGTAACCTGGCCTTAAGGACAGTTGTACCAATCTAGAAAAAAAAATTTTACCTGCCTAAATTGCCCCGCCAGATTTATATTGATAATTCCCGGTACTTTTTTGACAGAATGTACTATCCCTCTACGTAAGTTATTAGCTGGCGCGTCGCAAACTGGACCACTAACCTCTACATCTTCAGACACTGCAGTTCCATCTTAGCACACAGTTCCGCTCCTTGTTACATTTAAAAGTACCGCTATTGCTCGTGCTGCCATTACTGCAAAAATACGCAAAAGGAAGTTCCATACCTCTTAAGTCAGTCCCACATTGCTTAGTAAGACTCAAACTATCAGGCAAATTACACCGATACTTATCAACTTCAACGAATTTCTGTCGCCTGCCCTCCATTAGTTGAACCTGCGTGTGCTAGAGAAATCTAGAGATAGACAATATAACTTTCTAACCTTTATACGTAATGGTAATATCTACGTCAGAAGAAAGAAGGACAACTCCCTGCATCTCATCATTACCGAAGACGGCCTCAATGCTTTTTTGTCTACAATTAAGCCAACGAACAACACTTCGATCAACAAGAACTGATTTTGCTAGCCAGGTATGCTCATTCTTCCTCTCTTCCTTATTACCTCTTTATACTCTTACTAATTCACTGCTACCTCCTGTTGCTTCTTCTCTCTCTATTGCGAGGCTCGGTACTGGTGATGAAGGTCTTTAAATCTGTTATTTCAATGCCAACTCTCTTCGTGCGTACATTCAGATGATAAGACTTTTACTGGCTTCTCACTCCTACGAGGGCGGTTCAAATATGATGGAGACAAACGCTGTAGATGGCGCGCATGTATGTTTTAAAGGTCGTGGCTTGAGTATGTGATAGCTGGGTCCCTTACGAACAGCGTGGTATAGTTTTCGTCGGGAGTGCATGTTTTACGCGCGTTCTACGACCATGAGTGAACGTCAAGTGCCGACCGCCGTTGCGTAACGTATTGTCATTCGTTTTTTAGTGTGGGAAAGCGTTAAAAACACGAAAATTTTTCTGCGTTCGCCAAATCAGTTCGATAGTGAGTACCTGAGTAGGGCTGTTGTGTTTAAATGGGCCAAAGCATTCAAGGATGGTCGCGAAACCGTCGAGAATGAGCCGCATTATCGTCGTTCGCGAACCAGCATCACACCAGACAACATTTGCCGCGTACAACAACTCATTTTGGAGGACCGTAGGATGAATGTTCGAGATATTTCGGCTAAACTTGGCATCAGTATTGGTAGTGTAGAGTCTTTTATCCACGAACACCTTCAATATCGCAAAATACGGCGCGATGGGTTCCTAAACTGTTTCACTTCGTGTTGTCTAAAGAGTGGAGGAAGAAGGAGGAAGGGGCGCCAGTCAAAGCGAAGACAACCAGGTCCGCGGGTAAGGTTATGTGTACTGTGTTCTGAGACCGGCAGGGCGTGCTGTACATCGATTTCCTGCGCACCCAACGTTCCGTCAATGCTGCATACTACTCTAACCTCCTGAAAACACACGTGATACCCGCTCGTCGCTTAAAACGGAGGAGCATTCCAGCACGAAGTGCGATTCTTCTCGAAGATAACGCGCACTCTCATACCGCGCATCTCACGCTCGATACAATATCGAAATTGGGATGGGAGGTACTAGAACACCCCCCCCCCCCTACAGTCCGGATTTATCACCCTGCGACTACCACATGTTTGGACCACTGAAAGAAGCCCTCGGAGGTCAAGGATTCAACACCGACGACGAGGTAGAGGAGTTCGTGCGCACATGGCTGTCCAAGTTGCCCAAGGAATTCTTCGATACCGGCATCAAAAAGCTTTCGGAAAGGTGGAAAAAATGCGTAGCTTGTAAGGGGGAGTACCTAGAAAAACCGTAAATTTTTGTAAATTTTTTTGATAGCAAATAAACGTGTCAGAGCATTTGCCTCGATCATATTTGAGCCGCCCTCGTATATACAGAGAGTTTCATTTAAATCTATGCAAATGAAAATCTTATTATGGGTGTGAAATATTCGAAGAATGATCTCCATACAAGTAGTAGATAATTTAGTTTGAGTCATTTTCAAGGCCATTTGAAGATCATTTTTTATTTTTTAAATAAAAACCCTCATTTTTGATTCAAAATTCTAGAAGTGCAGAAAATTCTACGTTTGGATGTGATTTGACTGATTTTTTTTAAAGAGACTTCTGGATATAACCTGAAGGTCTTAATCTTATGCTTTTTTGAATTCAGCAGGTTCGTATCTCGTCAATACCGCAAGATATCACAATAATTATCTTAATGAAAGTTAAAAATATTTTTGTGGGGGCTAGATTAGTGAGTTTCGCAAGATCATTCGCAAGATTATTTGATGGTCAATTTTTAATTTTCGAATAGAAACCCTTAATTCGAACCCAAGAACATAGAAGAGTAGATAATTCTACATTCAAATGTGACTTATTTTTATTTTAGCCTGACCCATTATAATGGGCAATAAAAATAATTATTTCTCAATCGTGTAATGTTTAGTCGTGAAGCTTTCTTTAAAAGTAATAAAGAATTGAATCGACAATTGTCATTATTATTCTTTTGGAAATGCTTATTGGAATTGCGTGAATATCTGGTGTGGAATTTGAGATGGTCATTTGTTGGGACCATACTTCTATGGAAGTAATGTGACTGGAATGAATTATCTGCACTTTCTTTAGCATCATTTGCTACAAATTTTTTCAGATTTGCACAGAAATCTTTGGCAACTTTTGATACAGTACGATAGAGCAGCTACTCATAATTATTTGAGAGTGATAAGCTTTCTAAATGTACAGTATCCCCAACGTTTGATTGGTAGAAGTGCTCACATTGCCAGGCCTCTTCAGAATCTTGATCTGACTTCTCCAAACTTTTTTTTAGAAGGTTATATCAAGGGCGTTGTCTATAAAAAAGATCCAACAACATGTGAAGACATGCAAGAAGAAATCAAAGTCGCATGCGCTAATATAGCAGAATACATTCTCAAAAACATAATAAGAGCATTTCAAAGATTATTCTTACGCATTAATCC
This sequence comes from Chalcis sispes, assembly GCA_949987625.1. Classification (NCBI taxonomy): domain Eukaryota; kingdom Metazoa; phylum Arthropoda; class Insecta; order Hymenoptera; family Chalcididae; genus Chalcis; species Chalcis sispes. The sequence continues at coordinate 39,584,599 of OX465095.1, read as the reverse complement.
AAATGGTAAACCGTTAGAACATTGATCGTAATTAGATATTCGTATAAACATAACACCCTTTTCAGAGCCCCTAAGACTTATAAAAATTGTTTTAGTAACCTCCCCGTTTTGCACATTGGCTCACGCTAATGCTGACACCAACACAATTTATGATAATAGATTGAGATTGTGACATCCAAACCTAGAGTTTGCAAAATCATTTTCCACCATGCCTTGCGATTCTGAAATCAGGCAATAGCGAACACTTTATTTTTGCAGACCTCTAGACGTCAATGATGATTATCTGCAAAGCAATAAACTAACGTTAAATTTATTGCTCTTCCAAAATCCAAAATCAAAAATAGGAGCTTTTATTTAAAAATTAAAGTTTACGTTGAGAATAACCGTCAATATCCAATTGAAGGTCACAACGCTATTTTTAACAATATCTTCAACTTTCATGAAGATTATTTTTACAATATCTTGCAGTATTGACGAAATGCCTATTGAATTAAAAAACATAAGATCTTCCTTTAAGGATGTTTTCAGGAACATTTTTTTTTAAATTGACCATAATATCGCATTGCGTTATGAAATTAACAAAAAATCGATTTTCTTTTTGAATTTTACTCACATTTAAAAAAATAAGAACATAAAAAGGTACTCAACAATGAAAATAACTTATAATTAATAAATGTCGACAAAGAGAAATTAATATAATTTTATCCTCTAAATACACTTAACCATTCGTAAATGCAATAGCGGTAGTTTCTGCATTTTCTATACAAATATATAAAAAACAAAATCGGAACAGAAACGTAAATTATCTCGCTTAAATAACAAAAATATAGAAACATTTAATTCTGTTTATATGGCACGATTTACGTGTCACACGCTGACCCGAGAGCGTCGGTGTATGTATATACGTATAAGTATGTGTATTTTAGTAAAACGAGGAGTCTCTCGCGTTACCGAAATTGATATTCGAACGTATGCGCGAGAGTGCCCACGCGAACGTCGGTTTTGAATTCGATGGGTTTTCCCGCGAACTAATAGTTCCGCGGCATATATGTGAGATACTCTTGGCAATTTTTAACAGCATCAAGATATTGTTTTGAGTTGTTTTAAGAGAATCTAGTTCGCCTGGCAAGAGTGCCTGATAAACGTAAAGTTAGTCTCCTCGTTTTGTCTCGTTTCGAAAAGCGCCTAGAAGCCAGTTACAATTCGCCTTTGGCCACAACGAGAGCAAAGATACTCCTTCGAATTCGACTGCTGTCGAGCAAACTGAGGAATCGTACAACTGCACGACAATTTTGTTCGCCACACGCGTGTGGTGGGGGCTCCCGTTTCAGCTACCGCTCTGCTAGTGTGTATCTGTGAGCGCACGCCTAGAGGGGGCTTAGCGCTTTCAAGTGTACGTGCTTGATGGGGCTTGCACTTGATGTTCTTGTTGTGTGTGATTGATTTGTTCTTTTATTATTTTGGAACAATCAGTTAATTTTTTATACAATTTTTTTTTTACTGAGTTTATAATTTCTAAATTTAACTAACTTATTATTATGGTCTCTTTGTATTTTTGTACCACGTTTTTGTTTTTACAGCTAATATGTTAAAACTATTATGGGTAAAGAGTTGACTATGCGTTGCCCGCGCATGCGAGTGTTTCCACCCTTTAGAGGTTAAGAGCTTTATTATACTTGCGAAAGTCTAAACGACCGTATGTTCAATGTAAAACAAAAGTATAAATATTGCGTGTAGTATATATATGTATATATATATATATATATATATATATATATATATTGTAACGGGGCAAATTTCTTTACGCCCGTTAGCAACGCAGGACCTTCTTCTGGTCCTGCTTTATTCTCGGTATGTGAGGGGCCTTGCCTAAGGCCCCGCGGCCGATGCAGCTCCCACCGGGCTCGGCTGCTCAGTGTGTGTGCCAACGATCGGTTGGCACACCCGCGGAGGCGGCGGTATTCGGGATAGGGACGCTAGAGGGAAGATGAATAAAGAAACGCACCAGTTTTGTGCCAAATAGTTAATTTAATAAAAATAAAAATAACAATTACAAAGCCAACGGTACGAATTATCACCGAGAGGTCGATTATTGCGAAGAGCAATTAGTACTGCCTCACGCGCAATACTAATTCTCAAGGTGCGCACTGCGCATGCGCACCCTCTTCGCTTCGCGCAGCTACACACACGTGTAGTTTATGGACGGCAGATATAGAGAGAGCAGTTCCCCCTCTATACTGCCGTAGTTCGTGGTTGCTCGAGTGAGAGCGGCTCTACCTCTCACTCGATGCTGTAGTCTATGGTTGAGCGAGAGAGCTCGTTCCTCTCGCTCAGCTGCGTGCTCGCAGGTTGTACGAGTAAGAGTAGCTTTCTCGTACGCCTATTCTATGATAGTGCGAGAGAGAGATCGATCCTCTCACTCGCACTCGCGCGGCCTAATCGAGTTTGAGTTACGCGGGCTCGCGCGTAACTCTACTATATCTATATCTGCCTGACGCGATTGCACACGCGTCAGGATAACTAAATATAAGTTAATCGCGGACTCGATAATATGATAAGTGGCCACTTACTTTTACGAATAGTTGCTCGCGGGATTGTCTATTCGGATCTGCGTAAACGCTGCGGAAAATCTTCTCAAAAATCGCTGTGTCTTTCCCGATCACTCAAAACGCGTGCGGCTCTTTCCACTGCTCGGACGAGAAGAAGGCTTGAGGGGAGGGCTCCTCCTTCCCCTCTCGCCTATCGGTTTCCCCGCGTAGCGCTATCGATTCTTCATCGATAGCGCCGCGTTTCGGTACGCCGCGACTTTTCCCGCGTCAAGTCATCGATCGCTTGATCGATGGCGCCGCATATCGTCGCGCCGCGAACTCTCTTTCTATCGCCTATGGCAGGTGGCTTAGCCTCTATAAGCCGCCTGTCACACCCCTTCCCCAGTCGCTGCTAGGCCTCGACTAGCAGCTACTATACTACTGCCTTTCCTCGGCTCAGGTCGGGATGGCGACTACGAGTTCGCGCGTGTTCGTCGAGGCGAAGTCGGGGCGTTCTCGCTCACGCCCTTCGCCTTCCTACTACCCGGTGGCCTTCCCGGGCCTCGCCTAGCACGCGCACCTACCGCTGGTCGCTCCCCGGTCGACGGTGGCTCCCTTACATTCGCTACGGGACGCCTCACAACGCAGACCGTCTTCCGGGGGCGACCGCGCTTTCTGGCCGGCACAGCGGCTGCGCACTCGCCTTGCAAGGGTCCCCCGCTGGGGATCGGGCCTGCTCCTGGTTGGCTCGTCAGGAGGGGCCCCGCCGCGTCGAGAGTACGGCTCGTCGTACTCTCGTCCTCTTCTGGTGGCGACGGTTGTGCAGCTACGTACTTCTTGAGCTAGCTGACGTGTACGGGACGGATGGTACACTTCTCTCCGTCCCTCAGCTCGTACGTATTGCTACCCAGGACCTTACCGACCCTGTAAGGCCCTGCAAACTTAGGGGCTAGCTTCCCCGCTATCCCCTGGGCTGTGGAAGAAAGCACCTTGTTCTTCTTCCACACCCAGTCACCTTCTCGAAAGGAGAGCTCTCTGCGGCGCGCATCGTAATAGCGCGCCTGCCTCTCCTGCTCTTTGGATGCGATGTCGGAGGCGCGCGCGTGAAGCTCCGGTAGCTTCTGCACGCGCTCTGCCCAGCCCCGTATTGCTTCCTCCTGCAATACTTGCGCGGAAGCCTCGCGTGATGTGCGGGCTTCGCTCCTTGGAGGGGCGGGCTATCGACCGTAGTTGAGCAGCGCCGGGCTCGCTCCGACGGCGCTCTGCTCAGCCGTGTTAAAGGCGAACACCACTTCATACAGGTGTTCACCAATTCATTTAATTAAAATAGGTACCAATAGATGCAACACACTTTTCCCAACGAGATACAAGTACATTTATTCTAGTTTTGTAGAAGCCCGAGTTTCTGGTTCGAAGAAACTCCTCAAATGAATTTTTTACAGCAGCTTCATTATCAAATCTTTTTCCTGTCAAAAAGTGATCCAAATGTTTAAAGAAATGGCAAACTGTTGGTGAAAGGTCTGGTGAATATGGTGGGTGAGGAAGAGTCTCATAGCATAACTCGTTTAATTTTTGGACCGTTGTTCTCGATACATAAGGTCATGCGTTATCATGAAGCAGTATCACTCTATCTCTGTTGACAAGCCTAGGTCGTTGGACTATCGATTTCTGATGCATTTCATCCAGTTGAGCACAGTATTTCTCAGCATTGATGGTTTCGCCAGGTTGCAGGAACGAATAGTGGATAACTTCAGCTACAGACCACCAAACAGTTACCATTATTTTCTTTGGATGAAGGCTTGGTTTCGGCATGTGTCCTGGCGCTTCATCGGCATCTAGCCATTGGGCCGATCGGCGACGATTATCGTATAAAATCCACTTTACATCGCAGGTCACAATTCGGTGCAAGAACGGTTCCTTTTTGTTGCGGGAGAGAAGAGAACTTGAAATATCCATTCGACACGTCATGTTTTGCTCGGTAAGATCATGCAGAACCTATTTGTCAAGCTTTTTCTCTTTTCCAAGTTGTTGCAAGTGGCGGCAAACTGTCGAATTGTGAACGCCTAATTTTTCGGCAAGATCCCTTATGGTTTGGCGGGGATCAGATTCTACTAATGCACGCAGCTCGCCGTTATCGATCGATGGTCCTGGGTGTCCACGTGGCTCATTTCCGAGGTCCATATCTCCGGATCGAAATTTTTCGAACCACCACCGAGTGGTTTGTTCTCTAACTGTATCAGGCTCAAATGCGCTGTTAATATTCCTCGTTGCTTCCGTTGCGTTGTGCTCTAATTTAAATTCGTATAGTAAAAGTAGCCGTTTTTAATTCACTTTCATGTTCACTTTCTCTTTTTGTTTTTACGATCACTATGATGTGCAAATCAGTAATGACTCCATAAACCAAGGTAGCAGTATTTATACTTCAATATGTCATATCATTTGCGCCACCTTGTGCCAACATGATACACTAAAATTGCAGCCAACTTTATGTTATTGCTAAATCGGCCATTTTATCTGCAGCAACCTAATATTCATTTAGATCCTTAAAATTTTCGGGTTGTATAAAGTATCTTCTTATTAATTCAAAGTTCACCTCCTCTTGCAATTAGCTCTTTATTGAAGGTGAGGCTTTTAACTTGTTAATGATTTAAATATATTTTTGTTTTTCCAAGTTATATTGCGGCCGTTTGTCTTTCAATGCTCGGCTCAAACGCATTAATTGCGTTCGATAACGATCGCCTTTGATTGTTTCAGTCGGTTTTAACAACTCATAATACACTACGCCGAGCTGGTCCCACCAAATACTGAGCATGACCTTGGAATCGTCAATATTCGGTTTGGCCGTCGACGTGGAAGCATAGCCGGGATATCTTCATGATTTTCTGCGCTTGGGATTATCGTAGTGAACCTATTTTTCGTCCCCAGTCACAATGCGATGCAAAAATCCCTTCCGTCTTTGCCTTGCAAGCAGCTGTTCACAAACACACAAACGCCGTTCAACATCTCTCGGCTTCAACTCGTACGGCACCCAATTTCCTTGTTTCTGAATTATTCCCATGACTCTCAGGCGTTTCGAAATGGCTTGTTGCGTCACTCCCAATGATCCTGCCAATTCTTGTTGCGTTTGACACGAGTCTTGATCAAGTAATGCCTCTAATTCTGCATCTTTGAAAACCTTTCTTCCACCGCCATACTGGTTTTCGACGTTAAAATCGCCGTTCTTGAAGCGTTGAAACCACTCTCGGCACGTTTTTTCACTAATAGCGGCCTCACTATAGGCATTTAAGAGCGTTCGATGAGCCTCAGTCGCAGATTTCTTCATATTAAAGCAGAAAATTATAACCTCCCGCAAATGACGAGAATTTGGCTCGTAAGCTGACATGTTTAATCGAGAACAACTTTATGATGCAGACACAAATCGACTAATATTTCGATGGCGTTATGTTTACAAATACCTAAGCTTATTGTATGACATCTATAATCTATTTATTTCAACTACCACTTACCGCTACAGCCATCTATTGCAAAACGGCGGAAGCAAAGTTGTACACCCAATATAAGCGCAGAAGTTGGTTTTAATTTTGTCTTGCAAAACTCGCATTGTCACCTGCAGAGGGCACCACCTGCTAGAGAAAAATTTTAAAAACTACAAAAATCAAAAATCAATGAATGTATGAATAGAATAAATTATCGCAGCGTTAATCAACAAATTAAAGAGGAACGTAGGTAAAGATATGCAATAAATTCGAAAAAGAAGGAAGTGATGAAGCAGCTATTTTTTTCTTTTTCAAGATTTTAATTTCTTAAGGAAATCTGACATACGAGTAATCGTTAAAATTTCTTTTTGGAAAAATTATCGACAAAGGAGTTTATCGACAAGGAGAAGGTTACAGATCTATCACCAGAAGAAAATTTAAATCATTATCATTATCAAATGCCCAGAAGAAAGGAAGATAAATAAATCATAAATTTAGATTTAAACAGCCGAATTTCTTGGCATAAACTAATTTAATTAAATTTCTTCATAAAAATTCTCTTTCTAAAATCATTGTGTGAAGTCGCTAATTACGTTTGCATACCTTCGTTAAGTTTGCAAATATTATTACGTGCGGCGGACCACGCATACAATAAAACTTTGATTTTTATTTTAATGCGGGACCCACTTACCCGTTTCGTACGGGCCCGCTCGCGCATCGCGAACTCAAAACGATCTTATCTCTGAACTGACGAACGCCCAAAGAACTTTCTTTCAATTGACCAACTGATGAACGCCCGAAAAACTCTCTTTTAAAGGACGAACTGACGAACGCCCGAAAAAACTCTCGTTTAATTGATGAATTGATGAATGCCCGAAAAAATCTCTCCGCGGGTCTGCTCTTCCCCAGTACTTGAAGATTCGCTTGCGGATGCATCGTGGGGATTTTTGCTTGTTAGGCATCAGCATAATTTTTTGTAGATTCCCGAGTCTTTTCTGCGCTTTCCAACAAAAATGCAGCTTTGGTACATTTATTTCTCTAAGTGTGTGTGTGCCGAGAAGAGTTGGGTTACTCGGCTTTTTATACGTGTATTGGAAGAATGTTATTCTGTAATTATGAAAATAATATTATTCTCCATCTCACCTGGGTTTTTTCACAGGAATCAACTGACTTATTGTTGCAAGCATTATACATTTTATATAGGAACCAACACACTGTCATATAGAGATGTTTCATAGAATAGAGCGCGCAGCGTCATTACACATGACAATATGCATTTAACATTTATATACTGTATATTTGTTCTTCTTAATCTGTCTGCTAAATCTTTTACTAGTTTCATTGATTCACAATTTATTTATAATTATGGATCTATTAAATTGGTTGATAAATTTATTTATAATTTGAAACTTCTAATTTAATCAATTTTAATTTTAAGATTTTAATTTTTATGAAAATGAGTGTATGAGTATAGAAGAGAAATTGTGAAATTCTCGTTCCTTTTTATTTCTTTTGGAGAAAGGGAGGGAAGGAGGAAGGAAGGAAAAGGAAAGCGTCAACCAAACAGAATAATACAAAGTGAGTTAACTTTTTAAAATTACTAATAATCGAATGATGTCTCCTTTTTTTATTCTCTCTTTCTCGAATAAATTTTCGGGCGGGAAGCTGCCGATTATTTATTTACCTCTAAACATTTATTGTTAGTAGGATTTAGTCCAGAACTAGATTAGAGGCTAGTTCAGTTTTTGGAATAGAGCCTTCTGCAACTGCTCAAACTAAAACTCACACGTTTTCCTGAAGAAATTTTGAAAATTTTATTTTCTGCTTAGGCGCGAAAATGTTTAAGACAGTATGCGTATTCTTAACGCACTTATAACACCGACGTTACACTTTGAAACTTTTATTTCTTAAAGTGTGAATAACGTAAATACTATATATGCATTTTACTTTATAAGAATATACAAAAGTATATTAAGGTTTCTACTGAAAATATACACCATAGCATTATTATAAGTGCTGAGAGACATCTAGTAGTTTCTGTAGAACTTAAAAGAATTCTGCTTTTTATACACATAGACGAAAATGGTCTCACAAGTATCTGGCCTAATAAAAAAAACAAAAATTTGTGATAAAATACTCTATTTCTCAACATAGTCTCCTTTTAGTTCGATGCACTTTTTTCAACGGTATATGATAGTTTTAATATCCTGTTTATAAGTTCCGTCACGCTCTTCATAATAGCCATTAACTGACGACTTTACCTCTTCTTTATTGGCAAATTTTTGATCAGCGACCCATTTCTTTAAGTTTGGAAAAATAGAGAGAACTCTACCTGGCTAATAAGGAGCATAAGAAAGCAGTTCAAACTTTAACTTATTGATTTTGGCCATCGCGATAACAGATATATAAGCTAGTGCATTGTCTTGATGAAACAACACTTTCTTTTTAGCCAATTACGGCCGTTTTTTCTTAATTTTATTATTTGAAAGTTGCAATAAGTTTACATAATACTTGTCGTTGATAATTTTTCCTGTTTGAAGATAATTAATGAAAATCATATTATGCGCATCCCAAAAAACTGATGCCATGATTTTACCTGCAAATGGAACTATTCTCGCCTTTTTTGGAGCCGATTCTTCTTTTTCAATCCATTATTTTAGCTGTTTCTTTGTCTCAGGTGTAAAGTGATGGACTCATGTTTCATCTATGGTTATGAATCAACGAAAGCATTCCGCTTTATTGTTGTAAAACAGCGCTAAGCCTTCGATTAAAACATCCTCACGAAGCTGTTCTTGTTCCATTGCGAGCAAACCTTGCACCCATCTTATTTTCAAATTCAGTCAATATACGATGTACAGCACTATTTGAAATGCCTACTATATCTGCTAGCTTGTGTACTCTTAATCGACGGTCATCCAATACTGCTTGTGGATTTCTTTTCACTATTTCTGGCGTGCTCACCTTATTCTGTCAACCACTGCTATGTTCAACTTGGTATCTTGTACAGCCTTGTTTAAACTCTGCCACTCAATATTTTACTGTTGTAAATGAAGGTGCAGACTCCCTTTCAGAATACAATCTAGCTTGGCTTTGATATTGGTCAGCCTGAGACTCTTTAAATATAATAGACGAATCGAATCATATAACGATGATCAATTTTTTTTATGTTTACGAATTTACTCAGAGCGTTCACTGTTGATAGCTGCTAAACGAATACTACACAACGTAGCGTCTTCAAATTTGAAACTTAAGCTTTCTAAGATTCTTTCTACTTTAGCCATTTTTAACTAACAACAGCCATCTATATGTCAGGTTTGGTACTTGTGGGACCACCCTCGTACATAATAATAGATATTTATACATGTAACAGATACAAAGTAATTTTATAAGTATATGAAAGTATATAAAGATAATATACTTACCAATCTATTCATTGTTTGCTTTGGACCCACTGTTATATCAAGTTTACCGCCAGATTCTTTTAAACTCATAACATGTTTAATGTATAAAGGGATTGCAACGATACTTTGAGATCCAATATGATATGACAATAGTCTAAAGTTTCCATCTGGTGGGATAAAAGACAATATTTTTTCTGACTAAAATAAATAAAAATTATTTTGTAAACTGCAGATAAATCATATTTAAAATAATTTACTTTATTTGATGTTTACCTCCCATCTTTTAAATCGAACGCATGGATGAAAACTAACATCGTCAAATAATCGTGGATTGACAAAAGACAGTGTTAAATCTGGCATTCCGCTCAATTTGATACAACAATCAATCTAAATTAACAATCAAATTAAAAAATAGAATACATTAAATTATGCTTTTAGAAGTGCACTAAAGTAAATAAAATTGTTTTCTAACTTGTGACGGAGAATCCGTCATGGGCCGTCGACGAAGAATGTAAGTGTTTCCATTCTTGCGCGACCGTCTCCAGGTTGCCAGCTTGTGTAAGCCTGTTTAGCCGCGAAAATGCGGATTTTTCCAAAAGCCGGCAACGTTCGGAAATCACGTGATTTTCGAACTTGCAGTGACGATCGGTGAGAAATTTTGGGAGCCGCGAGGAAAGGGGAGAGAAGAGCGAGCGTAACGGGAGTTACGCTGTGCTTTCCTGCGAATGAGTTTTGCTGCGCGTTCCCGTGAGGACGGAGAGATAAGTCCCACGGTGAATACAGTTTGGTTCCTTTTTTTGATTAGAGTGAGCGTCGCGAGTGAAGCCAGGGGTGAAGGTGTGCGAGAGAGAGAGAGAGAGAGAGAAAGAGAGCGAGAGAGTGAGAGAGAGTGAGTAAGAAGTCGAGAGAGCAGTGCGAAAAAGGAGAGCGAAGACGAGGAAGAGCAGCGAGGAAGTAAGCCGTGGGACGAGGAGTCGAGAGTCGGCGGGAGGCGACCGGTGGTTGCCACCGCGATCTCAGAAGCCGAGGGTGAGGCGGAGACAGGGAGCATCGAGGCGAGATTTTAGCGAGGTCCAGTAGCCCGTCTCCGGAGGGAGAGCCACAGGAGCGAGGTGCAGCGGTGCCAAAGGAAGCAACCAGGAGCACAACGGCCAGCGGACGAGCTTCGTGAGTCGCAAGGGTGAGTGCACTCATTTATTCGTGCGAAATAGCGAGAGCGAGAGAGAGAGAGAGAGTGAGAGCGTGTGGTGGTGGGTTTGCGGTGAGGGTGGCGCGGAATTGCCACTTCCCTGCCCTGGGGAAGCGATAGGCCTCCGTCGGCTGGGAGACAGCCGCGGGCGGCCGGCCTGCATCTTCGCGACATAAACAGCGGGAGAGAGAGAGAGAGAGAGAGAGAGAGAGTAAGAGAGATTAAAACATTATTTTTTCAGAATAATATTTTTTTTGTGCAAGGCACTTAGGGCACACGTAGCTAAATCAGCTACGACGTAGTGCTTACGTCACAAATGGCAACCGTAACAGGACCCTGGTAATTGCGGGTCCTCGTAGTGTACATCGGATTCCCCGTCACAAACTGTTCTAAGACTTAGGGTAATTATTTATTTTGAAAATATGTACACTATTATTTACTCATATTTGATACATTATTATTAACTGACTTTATTAAAATATGTTTAACTAGGATTTTGCAATTAATTTTGAACTTCTCGATAAGCAATAGATTATATTATACACAGTGTGTCCCATGAAAAACGGAACTATTCCAAAACATCAATTTATATTGGCGCCACTTATTGGTGGATGTTAGCAATGGAAAGGTCCATTCTTAACTAACATCCTGTCAAAATTGTATAACATTTGGTTCAATGGAAACCAAAATATCGTGCTTAAAGTAACACTGTGTTTGTGGCATCGGTCAAAAATGAACTTCGAACAAAGAGCAGATATTAAGTTCTGTTTTAAACTCGGTAAATCCTTTACTGAGACGCATAATTTGCTGAAACAAGTTTATGGCGATAATTGTCTATTCCGTACCAGAGTGTATGAGAGGTATAAGCGGTTCTAGGAAGGTCGTGAAGACATTCATGACGATGAACATCCAGGTCCTTCAAATACCGTGGTTACTCAAAGTAACATTAAAAAAGTGCGTGAATTTATAAAAAATGAGCCAAAATCTTCATTGCGATACATGGAAATGGAATTGAATATGTCCAAAATTTCGATTCATCGCATTTTGACCGATCATTTGGATCTACGGAAGGTGTGTGCACGCTTTGTTCCACACAAATTGACCGACTACGAAAAATTGCTCCGAATTCAACATTGTAAGGATTTGATTAAAGAGTCAAAAAAGGACCCAAACTTGAAATATTTAATTATGACTGGTGACAAGACATGGTGTTTTCAATATGATCCCGAAACTAAGCGTCAAAGGGCTGAATGGAAGCACCCAACCGAGCCCAATCCGAAAAAAAGTCGTCTTGAAAAGTCAAAAGTGAAGACAATGTTATTTGTTTCTACGATTCGGAGGGTATTATTCATCGTAAATTCGTTCCACCTGGTCAAACGATTACTGCTGTATTTTATCTTGGTGTCATGAAGCATTTGCTCAGCCGTATTCGTTGTGTGCGGCCACAATACCGTGAAAAAGGGAGCTGGCGTTTGTTGCATGATAATGCCTCGTCTCATCGATCGAACTTGATCACGGATTTTTTGACCAAAAATTTCATTTTAACCATCAACCATTCACCGTACTCGCCAGATTTGGCTCCGTGCGACTTCTACTTGTTCTCTAAATTGCACTTGCCTATGAAAGGAAAACGTTATGCCGACGTAGAGGCCATCCAAAGAGCGATGACCGACATACTAAAGTCGATGGATAAAAATGATCTCAAAAACTCATTCGGTATGTTAATTGATCGTGCAAAACGTTGTATTGATGCGGAAGGAGACTATTTTGAATAAAATAAATGAGATTTGCCGGAATATTGAGTTTTTGTCTTTATTTTGAAAAAGTTCCGTTTTCCATGAGACACACAGTGTATTATTAAATATACGAGGGCGGTCCGATTAGTACTTAGCCTACAAAAGAAAAACGAAAATTTTGGAAAAGTGGCGATTTATTTCTCAACATACATAGTCTCCTCTCAGCTCGATACACTTGACCCAGCGATGCTCTAACTTCTTTAACCCGTCTGAAAAATATGTTTTGTTGAAGTCTGTAAAGAAGGCGTCCGTGGCGGCGATGACCTTATCAGTCGACTTAAATTTCTGTCCGGCGAGTGACTTTTTTAAGTTTGGAAACAAAAAGAAGTCGCACGGGGCCAAATCTGGAGAATACGGTGGATGGGGTAGCAGTTCGTAGCCCATTGACCAATTTGGCCATGGCAACGGCGGAGGTGTGAGCTGCTGCGTTGTCATGGTAGAGAAGCACTTTTTTCTTCATTAAATGGGGCCTTTTTTTCTGCAATCCGGCGTCGAATCGGCCCAATAATTCGGCATAGTAGAGCCCTGTCACCTTTTTGCCCTTCTCCAGGTAGTCAATGCAGATCACACCTTGTGAATCCCAAAAAACGGTAGCCATCACCTTTTCGGCCAATAGGATAGTCTTCGCCTTCATGGGAGTACGTTCGCTGGGTGAAATCCACTGTTTTGACTGTTCCTTGGTCTCCGGTATGTACCAGTGGACCCATATTTCGTCAACGGTCACGAAACGATGCCGAAACTCCTTTGGATTGCGCTTAAACAGCTTCAAACACTGCTTTGAAGTGGTCTCACGGTTGCGCTTGTTGTCCGGAGTGAGTAAACGCGGCACCCATCGCGCCGACAGCTTTCTCATGCCCAAAATTGCATGCTAGATATGACCCACGCGGTCTTTTGAGATGCCTACTGTTGTCTCAGCTATCTCGCGCACCTTCAATTGGCGGTCTGCCAATACGAGATCGTAGATTTCTGTCACGTTATCCTCCGATTTGGCTGAAATTTTGACAGTAGCCGTCTACGATAATGTACTACACGATAGTGAATTTCTCTTGCGATAGTGGCACAATCGGGCGGTGAGGCTAAGTACTTATCGGACCGCCCTCGTATTGCATAATTTATATAAAATTATAAATTCCCGCTTCGTGCTTGCACTATTCTTCTTTTAGTTTTCTTATTGTAGACAATTGATTTTCGAAATCTCACAGTATAAACAAACCTTTTTTTAATATAATAATTAAAGAATTTTCTACCTTGTATACGTACACACTTGCATACTTACATACAGAACACAATATCTACAAAAATTAAATAAATAAAATAATTAATGAATTATCTACCTTATGCATGTACATACTGCATACTTACATGAAGAACATAAAATCTACAAAAATTAAAAAAAAAATTACTGATATGAAACAAAGTATTTTCTACGAGTTCTTTACATCATTTTTTTTCTACGTACAAAGGCTTATGAGTTAAAAAATAAAAAACTTTTTTACCCGTGTTAAATAAAAATTGTTATTACAAAAAATTTGAAAATAATGTTCAATCTTTGTAAATAGTGTTTCTAGAAAAAAGAAATAGGCAAAAAAATGTTTCGTCTTTCTAAGTTTTACGGCAGTTTGTTAAGGTGTTCTAAATTTTTACAAAATTTTCTATCAATTTTAGTAAAAAAGGAGTACTGTAGGCGTTGTGTCATCGCAGACGATTAATTGAAATAAAATTTACGTACAATGATAAAATTCGCGCATGAGATGATTTAAACCTTTAAATTTGCTTAGACGATGTGATATACGAGGTGTGTTAAAAAAATAATGGGAATTTTCGATTTTTGAAAAAAATATTTATTTATTAGTCTACATTAATGTTGTCGCCTTCAATGCAATCCCCATTAGATATTATGCATTAGTGTCAGCGCTTCTTTTAATCCTCGAAACACTTCTGAAACTCGATCTTTGAGATAGCCTTTAGCTCTTTCAGCGATGCGTTTTTAATGTCATCTATGCTTGTAAAACGACGGCTCTCTAAGGTTCTCTTTATTTTTGGAAATAGAAAAAAGTCATACGGAGCCATGTTTGGCAAAAATGGAGACTGGGGCATCGTTAAAGTAGTGTTTTTGGCCAAAAATTCACAAACAAGCAATGAAGTGTGAGCAGGTGCATTATCGTGGTGCAAAAGCCATGAATTGTTTTGCCACAAATCCGGGCGTTTTTTTCGGACTGCTTCACGCAAACGGCGTTAAACTTGTAGGTAGTACTTATTATTGACCGTTTGACCTCGTGGCAAGATTTCATGATGCACTATGCCATTAACATTGAAGAACACAGTGAGCATGACCTTTACGTTCGACCGCACTTATCGAGCCTTTTTCGGTCTTGGCGATCTAGAATGCCTCCACCGGGACGATTGAGCCTTAGTTTCGACGTCATATCCGTGAACCCTTTTTTCGTCACCTGTTATAACACGTTTTAGCGTTTCTGCATAGTTGTTGACTTCATTTAGTGACTCCTGAGCAACTTCTATTCGCCGCTGTTTTTGATCAAAATTCAACAATTTTGGAACAAATTTTGCTGCCACGCGTTTCATACCCAAAACATTCGAAAAATTTCATGGCATAAGCCAATCGATATGCCAACACCATCAGCGACTTCTTTAATTGTGATTCGATGATCGTTCAAAACCATTTCTTTCACTTTTTCCACTTTTTCATCGGTTGTTGATGTGCTGGGGCGTCCGGGGCATTCGTCATCTTCAATGTCTTCACAGCCATCTTGGAAACGCTTATACCATTCGTAAGCCCTTGTATTTCTCATAGCGGACTCACCATAGGTCTATGTAAACATTTTACACACTTTGTTACACTTTGTTTTATTTTTTACGCAAAATTTGATACAAATTTAATCCGTTTTTTTTTAACAAACGAAAATCGCCGAGCTCATAAAAACACGTCTAATCTTAGCGGCTGCCACTAACAAAGTAAACAATGAATACAGCTGAAAATTGCATCATGCTTCAGAGGTATGTGAATCAACATAATAAAAAAAATTGTGACAATTGGACTCTCCAAACCCGCAAAAATTAAAAATTTTCGTTATTTTCTGAACACACCTTGTATATCTATACTTTTAAACTTCACTTTTAGATCAAGTGTCCGTATATAATGAAGTTCGGGAACATTTACCATTTTCAGGTCTGTCTCAAAAGTTTTTTACTTTCAAGCCGAAGTTTATTGACCATCTTCAAGGCTCTATATATTGTAACAGGTGGCCCGTAGAGGTTAGGCCACCTGCTATGCGGTGCGACATAGAGTTCACGACGTGACTATACGCGGCGCCGTCAATTAAGCGATCAATAGCGCGACGCGGGAAAAGGCGCGAGAATTCGTGGTGTGCCGACACACAGCGCCATCAACCAAGCAATCGTTGGCGCGACGCGGGAAAAGAGGAGAGGCGCGACGCGAGAGGGGAAAGAGGGAAGCTTTTTTCTCTTCCTAACTGCCAAGCCGTAAGCATCGACGCTACAAGAAAATTACCGCCACTGCAAGAGAGTCCGCAGATATTTCGAGTGTTCAAGCGAGAGGACAGCTTCGAAGAAATACGAGGGTTGTTTGAAAAGTCCGTGCAAAGTCCGTGAGATGGCACCACCAGCGCGTATCAAGGTCATGTTTAGTTAGGAGCATCTCTTGAATTAACACACACCAAGTTGCAGCCATATTGGTTTATTTCTTTGTGTTTAGCATTCGTGCGAATCAAGAAAATCGAGTGGTTTTTAATAAATGGACGAAAAAAAAGTTCGTGTGGTGATTAAACATTACTTTATGAAAGGCAAAACGCCTCAGGAAACTAAAAAGAAGCTTGGTAAACATTATGGCGACGTTGAACGTTCTGGACGGCCTGAGGGAGGTTCCGACTCCAGAAATCATTAATAAAATCCATGATATGATGATGGATGACAGAAGAGTTAAGGTGCGTGAGATTGCTAGTGCTGTGGGCATCTCGACTGAATGGGTACATAATCTTCTGCATAAACATTTGGATATGAGAAAGCTATCCGCAAGATGGGTGCCGCGATTTCTCACGCTTGACCAAAAACGGAATCGTGTGCAGTGTTGCAAGGATGGTTTCCAGCTGTTCCAGAAAAATTCGGCGGACTTTAAGCGTCGTTTCGTCACTGTGGATGAAACATGGATACAATACTATACTCCTGAGACCAAACAGCAATCTAAACAATGGGTTACCAAGGGGGAATCTGCACCAAAAAAGGCGAAGACCGTTTCTTCGATCGGAAAGGTTATGGCACATAAAGAAATAGACCAATATGGCTGCAACTTGGTGTGTTCATTCAAGACATGCTACTAACTAAACATGACCTCGATACGCGCCGGTGGTGCCATCTCTCGGACTTTGCACGAACTTTTCAAACGACCCTCGTAAAGCGAGTATGGTAAGTGGCCACTTTATTAGGTTTACTTCTAGTCGCGAATTATCATACGCGCGCGATCGCGAATTATCGTATGTAATTGTTTGTGCGAGCAGTGTGTGAGAGAACCGCTATCACTTAAACCTTCATAATCGATAAGTGTGTGTTTGTGTATCCGCGTGTGTGAGACTACATGCGCGTGGTCACACGCGAGAGGCCGCGACCAACCGCACGCCGGCTTGCCAAAGGTAATGGCCAGCGCACACGCTATAACCAGCCGGAGAACATTAGGGTTGGTTCAGACGTCCTGCTACTTGAATACAGTTAGACGAGTAAACGGCGCGCATGCGCAGTACGCGCCTCGCGTATTAGTATTGCTCGTCAAGCAATACTAATTGTGATATTCGACCATAAGCCTCTACGCGATAAATCATCAACTTTTATACAATTTTTGTGAATATTCCGTTAAAATAAAGTTATTAGCGCATAACGGGTACGCATTATTTATCCCTGTTTTATCTAGCGTCCCTGTCCAGAATACCGCCGCCCGTGGAGGCGGGGTTTACGGGCCAACCTACAGTTGGCACGCAAACTGAGCAGCCAAGTCCGGTGGAAACAGCACTAGCGGTGGAGCCTTAGGGCAAAGCCCCTTACACGTAAGTGAAAGCAGGATCCGAGAAGGATCCTGCGTTGTAGACGGACCGGCACTGCAGGACAGTGTCATTGCATCGACGGCTAACGGCTGTCGGCACTCGAAGCCGCATCGGTGAACATAGCGGCCTGTCAGGCCCAAAACCCGCGCCTGGAGCAGTGCGTACGTGCCAGAAGGAGACCCACACGTGCATATACTACTGTGATCAGAAAGTAAGGTGAATTTGTTTATAATATGTAAATTCTTTATTTATTCTTCCAAATCAATTTCATCCCCCTCAACGTAATCCCCGTCCGATAAAACGCACTTTTTCCAACGCTTTTTCCAGTCCTCGAAACAGTCGGAATAGTCTTTTTCCGGTATAGCCTTCAAGACCTTCTTCGATTCGGTTTTTATCTCCTCAATCGTGTCAAAACGGCATCCCAGCATTGGCCTTTTGAGTTTGCTGAATAGCCAGAAGTCGCATGGAGCCAAATCAAGCGAATACGATAGTTGCAGAACGATATGAGTCGAGTTATTGGCAAAAAAGTCGCGAAGAACCAATGCAGTATAACATGGTGCATTATCGTGATGAAGGAACCAAGAGTTGTTCGCCCATACTTCCGGCCGTTTTAGGCGAATAGCTTCACTCAATCGACGCATAACGCTCAAATAATATTTTTTGTTGACAGTTTGGCCCAGCGGAAGGAATTTATAGTGCACCACACCACGATAATCAAAGAAAACTGTCAACATGACCTTGATTTTCGATCGACTTTGCCGTGGTTTTCTCGGTCTTGTTTCACCTTTTGCACGATAATCGCTGGATTGGTCGGTGCTTACAGGGTCGTATGCGTAAATCCAAGTCTCGTCTCCAGTAATGATGCATCTCAAGTGGTCCCGATAGTCAGACAGCAAAGTTTCACACACATCAACGCGACGCTTTTTTTCCAAAAAATTGAGCGATTTTGGCACCAATCGAGACTTGACGCGTTTGAGACACAAAACATCCATCAAAATGGTTTAGGCTTAGCTAAATAATATTCCAACACTATCAGCGAGGTCTCTAATTGTCAATCGACGATTTACAACAACCAAATCTTTGATTTTTTGGAGGTGGCCCTCATCGGTAGATGTTGATGATCGTCCAGAGCGCGGTTCATGTTCAACGCGTTCTCGGCCCGCTTTGAACTCGCTGTACCACTTATAAACGTTTTTTTGTGCCATAGTTTGATTACCAAAGGCCTTCCACAACATTTTCAACGTGTCCGCACAAGAATATTTGTTCCGCCAACTAAATTTGATGCAAATTCTGTGCTCAACAAAATTACCCATTGTAAAAATCGAAAAATTCACTTTTGGTTATTCACAAAAACACGTGTAACTCGGAGATAATTAAACCTTTTGACAAACAGACGCTTGGCGAATGTTACAGACAGTCCTACCAACCTAGGAAAAAAAATTTACCTGCCTTCCTAATGCTCGGGAGTTTTAAATGACAATTTCACCTTACTTTTTGATCACAGTAGTATATATATATATATATATATATATATATATATATATATATATATATATATAAATATATATATATATATATATTGTAACGGGCTGATAGTTTGAAGGTTAACTACCACTGGAGCAATTAGCCTCGGGGGACGCGCAACTCGCGAAGGGTGCAAATGTGCCCGTTGCGCCCCCTTCTTGGCCGCCAAAGTCTCGGACGACTTTGCTCCTAAGGTCCGGGCACGAGAAGCCGTCCTTCGGACCCTACTTACAACGCCGCGCAATCTTCGTTGCGCGGCTCGTGTGTCGTCCTCGCCTGGCTAGGTAATGTCTCGGAGAGGGCGGTATTCGGGAGACAAGCTGAAAGCTCCTCGTCGCAGAACAATAATAAAAATCGAAAATAATTGAAAAAAAAAAAAAACTGAAATATATATAGAATCAATGAGCAAAATGTAAATGCTCGGTATGAAAGCTGAAAATTTTATAAATTACAAAAATATATGAAAATTATAATAAAATGAAGAAAGAGGGAAGAAAGTGAAAGCAAAAAAAAAAGGCAATATTAGAATAAATAAAATTAATTAACAGTTTAATAAATAACAAAAAATTACAAAAAAACAATAAAAAGAAATTATAAAAAGCACGCACGAGAAGCGCAGATAATAATAGAGAAGATACCGCGTGGAAAAGGCTCCTGCGCGTTAAGCACGATATGAGTGCGAAGGAGTAAGAAACTCTCGCACTACGCCTAAAAGAGTAAGGGAAAAAGGTCTCCCTCACTCGCGCGCGGCGTATAACATACAGGTGCGAGAGAGAAGACTACTCTCTCGCACGGAGCCCGCTGGAGCGAGAGAGAAAGCGCTCTCCCACTCCTGCGCACCGCGTCTACTGCGAGTACGAGAGAGAAAACGAGCCTCCCGTACTACGTCGTAGGAGTGAGAGAGAAAGCGCTCTCCCACTCTTGCGCGCCGTATACGCTACGAGTGCAAGAGAGAAAGCGACTCTCCCGCACTGCTGCTACTAGAGTAAGAGAGATACCGCTCTCTCACTCACGCGCGTTTTTTCTTATACGGGTGCGAGAGAGACCGCAACTCTCTCGCACTGACTATACGAGAGTGAGAGAGATGACGCTCTCTTACTCGCACGAACCACGTAAATGAATTTAATAAAGAATGGAGTAACCGGCGGAGGTTACTCCTACGCAAATAAAAGAAAGACAAAATTTACGCACGCAAAAATCGAACGTGGCAACGATTTACAGTTAGATGATGGGGGGGGGGGGGCTGGCCAGCCTCGCACGCCAAAAATAAAGAAAGTCGAAAGATGCTGCCGCTTGACGTTGCCTCACAGGTACGTCCCTGGTCGTTGGTGGCGGAGACTCGCGTGCTGTTGGTCTGTATATTCTTACTTGCCGCACACGTGGCCGGTGCGCGCCAAAAAAAACAAAAAAACTGTGCGCAGCGAGGACCAAAAAAAGGATGACGCGACGTGGGAACGAAAGCGAACTCGCGTTTCCAAAATTGCGGCTACACTCGCAAAACTTTTGGAAAAATCTCAAAATATGGGAGCACGTGTACAGTCTGTCAAGTAAGAGCGTGGTCGTGTTAATTTACAAAAAAATTTATTTGATGAAACTTTCATATTCATATATACATTGTACACATTACAAACAATGATGCAATTCGGTCAATAATGTGTCCAGTCACCACCGGCATCAATAATTGCCTGGCATCTCCGAGGCATGCTTTCTACTAATTTGACGGCGTATTCTAGTGGCAAGGATCTCCAGATCTGACGAATTTCGTAAAACAACTGCTTCAAAGTGTATGTGCGTCTTCCACAAAAGCTTCCGTTTAATATATGCCCACATATTTTCAATAGGGTTTGCATCGGGCGACTGCGACGGCCAATTCAATGTAACGATGCCAGATTGAGTCTTCCACTGAGTACAGAGCTTGCTGCGATGTTTAGGATCGTTGTCCTCCTGCAGAATCCAATCTTCATTTTTTGTGATAAACCATCGTTTGGCAGATGGCAGTAAAGCCTTTTTGTAGATTTTTATCATTTTCTCGGCATTTAGGTTGTCAGTAAAGAGGTGCAAAGTGCTGAATCCCTGCTTTGAGAAGCAGCCCCAAAGATGCACCTTTATTCCATATTTTACGGTCTGCTGAACAAGCCTATTGGTAGAGGGTGACCAGGCTCGCGTTAGGACAGAACGTGCCCATTTAGAAAATTCATCAGTAAAAATGACATTTTCAAAATCTCTATCAATATTCTCGTGCACCCAAGCGAGTCGCTTTGTCACATGTTTTTCAGTCAACAGAGGCTTCTTCATTGTGTTGCGCCATTTCAGATGATGAGTACGAAGATGGGTTCGGATAGTTTTGTAGGATATATCTAAACCTTTTGCCATTAATTTTGCTTGTCCTTGCCGCAGTGTTAAAGCAGGATTCCGCGAAAACAGATTCACTATTCTTTTTTCATCTTTTTTGTTCACTTTTCCTATCGAGCCACGTTCTGGTAAATCATCGACATTTTTAGCCACTTTATATTGCTGTATTCACTTCTGTACAAATGCCTTCGACTTTCTCATGTATTTAGCAGCCGCTGATTGCGACATTTTGGGACCTTTCGGGTGGATGCAAAGGAACACAGCCTCGTAGCGCGACGCGTACTTAGCACTTATGGCGTTTAGCGTGATTCTCTTCCAAAAGATCAACGACAACTGAATCTTTGTTGACAATGCATCAAAGACAAAGCTTTCGTCTATCGGCTTGCGAAGGAATTAGAGCAAAATCTTCTATTACTTGTCAGTGAAGTCGACCGCGCTCTGACTTGACAGACTGTATGTATATCGAAGACTCGAAAAGAACTGAAAAATGCGGGAAGCGGCTAGATTACCTAGCCTAGCGTTGCCTAGCTTTCTTATACGGTACTCGACTATTCTATCTCTGGATTGCTGACTGCGGAAGCGCGCGAAATACGACGATGCGCGGAGCACGGAGTGTTCTCCGTGACAATATATATATGTAAAGATATAACTTTTATATATTGAAAACGGCTCTTAAACTTTTTTATACCTAACCAGCAATTTGCGGGTAAAATTTAAAGTGCACACCAAAGTATGAGAACTTAGATATGTATGCAAAAAATGTTAAGGTTTTGTTAGAAAAATAGTTATAATTTTTATCATTTAATATTATAAAAAATTTTGTTTCATCTTTTGCATATTTTTTCTCGCTCGAGAAGAAAAGATTGTGATAAGTCGTTTTAACTCTCACCTTTTCTCTAGCTCTCTTTTGAAATTTAATAGGCTTGATACTCTCTGCCTACTCTTTTTAACTTTTTTAATTAGCTTATTCACTATGGTACAGCTAGAGTCAGTCAATCGTATATCATTACAGGCTTAGAAGAAAGAAGTAGGATGTCCGGGAGACTGAGCTCCTTTATATTTTTTGGGTCGCTAAACTCGAATTCTGGGTCCTCTGACCCAATCAATTTTGGGTCAAAGTTAGATCAAGAACCGATTTTCAAGATTCATCGCTAATTAAGTAGACCACGAAAAATCTAGTTTTCAGGGTTGCTGGAATCAAATTCAAAGCTATTCCAGTTCTATCAGATGAACATTTTTACCTAAACCAAATATACTACCAAAATAATACTATTATAAATTTTAGGCAATGTATAAAAACAATAATTTTTGTAATCCAACAAATTTTCCGTACTTTCTTTATCTCAGAAAAATGTTACCAAGAAATGGAATGTTTGTAGATTGAGCGGAAATAGGAATAAAGATGACCCATATGTACAAAAATAATTAGGTTCGCAACTTAATTCCTGTTATTGGTCAATAGGTGGCTCCAGCAGTAAGTGCTTGTCGATTTCGACATCCAAAACGTCATGAAGCAAGCTTAGACATATAGTAAATAAATCGTTTTGACACATTAGTGATTTTGTTTTGGCGTCATATATTTTTGGTTGTGTAAAAATGTCTTATTTTATGCCATATAATCGTCATTTAAGGGAAATGTTGCTTTTCTTCTTTTATTCGAAGAAAACGGCGGCTGAAGCGCATCAAGAACTTCAAAACGATTACGGAGATGCTGCTTCAAGTAAAACAATGATCCGTGATTGGTAACGTCGCTTTAAAGAAGGTGATTTCGATATTGATGACCGTCCGCGTGAAAGAAGGCCAAAAACCTTCGGAGACGCTGAATTGGAGGCATTGCTCGACGAGGATCCATCTCAAACGGAAAATAAGCTTGCTTCAGTATTAGGAGTTCCCCGCCAAGTCATTCCCAAGATTGCATGCTTTGGGAATGATTCCAAAGCAGGGAAATTGGGTTCCTTATAATTTGAAGCCAAGGAACGTTGGGCATTGTTTTCTCGCCTTAAACAACTGCTTCAGCAAAGAAGTAAGGGTTTTCTTTATCGCATTGTGACTAAAAGGTTCCTTTCTTTTGAAAATGATTGAATGCTGATGCTACAAAAAAAAAAAAAAATTAAATAAATAAATAAAAATAAATAAATAAATAAATAAAAATAAATAAATAAATAAAAATAAATAAATAAATAAAAATGAATAAATAAATAAATAAATAAATAAATAAAAATAAATGAATAAATAAATAAATGATTCGTATTCATATTCAGTAATAATGTCTTTATGACCCTAACGGGTATTTCATTTGGTCAAGGCATCTTCCGAATAAAAATCTTATTGACTGCGGGCTTTATTTCTGCCTCGGTTATGGCAGGCAGATTGGCTGCGCCTTCGTCTGGTGATGATCTTTTACCAATTTCGTGCGGTAGTTCCAGGAATTCTGGAAACAGACGGTATACTACCCGTTCTCAGCATATTAAACATTTTGATCCTGCGCATGACTGTTTTATATGGTTTGCTCCAGGGATCATGATCCACTTTCTCGCAAAACATCCGCCAACATCTGCTCTTGGCTACTTTATTGGCAGTTCTAAGCTTTTTTCTGGCTCTTTGATATATTCTTCTGGTTCGAAAGCACTGTCGGGGGGCTTTTCTTTCCGAACTAGTTTCTTGGCCACACATGAGTTTAGATTTATTTGAAACTCCTTAGCCATTATATTTTACTGCTTCGGTCTCCTCTGATATCCGAGTTTACTATGGCTATGCAGTTCACAGGCTCCCACATCGGCTTGATCGTACTTTTGCAATCCTTGGAGATACATCTTATTTGAAATCAATTCTAGTTGATGCAAGAGCGAAAACTTGCTCTATCTCCTCAAATTATAATTCAGTTTTTTTTATTTTTTTAACTTATTAACCCGTTTCGGCCCAGAATGCTACTCGGGACATATCGCTCTTCGAGGCTCTATAACTAAGGCTATTCGCGTTGAAAAAAATTGAGAAGTACATATTCTTATACTTTAAGGTCCACCCTTTCCGATTATGAACTCAAAATTTTGCTAAAATGTTATTAACTATGAGAAAACTCAGTTTCAACAAAAGAAATAATGATTTTTTCGCACTTTCTTTTTTTTCAAATCGAATTTTGAAGGTGTTTCCGGTCTACAATGTATCTGGAACCTCAATAAACCGTGAAATAAATGTCTAAGCATTAAAAATACGTGATTAAGATATCGATTTTTTGCCTTAGTGTTTTCAAAATAGCGTCCGGAATGCAAAATTTTTTTGTATATATTCATTAATTTTTTTTTTTTAAATATGAACTTACGGGAAAAATCACCACGAGCAAAAAGTTCTTAGAATCGCTCAAAGAACGCACTGGGATTTTTTCGAAGAGTTTCGAGCAATTTAGAAATTTTTCAAACCGTAAATCGATTCGTGTGCGAATACTAAAAACTTATACGATACAATACTATTTTGATATTTCAGAATTTTTTCTTGGAAACAAAGAAGTTTTGGCAAAATTAAATAAGAGTAAAAAGTTTTTAGAATTGCTCAAAAAATGCTCTGGAATTTTTTCGAAGCGTTTCGAGCAATTTTTTCAATTTTGCAAAAGTTTACAATTAGCAAAACTTAAAAAAATTGCTCAAATCTCTTCGAAAAAATTTCAGTGCATTCTTTGAGCGATTCTAAGAACTTCTTACTCGTGGTAATTTTTCTCGTAAGTTCATATTTTTCGAGAAAAAAATTAATGAATGTATACGAAAAAATTTTGCATTTCGGACGCCAGTTTGAAAACACTAAGGCAAAAAATAAATATCTAAATCACGTATTTTTAATGCTCAGACATTTATTCCACGAGTTCTTTAGGTTCTAGGTACATTTCAGACCGGGAACACCTTTAAAATTCGATTTGAAAAAAAAGAAAGTGAAAAAATTATTATTTCTTTGTTAAAACTGAATTTTCTTATAGTTAATAACATTTTAGAGAAATTTCAAGTTCATCGTTAGAAAGAGCAGACCTTAAAGTATAAGAATATGTATTTCTCAATTTTTCTCAACGCGAGTAGCCTTAGTTATAGAGCCTCGAAGAGCGATATGTCCCGAGTGGCATTCTGGGCTGAAACGGGTTTAAGCCCTGGATAAAACTAGGTTAGGCAGCATCAAACCAACTATGCTACTCATAAGCGAATAGGAAAAATGCCCGTATTTTTATTTTGCTATTTATAATTTTTCTTAAAAAAATATTCAAACAAAGCATGTTAAAAGTTGTTTTTTTGAAAAATTGATCACTCGATATTATGGGAACAGTTACGACACGCGGTGGTGATATATCTCACACTTGCCACGTCTGAGATTTGGTAAGCTGCTTCGAGTGTGCGTATTCAAGGTTATCTTCGCTGATAATTTGACGTTTCGAAATAAATTGTTTTAAATTTTGTAAAATTAAAGTGAATTAAACATTTAAAATAGTATTTCTTTTTGTTTCTCGATAGTTTTTCGTCGCCATTATTAAATTTTTTCCATATTTTTTTTTTTTAATATTATTAATCATTTTTGAAGTCAAATAAATATTTTTTTGCTATTGTTTTATTAAAATGAAAATCTTTTTTTATATAAGATAAATTTCTTTTGCTAATAATTTTCTATAATATTTGAAATTTTTTTTTCTCAAAATAAATAAAAGGATGCGTATGTCCCGTCAATACGGTGCGCTCAGCTAAAGTAGCACCGTAAGTATGAAAACATAACTAAAAAATATACGCGCTTATAAAATATACACATCCTTTTATTTATTTTAAGAAAAAAATAAATACCAGGCTGCTCAATAAGTTTTGCGGTTTGATAAGAAAAACACAATTTTATGGTTTGAAATACACTTTATAATTCAGTATAGTCTCCCTGAACACCAATACACTTGTTCCAACGAGATTCCAATTTGTAAATTTCATCCCTGAAGTGAGAATCTTGAAGGGCTGCAAAATACGCTTCCACATCTGTTATAACCTCATCATTAGATGAACAACGCTTTTCACGCATGAATTTTCTTAGGTCTAGAAACAGATGGAAGTCGCTAGGGGCCAAATCTGGTAAATGCGGTGGATGCTCCAACAATTCGAACTTTAATTCATAGATTTTAGCCATTGTCAAAATGCTCTTGTGACACGGTGCATTGTCCTAATGAAAAAGGATTTTTTTCTTCTGCAAACCGGGTCTTTTCTCACGAATTTTTCCCTTCAGCTGATCTAAAAGGTTACAATAATATTAAGAACTTATTGTTTTACCAGTTTGCAAGTAATCCACAAATAAAATTCCTTTTGCATCCCAAAAATCTGATGCTAACACCTTCTTGGCCGATTTCTGGACACGAACTCGTTTTGGAGCCGAATAACCAGGTTCAGACAACTCTTTAGCTTCTTGTTTTCATTTAGGATCACGGTGATAGACTCAAGTCTCATTGATAGTGATGAATCGACACCCAAAATCTACTTTGTCCTTTCGAAAACGCTCTAAATGTTGCTGAGAAAGTCGCATTCGAATGTGTTTTTGTTCCATTGTTAGTGAATGCGGCACCCATTGTGCAGGCAGCTTTCTGAAACCCAATACTTTAGTCAAAATATTGCTTACACTGCCCAATGAGATGCTTAGGGCATCTACTAAATCTCTTTTAGTCACTCGACGATTTTCCAATACGATATCCTGTATTTTTTCAACGATTTCTGGTGTTGTTGCTGTTTTTGGACGTCCTTGACGTGGATCGTCTTCAAGGCTTGTACGACCACGTTTAAATTGAGCAACCTATCTTTCTACTGTATTAATTGAAGGCGAAAAGTCCTTATACACTTTCAACATTCGTTCATAAATTTCCTTTGCTTTTAAACCTTCCAAAAATAAAAATTCAATCACTGCACGATACTTGATTTTTTCCATTGTAAAAATATACTGTGACACGTCGATACTAAATGGCTTGTAAACGAAGAATGAATTGACAGATTAAAATGAAACTTCACACACGTTCATATGAAGAATGTACCAACATAACAAAAAAAAATTTAGGCTAGTAGTAACACCCTCTCTTATCGAACCGCAAAACTTATTGAACATCCTGGTATATATCTCATAAATATCGACACCAGCCTTGTCAACAATGATTTCGTTGTTGCCACAGACGCTTCGGCGAGTGTTTAACCACACAAACCTTTACAGTATAAATATTCGACGGTCACGCAAGATCCAATCCCGACTTGTCTTTTCACGACAACACAAGCCGCAGGACCTGTCTTCGGTTATCACGCAGAGACACCGCCGTTTATAAAAGGCTCCGATGTGCTACCCCAGCAAAAGCGTAATTCCACTTATTACGAATACAACAGCACAGCGGCACCACGCGTGGTAGTATACGCAGTAGAATGAATGCAAGATCATTCGGCGCAAGCTCACAAACAATGAAAGCCATATCGTCTCTGTGGTCAACTAGGGCAATAGACGGCTGAATGCCCGCGGTCTGTAGAATGCTTCAGATACTGGCAGCCGGGCATGCTGCAAAAAGATACAGTAACAAGTGCAGAAATATCTCTTCTTTGGGAAACAACCAGAAACAAACTTGTTAGGAGTACGCGTTCTTTTGCGCAGCTGGACAATGGTAAAAAGGAACCTTCTACACCTGTACCATGTGTTATGCTGTTATCATGTATTCAAGGCAACCTGCAGCGAGGTAAGGTCATTTTTTAACATTGATCTCAATGATATGCGACTCAGAGGCTTGCTGGATAGCGTCGTTTATTCGTTTTTAGGAAAGGACTTGAGTAACATGTTGGAGGAAAAGCTAAGTCCTAAGGCTAATTCAATTAATTTAGCTGATGGTGGAACACTGACAATCCAATGCATTCTGAAAAACAATCTCCATCGGTGGAGAAAGGCGCACACTTCCTTTCTTGGCAGACGGGTTGTTATACGATTACATCCTAGGCCTCAACTCTAAGAGACTATTCAATTCAAAGATCGATTATAAAATAGATACATGGTGGGCACCACGGAGTGTAGTGCACTAATTTTATCCGTACAGGATCGATCCGGTGACATTTTCAGTCGTCACTAGTCTCCGAGAACTCATCGTGGCAACAAACGATAAACAAAAAGCTAAATGCTCTGCGCGACCGGTTAATCCCAGTGACACCCGCGTATTTTGGGGTATACCGTCGCATCAATGCCGTCACCAAACGCTCCACTTATCCCTTCTCCAAGACGGATGACATCCTATGGATAAGCTTCAATCGACGCGTTGTATTTCCAAACTTGATTAAACTCACTCTTCCCAGGATTAGGTGGGTTTACCTGCTTGTGGTTTGGTAAAGGTGGTTTTAGGGGCTAGGTGGATCATCTTGGAACCCATGAGACTCGGATCCGTTTTGGACTTTGTGCCCATGGAGACATTTGTTCAGGACATCGGATTACGTAACATATAAAAAATTTAGCTGAACTCACTGGAACCACTTTTCCGTAAGAAGTCTTTCAAGTACTATTAAAATATTAAAATAAGTTTAACCTAGTAATATTTATAAAAATGAAAATTCCTCTTCTTACATAGAAAATAGCAGTTATTTATATTTAGAGGCAGATATGTAAAAGAATATTATTTGCACTTATAAAACATTAACAAAAATTAGTCGCGATTTTTATATTGGTCCAAAGTTTTTTTAAAGTAAAAACTAATATATGCGTTATCTCTCATTATAATGTCATTTTTTATTGATTAGGATAATCGAAAGCTCTTAAAGGAAAGTTTTTCTCAATTTTAAACAATTTTGTGCTCTTTTGGTTAAAGTTTAAGGTCATTTTAGTCACTTTATCAAAACGAAAAAAAACATAAAAAAAAAAGTTTTCGAAATTTCTTTATTTTTTTTTTTTTAAAGCAGTTATATTGCACTTTCAACTTAAACTCGCACTGAGCTATGAAAGGGTACTGATACACGTGCAAGCGATCTGGCAACAGCACAGCATTGTTAGATCGCTTGCAGTGTTGCTAGTCTCATTACTTTTCTGTTACACCTCGTATGTTTTGAAACAATTAAGAAGTGCAACTTATAAGTGCTTACCTGTTTATGACATAAATTTGAAAAGATGGGCATTGAAAATGGAAGATGAAATGAAGTTATTCCTATAATTATTTAGAAGTTTACATACATGGATTCATAATTAAAAAAAAAAAAAATTAGCCCAATTTTAAAAAAAATTAATAAATTTATTACTCAGGTATAGATTTATAATAAAGAAGAATTAATTTAAAAGGCATGTTTATACATATGCTTTTGTTGATCAAGTCATATTAGAAATATCTTACAGTCTGTCAAGTAAGAGCGTGGTCGACTTCACCGACAGGTAATGGAAGATTTTGCTCTAATTCCTTCGCGAACCAATAGAAAGAAGCTTTGTCCTTGATGCATTGTCAACAAAGATTCAGTTGTCGTTGATCTTTTAAAAGAGAATCACGTTAAACGCCATGAGTGCTAAATACGCGTCGCGCTACGAGGCTGTGTTCCACCCGAAAGGTCCCAAAATATCGCAATCAGCGGCTGCTAAATATATGAGAAAGTCGAAGGCATTTGTACAGAAGTGGATACAGCGATATAAAGTGGCTAAAAATGTCGATCATTTACCAACACGTGGCTCGATAGGAAAAGTGAACAAAAAAGATGAAAAAAGAATAGTGAATCTGTTTTTGCAGAATCCTGCTTTAACACTGCGGCAAGGACAAGCAAAATTAATGGCGAAAGGTTTAGATATATCCTACGAAACTATCCGAACCCATCTTCGTACTCATCATCTGAAATGGCGCAACACAATGAAGAAGCCTCTGTTGACTGAAAAACATGTGACAAAGCGACTCGCTTGGGCGCATGAGAATATTGATGGAGATTTTGAAAATGTCATTTTTACTGATGAATGTTCTATATGGGCACGTTCTGTCCTCACGCAAGCCTGGTCAACTTCCACCAGTAGGCTTGTTCAGCGGACGGTAAAACATGGAATAAAGGTGCATCTTTGGGGCTGCTTCTCAAAACAGGGATTCGGCACTTTGCACCTCTTTACTGGCAACCTAAATGCCGAGAAAATGATAAAAATCTACAAAAAGGCTTTACTGCCATCTGCCAAACGATGGTTCATCACAAAAAATAAAGATTGGATTCTGCAGGAGGACAACGATCCTAAACACCGCAGCAAGCTCTGTACTCAGTGGAAGACTCAATCTGGCATCGTTACATTGGATTGGTCGTCGTAGTCGCCCGATGCAAACCCTATTGAAAATGTGTGGGCATATATTCAACGGAAGCTTCGTGGAAGACGCACATACACTCTGAAGCAGTTGTCTTACGAAATTCGTCGGATCTGGAGATTCTTGCCACTAAAATACGCCGTCAAATTAGTAGAAAGCATGTCTCGGAGATGCCAGGCAATTATCGACGCCGGTGGTGACTGGACACATTATTGACCGAATTGCATCATTGTTTGTAATGTGTACAATGTATATATAAATATGAAAGTGTTATCAAATAAATTTTTTTATAAATTAACACGACCACGCTCTTACTTGACAGACTGTAAGTAGGATCAGGCAATATTCAGAACTGTGATCAATCGGGATCCAATCTCGAATATCACAGTGGTCATGCACTCGCAATTATAGGTACTCCAAGGTTGAATGTCTTGGTCAATTCCTCAATTCTTTAAAGCATAGCTGCACTATACAACCAACTGTTTTTACAGATTGCATTACAAAGACGCCTTTACTAATCATTTTGAAAAAAACTAATGTCAATTTTGGATTGACGATAAAAAAAAAACGAATAGCTGAAAATATTGTTGCTTATGCTTCAAGTTTTAGAAAATTGTCATCTTAATTATGTATAAAATGGTTTAAAGAGATTTATTTACCTATTGAAGGGAACGATAGTACTTTGTGTCTTGACCCTTGAGCAGGGCAGAAAAAAATAATTTTACTACTATCAAAAAAGCGACTAAAAAAGTAGAAGAGCCCATGATTTTAGGCCACGGAAAAATTTTCAAAACAGTTTTTAGATCTAATTATTTTACACAATATTTTACACTATAAGATATTAATTTACACTTACGAAATAATATATTCAAAACTCCATTGCTAATTCCTCATCAATTTTCACCACCACATTTTTTAAATATACTTAAGTATGCATGATGGAAAAGTGGTTACATTAGTGAACGGCTAATAAATGTCAAATTCCTGTTGAATACTGCTTAAGAAACATTGATAGTTTCTGCAAAATTAGTAATGCAACTAATGTAATAAAATGCGCATGGTTCACCAATTATCTGCACATGCATAATTTTTACTTAACATTATTCAACTATTAAGAAGAGCGTCAGTCGCACTCGCCAGTACTGTGACAACTCAATCTTGAGCTCAAGCTCAAGAAACTTTTTTTTCTTAGTTTATTACAATCTCGCATCTCGGCTCAATGTGGACTCTATTTCACGTTTCGGATGGAAGATTCAAAATGCAATAAGAATTTTCAAAGGTTTTAATACTCTAAAACTGTCAAGCTTTAGCATGACTAACACAAAATCTGCGGCACATACGCTACACGTGAAAAAAACAAGGAAAATGCAAAAATAAGTTAGCCAAAATTGCACCTAGTAAAACTCACCTAACTAGATTTGATTTCCGCACACTCAATCAACAGCCATAATGCGCTACGCTATTCCAATGTTTGCTTAACTATATCTTAATCCATGCTCGAATCTACTGTTCAAGTCTCTATTCTCAGAAAAAATCAACGCAATTCTGATACAAATGTCTCACGACAACTCTATGGTGGCTAAATTGCAACTGCTTTCTTGTACGAGGAGGAAGTCCTCTTGCATTCACAAATTCGCCACTAGTCCGCTTCTTCACGGAGTTACATACAGCACTTCTCGCTTAGCTGCGGCGCACGATGATGCAAGTACCGCGCCGCTCATCTTGTATACTACAGCTGTCAGATCTTCTATCTTCGTCTGACTTAGATGGCTCTAAGTTACTTCACACTTCAATCATTTATAATATTAAATTCGTGACTCAGATGATTTTCTTCTTTTCGTCAAATTGAGTTAATGAGACTCTAAAGCTAAAGTAGAAATACTTATGAGTAGTTGTGATAGTGTAGCTTGAGGGAAAAAGTAATCAGTATAGCCCGTATGCATAGGTTTCCTACTAGTATTATATTAAGCATAATAAATACTACCACGTTGCTTGCCAACGCTTAGTAAAAGGCAAGAATTCTGTCCTATTACACTACATTCTACAGATTGGTTATTCTTATTACTCTTCTTTCTCAGTTTTTCATTAAATATACTTACTGTATTTAACTGATATTTTTACAAGTTTTTTATTTTTATTCGTATTTTTTATAGAATGTTGTTTTTCTTAAGCCAGTTCGTTTCTCTTTATGCTATCGGTTACTTGTCATTGATTTGAAGAATTTACCTTCGTGCCTTTATAATATCTGACTGTAACATCTTGTGCAATACTATTTTTCCAGATTTCTAATTCTTTCATAGTAAACTTAGAGTAACATCTCGTAAGAGTTCAATAGGAAATTTTTAAATATTGAAACTTTTGTTGAAGAGTTCGACAATTGAATTTGATAGCATATTTAGCATTTAAAATAACATTGACAACGTAGCTGCTCCGGTATTTTTTTGTGTAGTTTTTGACCATTTTTACTTATAAAAATAATGTACGAATAAAGTAATTAATTTTTAAGAATATTACTTAGTTGACCAACCTGGATCAGAAAAAAATTGATAAACATTCCCCAAAAGCTCTTTTTGACATTCAACTCTAATAATAATATTAGGTGTAGTAAAAAGAAATCCATTATTTTTGCATTTAATTGAAGGTTTTATTTAGCATAGATAGAATGATACGATTTAGGTCAAATATGCACCGTTTTGTTCGATAACTTGTTGCCATTTTGGAGGTAATTTCATAATGCCTCTCTCGTAGAAACCCTTGTCCCTATTGTCAAAAAACTGGGACAGTCGATTTTCACAATCTTCTTTTGAGGCGAATTTTTCACCTGCAAAATCATTCGTCATAGACAGGAATAGGTGGTAATCACTTGGTGCCAGGTCCGGACTATAAGGTGGATGCATAAGAACTTCCCAACCAAGCTCCCGGAGCTTCTGGCGAGTCACTATCGATGTATGCGGCCTGGCGTTGTCCTGATGGAACACAATTCCTTTCCTATTGGCCAAAGCTGGCCGCTTCTGGGCGATTGCTTCTTTCAGACGGTCCAATTGTTGACAGTATAGGACCGAATTAAGAGTTCGGCCGTAGAAGAGCAGCTCATAGTAAATCATTCCCTGCCAGTCCCACCAAACACACAGCAAAACCTTCCTGACTGTCGATCCTGGCTTGGCCACCGTTTGCGCCGGCTCACTGCGATTTGACCCCGACCGTTGTCGCTTGACGTTGTCGTAAGTGACCCACTTTCCATCACCAGTAACCATCCGCTTGAGAAATGGATCGATATTGTTGCGATTCAGCAGCGATTCGCAGATGGAAATTCGGTCCATGAGGTTTCTTTGCGATAACTCGTGTGGCACCCATAAATTGAACTTCTTTTTGTATCCAGCCTTATTTAAATGGTTCCAAACGGTTTTTTGTGCAATGTTTAGCTTCTGAGCAATCGAAACAGTGCTTACGTGACGGTCGGACTCGACGATTTCCATTATTTTATCGACATTTTCGACAATTGGCCTTCCAAAGCGTGGTGCATCTTTGACGTCAAAATTACCGAAACGGAATCGACGAAACCAAAATTGCGCGTGATTTGCTGTTACAGTATCAGGACCATAAACACTATTCACATTTTCAGCTGCCTGGCTTGCGTTTTCGCCTTTATCGAAAAAAACTGTAAAATATGGCGTATTTTCTCTTTGTTGGTGTCCATCTTTGACGCGTGTTAAAAAAATACTGAGTCAAGCAATTACAAAACTGTATGAGAAGTTTTTTCAGTACGAAATCTTATCTTTCTAACGCCATCTAGTGTAACCCGTTCACACTTTTACAACGGGAGATACAGACTACTAAAGCCATCTATTGGCAAAATAATGGATTACTTTTTACTACACCTAATATTTAAATATTAAGAAAAAAATTGTAAATACGGAATAAAACCCTCTACATAATTTACATTGAATAAGAATATCTAATTTTTAAAGTAATTTCGAGAAAATTTTAAAGACAAAGAATTTTCACTAGCAGATAGTATAAAATTTGTGCTTCGCGAGGTATGATTCTTATTAACTAAAAATCAGAACAACTATTCCTCATACTATACGACATGATTGGTATCACCCATATAGCCCCCTGTTATTTCAAACGTGAGTTATAAGTACTTAGCCAACTTAACGTACGCCAACCTATCCTGGTCTTTTCTAATAAATTTTCTTGGTGAGAGTTAAGCATGTTAAGTTAATATTTTTTTAATAAACCTTTTTTAGAATTTTAGAAATTTTCAAAACTCATTATTCGTATAAAAAAGTGATTAAAGGTCCTCAACTTAAACCCAAACTAAGACTGAATGTTAACGAGCCAGACCTGGACGCATATACAGGGTGTCACAAAAGTCCCGGAACAGCTGTATATTTCCTTAATTACCTTAAGTACCTTTCAACGAGGTTCTCAATGGTAACCTTAATTTCGACCTTGACGATGTCCTCTTAATCCTTAAGTACCTCTCAACGGGGATTTTAATGGTAACCTCAATTTCGACCTTGATGATGTCCTTCAAGGTCATTTCAAGGTCAGGTCATGTTTTTTAAATGGAAACTCTCTTTTCTGACATTGGAAATCGAAAAAGCGAGAAATTTTACGTTCAAATATGTACTTAGGTCATAAGGACACGTTGACCTTTAAGGTCAGCCAAGGCCATTTAAACATGAACAAGGCCTGGTTATCTTTTGGCATATGAACTCCCTAATTTTTTTTTAAACCGATATACTAAAATTAGCAAGGTTTATGAAGTGTTGACTGTTGGCGTCACCTTGACGATGTCCTTCGAATTCCTTTAAGGTTATTTGAAGCTCTACTCATTTTTTAATAAAAATTCTCTTTTTTGACATTGGCAATCGAAAGAGCCGGAAATTTACGTTCAAATATGTACTCAGGTCAAAAAAAGACACGTTGATCTTAAAGGTCAGCCAAGGTCATCTAAACTTGAGCAAGGTCTGCTTACCTCTTGGCATAGGAATTCCCCAATTTTTTTTTAAACAAATGTATTAACATTAACAAGGTTTATGAAGTGATGATTGTAAGCGTAACCTTGACGATGTTCTCTGAGGTCATTTTAATTTTAACTTTTATTTACTTTTAGCATTACCCAGAAACAACGGCGTGGACGTAGTAAAATATGTTCCCTTTGGGGTGATTGATATGCGTGAGTCTTCTTGCCTCTCACGTTTGGGGTGCTTGATTTGCGTGAGTCATCTTGCCTCTCACGTTTGGGGGGCTTGATTTCCGTGAGTCCCCTAGCCTCTTACATTTTCTATCAAGACTTACAATTTAGTGTGAATATTCAAACTGTAAACCTTCAACTTCTTTGCAAAAAGCTATTCTATTGTAGAAACGTGCAAAAGCGTTACGTATCAACTCTCTGTTGATTGACGCAGTTTCTAGAAGTATCCGGTTTTGTAACTCATCTAAATTTTGTGGTTGAGTTTCCAATACTTAAGTCTTTAAATAACCCTATAGACAATAATCAAGAGGCGTTAAATCAGGATATCTAGCAGGCCACTCGATTTCACCTTATCTTCCAATCCATCTATGAGGAAACTGGCCATCTAAATATGTCCAAACAAGCCTGCTATACTAAGCGGTTGCTCCGTTCTGCTGGAACCATTTTTGATCAAAATCACCTGCTAGCTCTTTTATTCTCGGTATAATTGGATCTCGAAGCAATTCTTCATATCTATCAGCAGTGAGATTACCATCGATAAAGAAAGGGCCTATAAAAGAATCATTTAAAATGCCAGCCCAAACATTTACCTTTTGTGGATTTTGAGTGTGATTCTCTAACATCCAATCAGGATTTATGTCAGACTAATATCGACAATTGTGTCGGTTTACTTCGCCTTTCAATGTAAAAGTTGCTTCATCTGAAAAAACTATGTTGTATGAAAACAGAGGATCTTCATCGATTCGATTCATCATTGTTTCACAAAACTATATTCGACGATCAGGATCATTTTCATTAAGTTCCTGTACTAAATGAATTTTGTATGGATGAAAATGAATATTTTTTTAAAACCCTTCGTAGTGTTTCATGAGAAACATCGAACTGATCACTGACTCTACGTAAAGGAAGATGCGGATCTTCAACAAATCTTTGAGCTGTTACAATCTAATTCTTAAATAATAAACGAAACACTTAGTTTTCAATTTTCACTAATAATTTTATTAAATCTATTTATGAAACACATGACAGCTGTTTTAAACACACTGTGTCTTTTGCAAATGTTAAAGGCTGACTAGATGAATAAAATGAAATATAATAAAACTGTATATTACGAGGGACGTTTAAAAAGTCCGTGCAAAAATTAAAACTGCTTACGTGTTTGGGGTAAACATTTTTTATTTTTCGACATAGTCTCTTTTTAGGCTCATACACTTCGTCCAACGATGTTCTAGTTTGTTGATCCCTTCCGAATAATAGGATTTGTCCAAGTCTGCAAAA
Organism: Chalcis sispes; assembly: GCA_949987625.1. Taxonomy (NCBI): domain Eukaryota; kingdom Metazoa; phylum Arthropoda; class Insecta; order Hymenoptera; family Chalcididae; genus Chalcis; species Chalcis sispes. The sequence goes on along the minus strand of OX465095.1, from coordinate 39,547,518 downwards.
TATCCATTAGTGTCTGCAATCACCTACTCGTTTAAATAATATCTTTGTCCCGCCAGCCATTTCTTCAAATTGAAGAACAAATAATAGTCCGAGGGAACCAAGTCTGGAGAATAGGGGGGATGTGAAACGAGTTAGAATCTTATTTCGATTAATTTTGCGACCACAACTGCTGAGGTGTATGCTGGTGCGTTGTCGTGATGGAAAAGGACTTTCTTATGGGCCAATCGCTAGCGTTTTTCTTGCATCTCGGTTTTCAAACGGTCCAATAACGATGAATAATATGCACCTGTAATATTTTTACCCTTTTTTAGGTCATCTATCACCATATCATTGATTTGATTAATGATTTCTGGAATCGTAACCTCCACAGGCCGTCCAGAACATTCAGCGTCACTTGTGCCCATATGGTCAGCCCGAGAATTTTAAAACCACTTATTAACTGTTCTAATCGAAGGTGCAGAGTCACCATAATGTTAATCAAGCTTCTTTTTAGTCTACTGAGGTGTTTTGCCTATCATAAAGTAATGTTTAATCACCACGCGAATTTCATTCATTTCTGTTTTGCACTTCATAGTCATCGTAAAAACAAAAAGAGAAAGTGAACATGGAAGTGAATCAGAAACGGCTACTTTTACTATACGAATTTAAATTAGAGCACAATGCAACGGAAGCAACAAAGAATATCAACAGTGTATTTGGGCCTGATACAGTTAACGAACGAACCACTCGGCGGTGGTTCCAAAAATTTCGATCCCTTGATATGAACCTTGGAAATGAGCCACGTGGACACCCAGGACCATCGATTGATAACGACAAGCTGCGTGCATTAGTGGAGTCTGACCCCCGCCAAACCATAAGGGATCTTGCCAAGAAATTAGGCGTTCACAATTCGACAGTTTGCCGCCACTTGCAACAACTCGGAAAAGTAAAAAAGCTTGACAAATGGGTTCCGCATGATCTTACCGAGCGAAACATGACGTGTCGAATGGAGATTTCAAGTTCTCTTCTCTCCCGCAACAAAAAGAAACCGTTCTTGCACCGAATTGTGACCTGCGATAAAAAGTGGATTTTATACGATAATCGTCGCCGATCGGCCCAATGGCTAGATACCAATGAAGCGCCAAGACACATGCCGAAACCAAGCCTTCATCCAAAGAAAATAATGGTAATTGTTTGGTGGTCTGTAGCTGGAGTTATCCACTATTCGTTCTTGCAACCTGGTAAAACTATCAATGTTGAGAAATACCGTGCTCAACTGGATGAAATGCATCAGAAATTGATAGTCCAACGACCTAGCCTTTACAACAGGGATGGAGTGATACTGCTTTATGATAACGCACGACCTCATGTATCGAGAACAACGGTCCGAAAATTAAACGAGTTGTGCTATGAGACTCTTCCTCACCCTCCATATTCACCAGACCTCTCACCAACAGATTACCATTTCTTTAAACAATTGGATCACTTTTTGACATGAAAAAGATTTAATAATGAAGCTGCTGTCAAAAATACCTTCGAGGAGTTTCTTCGAACCAGAAACTTGGACTTCTACAAAACTGGAATAAATGTACTTGTATCTCGTTGGGAAAAGTGTGTTGCATCTATTGGTATCTATTTTGATTCAATGAATTGTCTTTATATAAAGTTACAGCTGTTTAAAAATTTATTATTAAATCGGCCATTTCGTCTGCAGCAACCGAATAAATATAAGTAAACAAATAGCAATAAATAATGGTTATCGATCTAACTTCATAGATAAATTATTAAATGAAAAATTATATTAACAAGCAGTTCAATTAGTTGATCCCATTAATAATGCAGAAAGAATAATTTCATCCCTCTCTTACATTGGAAAACAATCAGAAAAACTGTAAAATTATTTAAAATCGAAAGACATTACTGTAGCTTACAAAACAAATACATCCTTAGGGAGATTCATGAAAAATAATAAGAGTAAAACAGATAAATGGCAAAAATTAGGAGTTTATAAACTTACTTGTGGCTCGTGTGATAAAATTCTCATAGGACAAACAGGTAGGACATTCGCCGCTCGTATAGCAGATCATGAATATAGTAATAATTATAATAGACGAAAATCGAAATACGCTAATCATGTTTTTGATGAATCGCACATTTTTAATGAAGAATTTAATATTTCACATGAAATAGGCAAAGGAGAAAAATTAGATTTATTAGAAAACTTAGAAATTAATAAAGATTTGACGATGTTTTATTAAATAGCCAACTTGAATTTAATAGCTCACCTTTGTTAAATTTGTTATAGTATTAAATCTCCTTATATTTTAATTTCAAAGGCCTCCAAAACTTTGTTGTCATTTGCGTTCATTGACCTTACAATAGACTCATAATATACAGTTTTATTATATTTTATTTTATACATCTAGTCAGCCTTTAACATCCGAAGAAGACACAATAGATAACCAGCTAATCAGATTTCTTCGCGATCAAATAGACGGGCTTAAAAAAAAAACAAAAACGGGCAAGGCTTTCGATTTTCATCTATACATCGATATGCAGCGATGTGTGCGTCGCGCTGCTATGTTATTGTTTCTCCCCACTTCGCCGCAAATTTTAATTCTGATCTTCTTATGTCTTCTCATTGATGTTATTCCTCTCATTCAGGCTATAGCACTGACAGATTGGATTCTAATCCTCAGCTCCAATTTTTTTTTTTCTTTTTTCTTCTTTTAGCTTCTGCAAGTCTTTGTAAAATTCAAAAGATTATATTGAAGTTTTTCTAGATTAAGTTTTCATTCGTTTGTAAGCATCTTTTAATATGTGTTCAAGAAAATTATGAATTAATTATTATAATTCTTGATTACACTTAGTTATTTGATAAATACAATAAAATTTTCATAAGGTAAGATATTAAAATGATTAAAATTTTGTTTTCACACGAGATTTTAAGCTGTATAACATTATTCGTTACACCGAAAAAAAAATGTCTTTAAAAAAATATTTAAAAAAAATTCATCGATGTTACAAATTGGAAAACGACCACATATTACATTTTTATGCATTTAACGTAAAAATAATAAGACGCAGCAATTTTTTAATAATTTTTGTTTTATGAATAAATGGAAATTATAATAAAATAAAAGATTAAGTTTGATAAAATATAGGGTGGAAAAATCATAGTTAATTAATAATCTTAAGCATCAATTATAGAAAAAATTAAAAAACTTTTAGATATATTAGCTTTCATCGAAATATCTAAAAAGATTTACAGAAGCTAAAAAAAAGAACAAAACAAAAAATATCCGAACTGGGGATTAGAACACAAACCTTTAGTGCTATAGCCTACAGCTTAAAATCTCGTGTGAAAACAAAATTTTAATCATTTTAATATCTTACCTTATGAAAATTTTATTGTATTTATCAAATAACTAAGTGTAATCAAGAATTATAATAATTAATTCATAATTTTCTTGAACACATATTAAAAGATGCTTACAAACGAATGAAAACTTAATCTAGAAAAACTTCAATATAATCTTTTGAATTTTACAAAGACTTGCAGAAGCTAAAAGAAAAAAAAAAAAAAAAAAAAAATTGGAACTGAGGATTAGAATCCAATCTGTCAGTGCTATAGCCTGAATGAGAGGAATAACATCAATGAAAGGACACAAGAAGATCAGGATTAAAATTCGCGGCGAAGTGGGGAGAAACAATAACATAGCAATGCGACGCAAACATCGCCGCATATCGACGTATAGTTCAAGATCGAAAGCTTCGCCCATTTTTGTTTATTTTTTTTGGTTTTTTTTTCTCTCAAGGCCCGCCTATTCGATCGCAAAGAAATCTGATTGGCTGTTAATCTATTGTTAAATAAATAGTGATTGATTTACCGATTTTAATGTAAACAGGTGTTTTATTTATAAAATTTCTCCCTGCATCAGGCGTTATAAATATTTTCATTAGATAAAGAAAAAGGCTGTATATATACATATATATAAAACTCGCATCAAGAAAAACACAACAGATTTAATTAAATTGTTTAATTTTCATGGCATTCACACTGACGAAGATTTACACGGACGATAAACGTAATGCTTTTTTGATTACAGCGCGATTGTTTTTAAAACGTTGACTGCCAGCTACAAGATAACTCGTAGATTGCGTTCTTTTCTCGGACGCCAACTACGAGTTATCTCGTAATAATATACAAGGGCGGTTAAATAAGTACCCGTGTTAGAAATGGAGACACCATTTTTTCAAAAAATTTTTTTTTATTTTTCAACATAGTCCCCTTTTAGAAAGATACACTTCTCCTAACAATTCTGCCATTTTTTTAACCCCTCCAAAAAATAGGACTTGTCGAACTCTCAAAAATACGCCTGTCTCGGCGATGACTTCCTCGTTTGAGCTAAATTTTTTTCCCGCGAGCCATTTCTTCATGTTAGGGAACAAGAAAAAGTTCCAAGGAGCCAGATCAGGTGAATACGAGGGGTGCGGCAGCAATTCATAACGCAATTCATGCAGTTTGGCGGCGACAACTCCGGATGAATGTGCTGGTGCGTTATCGTGGTGAAACAGCACCTTCTTTTTCGCCAAATGTAGCCGTGTCTCCTTCAATTTTTTGTCGAAGCGGTCTAATAACTCACTGTAGTATTGTCCAGTGATCGTTTTTCCTTTTTCTTAAAAATCCATGAGGATGACGCCGTTCGCATCCCAAAAAATCGTCGCCATGACCTTTCCGGCCAGTGGGACCGTCTTCGCCTTCTTTGAAGCAAATTCACCGGCAGAAATCCATTGTTTTAATTGTTGCTTAGTTTCTGCTGTGTAATGATGTAATCAGGTTTCATTAACGGTGACAACTCGACGCAAAAACTCCTTCGGATCTCGCTTAAATTGCTCCAAACACTGCTTCGAAGTTAACAGCCGCATCTGCTTGTTGTCCACCGTGAGCAATCACGGCACCCATCGGGCTGACAATTTTTTCATCGCCAACTTATCATGTAAAATATTAATTGCCGTTCCGGTCGACAAACCTACGGCCTCTGCTACGTCGCGCACTTTCGTTCGTCGATCAGCGAGAATCATGTCTTAGACTTTTTAAATGATTTCCTCGGTAACCACGTCTGCCGCGCGTCCTGGTCGCTCCTTATCAAAAACGAATATTTGCCCACGCTTAAATTCGTTGAACCAATATCTAACTGTGGTCATAGATGGCGAAGTATCCCCATAAACAGCATCCAACTTTGCTTTTAACACATTGTTCAATAAGTCCCGAGACTAACAACGAAAACAACATTTTTTTACAAAAATCAAAATTATTCATCAATATAATCTCCTTTTAGAGTGATACAATCTTTCCAACGCCTTTCCAACATTTCTATACCATGTTTATAGAAGGATTTATCCTTTGCTTCAAAATAGGCTTTAGTTTCGGCAATGACCTCCTCATTCGAGCCAAATTTTTTTCCCTGGAGCATTTTTTTGAGATTAGCAAAGAGCCAGTAGTCGCTGGGGGCTACGTCTGGCGAATACGGGGGGTGAGGAAGCAAATCAAAGCCCAATTCGTTCAATTTTGCCATTGTTTTCATGGACTTGTGGCATGGTGCATTGTCTTGGTGAAAAAGGGTTTTTTTCTTTTTCATGTGCGGTCGTTTTACTGCGATCTCCTCCTTCGAACGTACGAACAAGTCAATATAATAATTATTGTTGATCGATTTACCTTTTTTCAGGTACAATCTGTCAAGTAAGAGCGTGGTCGTGTTAATTTCTAAAAAAAATTTATTTGATGAAACTTTCATATTTATATATACATTGTAAACAATGATGCAATTCGGTCAATAATGTGTCCAGTCACCACCGGCGTCGATAATTGCCTGGCATCTCCGAGGCATGCTTTCTACTAATTTGACGGCGTATTCTAGTGGCAAGGATCTCCAGATCCGACGAATTTCGTAAGACAACTGCTTCGAACTGTATGTGCGTCTTCCACGAAGCTTCCGTTTAATATATGCCCACACATTTTTAATAGGGTTTGCATCGGGCGACTGCGACGGCCAATCCAATGTAACGATGCCTGATTAAGTCTTCCACTGAGTACAGAGCTTGCTGCGGTCTTTAGGATCGTTATCCTCCTGCAGAATCCAATCTTCATTTTTTGTGATGAACCATCGTTTGGCAGATGGCAGTAAAGCCTTTTTGTAGATTTTTATCATTTTCTCGGCATTTAGGTTGTCAGTAAAGAGGTGCAAAGTGCCGAATCCCTGCTTTGAGAAGCAGCCCCGAAGATGCACCTTTATTCCATGTTTTACGGTCCGCTAAACAAGCCTATTGGTGGAAGTTGACCAGGCTCGCGTGAGGACAGAACGTGCCCATATAGAACATTCATCAGTGAAAATGACATTTCCAAAATCTCTATCAATATTCTCATGCGCCCAAGCGAGTCGCTTTGTCACATGTTTTTCAGTCAACAGAGGCTTCTTCATTGTGTTGCGCCATTTCAGATGATAAGTACGAAGATGGGTTCGGATAGTTTCGTAGGATATATCTAAACCTTTCGCCATTAATTTTGCTTGTCCTTGCCGCAGTGTTAAAGCAGGATTCCGCGAAAACAGATTCACTATTCTTTTTTCATCTTTTTTGTTCACTTTTCCTATCGAGCCACGTTCTGGTAAATCATCGACATTTTTAGCCACTTTATATCGCTGTATCCACTTCTGTACAAATGCCTTTGACTTTCTTATATATTCAGCAGCCGCTTATTGCGACATTTTGGGACCTTTCGGGTGGATGCAAAGGAACACAGCCTCGTAGCGCGACGCGTACTCAGCACTCATGGCGTTTAACGTGATTCTCTTTCAAAAGATTAACGACAACTGAATCTTTGTTGACAATGCATCAAGGACAAAGCTTTTCTCTATCGGCTCGCGAAGGAATTAGAGCAAAATCTCTTATTACCTGTCGGTAAAGTCGACCACGCTCTTACTTGACAGACTGTAGTCTCGGGACTTATTGAACGATGTGTTATCAATGCTGCGAGAATTTTAAGAATGGTACCTGGCTGCATAAACAAGACCGCTGAATGTCTCCTCATAAGTAAGGGAAGCCAGCGCAACGACTATATCTGTACAAGTCAAAGATAACACTCAGCTTAGAAGAGGTATACCCCGACTTACAAAACTACCATCAAGAAATAATGAATGCACCTGAAGCCGGGATATCAAGCGCACCTGCACCAGACATGGAAAACCCGTTAGGAATCGTTACACGAAATTGCTCATCGCTTAAAACAGATAGGAAATCACAAGAGGAGCATCTTCAATACTTATTACGTAATCTACGGTGGAGCTCTGAGCCAAATCATAAACACCGCGGCGTTTATCTTCATAGCCTGGAAATGTTATACTAGGAAGATGATGCATTATTATAACCAGACCAACCGCTAAGTCAAAGTAATCTCTAAAACGGCCCAAGCACATCTTTTACAGAAAATACCACTACACCCAAATGTAATGCAAAATTAATCAACTATTCAGAACCAATCCTGTATGATGCAACTACAGGAATGCATCTTAGTTTCTAGAAGACTCATAAACCAACCATCAACGCGATCACAATCTTTCCCATATCCACAAACACTATCAATTTAAATCCTAGACACTGACTAACCCTTAATCTTAGACCATAAAAATGTTTACCGTTGCATAAGAGGCATGAGCATCACCTTCACTTTTGAGCGGCTTTGGCTTGGTTTTTTCGGTTTCAGCTCGGTTTTTCCCACCCATTCCTATGCTTGCTAGCTTGTTCGCATATCGTACTCGTACACCTACGTTTCGTCACCAGTTATGATGCATTCCATAAATGCGGGATCGGAATTGGCGCGATCCAGCATGTCCGAAGCGACCTGTTCGCAATACGGCTTTTAAAGAAAATTAAGCACTTTTGGAACGAGTCTTGCGGCCAACTTTCCCATGCCCAAAATATCGATAAAAATCGTACGTGTGGACTCGTGGGATATCTCAAGTTTTATGTGCTATCTCTCTCAAGCTGGTATTACGGTTTTCAAGCACCATTTCCTTAATTTTATCGACGTTATCTGCGGTCGAAGCCGTCGATGGGCGTCCGGAACGAGGCAAGTCTTCGACGATTTCACGACTCTCCTTGAAAGCTTTGTACCACTCATACGCACGGGTTTTTGATAGTGCTTTATCACTAAAAGCCTTTTGCAACATTTTCAATGCATCGGCATACGAAATTTCATTCGCAACACAAAATTTTAGACAAATTCTTTTTTCAACGTAATCACCCATTGTAAAAAATCGGCACGCACTATTGACATCGACTGACTTAACCAGCTACTGTAAACACACTCGTCAACAGATTCCGCTTAAACTTGGTATAGTCAATAAGGACAGTTGTACTAACCTAGAAAGAAAAATTATACCTGCCTAAATTGCCCCGCCAGATTTAAATCGACGATTCTCGGTACTTTTTTGACAGAATGTACAAGTACATTTATTCCAGTTTAGTAGAAGCCCGAGTTTCTGGTTCGAAGAAACTCCTCGAAGGCATTTTTGAAAGCAGCTTGATTATTAAATCTTTTTCCTATCAAAAAGTCATTCAAATGTTTAAATAAATGGTAATTTGTTGATGAGAGATCTGGTGAATATAGAGGGTGAGGAAGAGTCTCATAGCACAACTCGTTTAATTTTCGGACCGTTGTTATCGATACATGAGGTCGTGCGTTATCATGAAGCAGTATCACTCCATCCCTGTTGTAAAGGCTAGGTCGTTGGACTATCAATTTCTGATGCATTTCATCCAGTTGAGCACGGTATTTCTCAACATTGATAGTTTCGCCAAGTTGCAGGAACGAGTAGTGGATAACTCCAGCTACAGACCACCAAACAATTACCATTATTTTCTTTGGATGAAGGCTTGGTTTCGGCATGTGTCTTGGTGCTTCATTGGTATCTAGCCATTGGGCCGATCGGCGACGATTATCGTATAAAATCCACTTTACATCGCAGGTCACAATTCGGTGCAAGAACGGTTCCTTTTTGTTGCGGGAGAGAAGAGAACTTGAAATATCCATTCGACACGTCATGTTTTGCTCGGTAAGATCATGCAGAACCTATTTGTCAAGCTTTTTCTCTTTTCCAAGTTGTTGCAAGTGGCGGCAAATTGTCGAATTGTGAACGCCTAATTTCTCGGCAAGATCCCTTATGGTTTGGCGGGGGTCAGACTCAACTAATGCACGCAGCTCGTCGTTATCGATCGATGGTCCTGGGTGTCCACGTGGCTCATTTCCAAGGTTCATATCAAGGGATCAAAATTTTTTGAACCACCGCCGAGTAGTTCGTTCGCTAACTGTATCAGGCTCAAATACGCTGTTGATATTCCTCGTTGCTTCCGTTGCGTTGTGCTCTAATTTAAATTTGTATAGTAAAAGTAGCCGTTTTGATTCACTTCCATGTTCACTTTCACTTTTTGTTTTTACGATCACTATCAAGTGCAGAACAGAAATGACTCCATAAACCAAGGTAGCAGTATTTATACTTCAATATGTCATATCATTAGCGCCGCCTTGTGCCAACATAATACACTAAAATTGCAGCCAACTTTATGTCATTGCTAACTCGGCTATTTTATCTACAGCAACCTAATAGAAACCCGGCCAGTTAAGGCAAGATCATTTATCGATGCAAGCTGTATTTTCAGCTGAGGCGGAACGAAAAGAGCTATTTAAGGCAAAAAATGTTGAAAAGTTGCTCTATCTTCTCGAATATACAAGTTGACTTGTTTTCGGAAATGCAATATCGTTTTCAAAAACAGGTTTCGCGGTATGGTGTTACATACATTCCAATTCCTCATCTTTATATCTTCTTTTACCGTTGGTCTGGTTCTATAGAACTAATTTTTCAGAAAGTCCCATAAATAAAAGTCGAGCGATATAAGGTCTGGTGACCTAGGTGGCCATTCTACGGGACCTCTTCACCTATACATCGATTGTTGAATCTTTCATTAAGATAATTTCTTACAATGATTGTTAAATGTGTAGAAGCACCGTTTTGTTATAGCCATAATCTATTTCTGGTATTGAGGTCAACTTCTTTGAGCAGAACTATGAGTTTATCCCTTATTAACTGTAAATAAGTGTGTCGGTCAACGTTGCCTTCAAAAAAGTAAGTATCAATCAAATAACCATTAATGATTTCGCACCATACATTTAAACTCCAGCGATGTTAATGGTCGTTACAGTAGTACAGTACTGTACTAGAGTAGTACTTTACTATAATGTTAAGTATAGTAAATAAGCACTTTTAATAAATATAGGACTAATTAATTCAGAATTTGAATTAAGTAACATCGGACTTATCAATGCGCTGCGCTAGCACATTCGGGCGGTAATATGCGTATCGGTTTTCTTCCTTAATGCGTCTAGAGCTTTGAATCACGCTATGCACGTTGCCGGCTTGATGCGAGACAAAAACAATTTTGTATACCTCGTCATCCATTAGTGTACAACAAGTAAATGAAAAAATTATGATTTTCTTTGCTCACCAGAGCATTTATAATACAGGAGAGGAAAAAAATGTTTTATGGTTATAACAAATAACTTTAACAATGTAGATGATATACACTGCATAATCCATAAATATTATATATTGTCAATTCCATCATACGTAATATAATATAATAGGCAAATAAAATATAAATAGTAATTTTTTTTTATACACCAATTGAATAATATCACACACAATCCATATCATTAACATTTCTCAATGTAGTATCCGGCGTTGACTACATACTTTTGCCACCGTTTTAAAAGCTTGAATATTACTTGTTCATGAAAAGTTTTAGGACAAGTTGTCAGCCAATTGCGCAAGTGCTCCTCAACTTCTTCATTGCTTTTGAATCGTTTTCCTTTAGAAGATTTTTTCGGAGGCGCGAAAAAAAGTAGTCACAGGGGAACAAGTCTGGACTATAGGGAGGGTGATCGAGTGTTTTCCAGCTCATTTCTTTCAGTTTATCCCTTGTCAAAGCAGCGGTGTGCGGCCTAGCATTTTCATGAAGAAGGATGACCTCTCTAATGGATATACCTCATCTTTTATTTCGGTAGGAGGTTATCGATGACTGTAATAACTGGCAATAGTAGGCCGCATTCACTGTTTGTTGATCGTGAAGAAAATCAATGAGTGAAACTCCCTTTGAATCAAAAGAATCATTGCAAGAACTTTTTCGGCTGAGAGGCGAGTTTTGGCCTTCACTGGGCAGCCTTTATCCTTTCTTTACCACTCCTTACTCACTATTTTCGATTCGGGGGTATAATGTTGGACCCACGTCTCATCACATGTGACGATGCGCCCCGAAAAATCCTTCCCTTCTTGTCAAAATCGATTCAGAAGTCTCTCAGTGATCTCCGATCTGACCTGTTTTTGATTCCCGCTTAACAACCTCGGAACCCAGCGACCACTAATTTTTCTAAAGTCAAGATGATCAGTGATAATGAATTAAGCACTTCCGTAGCTTATACCCACTCTTGATGAGATTACGAAAATATTAAGAGTACAAATTAGTTCGGTCTGTTTTCAAAAGACGGCTCTGGCTATTATGAATATTTAATATTAACAGCTAAAGTTGATAGATTCAGAGAGGTTGGACATCTGTCAATAATATTCAGTTCATGTCACTTCGAGATTCATAAAAAAATCTTGTTTTCAACTATGTTAAATATGTCTAATTTTGTGTTAACTAAGCAGCATATGCGTGAGGTTTTAATTTTCTCTTTTAATTGGAAGAAAAGTGTAGCTGAAGCGCATTGAATGCTTGTAGAAGTTTATGGTGACAATGCTCCAACTGATAAATCTTGTAGGGAATGGTTTCGACGTTTCAAAAATGATGATTTCAGCGTTGAAGACAAGCCTTGGTCTAAACAGCCAAAAAATTCGAAGACAAAAAGTTGGAGCCATTTTTTCGAGATGGAATTTAAAAATTTCCTGAGAGGTGGGAAAAAGTAGTACCTAGCGATGGATAATACTTTGATTAATCTTAATTTTTTTTATTTAAAAATAAATGCATTTTTGACCGCAAAAAACGGAACAAATTAATTTATACTCCCAATAGTTAACCGCCGATCACATTTAATAAGCTCTCGAACGGCACGGATGTTGTCATCCGTAAGACTTGTCCATGACCATCGATCATGACTTTCGTTTTCAACACGATCGTGCCCACCCTTAAATCTCCTGGCCCACGTATACATTCAATTCTAAGACAATGTAGTGTCCCCAAACTGCGCTTTTAAACAAGTAAAAATTTCCGACAATTTAACGCCTTTATTGGTTTAAGACTTTATGATGACGCGTTGCGCGATAGACGGATGTATCTCTTGCTCAGTTATGGCTGTTCTAAGGACAGAACCGAGGGTGGCCGCTAACTAAGCTGGTTCTCCCACTCCTTATAAACAAACCAGCAGCCGCCATACTACCAGGCTGTTCAATAAGTTTCGCGGTCCGATAAGAGAGGGTGTTGCTACTAGCCTAAATTTTTTTTTATTATGTCTGTATACTATTCATATGAACGTATGTTAAGTTTTATTTTAATCTGTCAATTCATTCTTCGTTTACAAGCCATTTAGTATCGACGTGTTACAGTATTGTTTTACAATGGAAAAAATCAAGTGTCGTGCAGTGATTGAATTTTTATTTTTGGAGGGTTTAAAAGCAAAAGAAATTTATGAACAAATGTTAAAAGTGTATAAGGACTCTTTGCCTTCAATTAGTAGAGTAGAAAGATAGGTTGCTGAATTTCAATGTGGTCGTACAAGCCTTGAAGACGATCCACGTCAAGGACGTCCAAAAACAGCAACAACACCAGAAATCGTTGAAAAAATGCAGGATATCGTATTGGAAAATCGTCGAGTGACTAAAAGAGATTTAGTAGATGCCCTAAGCATCTCATTGGGCAGTGTAAGCAATATTTTGACTAAAGTATTGGGTTTCAGAAAGCTGCCTGCACAATGGGTGCCGCATTCACTAACAATGGAACAAAAACACATTCGAATGCGACTTTCTCAGCAACATTTAGAGCGTTTTCGAAAAGACAAAGTAGATTTTGGGCGTCGATTCATCACTATGGATGAGACTTGAGTCTATCACCGTGATCCCAAATGAAAACAAGAAGCTAAAGAGTTGTCTGAACCTGGTTCTTCGGCTCCAAAACGAGTTCGTGTCCAGAAATCGGCCAAGAAGGTGTTAGCATCAGATTTTTGGGATGCAAAAGGAATTTTATTTGTGGATTACTTGCAAACTGGTAAAACAATAAGTTCTCAATATTATTGTAACCTTTTAGATCAGCTGAAGGGAAAAATTCGTGAGAAAAGACCCGGTTTGCAGAAGAAAAAAATCCTTTTTCATTAGGACAATGCACCGTGTCACAAGAGCATTTTGACAATGGCTAAAATCTATGAATTAAAGTTCGAATTGTTGGAGCATCCACCGCATTTACCAGATTTGGCCCCTAGCGACTTCCATCTGTTTCTAGACCTAAGAAAATTCATGCGTAAAAAGCGTTGTTCATCAAATGATGAGGTTATAACAGATGTGGAAGCGTATTTTGCAGCCCTTTAAGATTCTAACTTCAGGGATGAAATTCACAAATTGGAATCCTGTAAGAACAAGTGTATTGGTGTTCAGGGAGACTATACTGAATTATAAAGTGTATTTCAAACCATGAAATTGTGTTTTTCTTATCAAACCGCAAAACTTATTGAACAACCTGGTATATCATCTAGTTCGGAGGTGCGTGCTAAGCAGAATAGCTACAGTCTGTCAAGTAAGAGCGTGGTCGACTTCACCGACAGGTAATATAAGATTTCGCTCTAATTCCTTCGCAACCCGATAGAGGAAAGCTTTGTACTTGATGCATTGTCAACAAAAATTCAGTTGTCGTTGATCTTTTTAAAGAGAATCACGTTAAACGCCATGAGTGCCAAGTACGCGTCACGCTACAAGGCTGTGTTCCTTTGCATCCACCCGAGAGGTCCCAAAATGTCGCGATCAGCGGCTGCTAAATATATGAAAAAGTCAAAGGCATTTGTACAGAAGTGGATACAGCGATATAAAGTGGCTAAAAATGTCGAGAATTTACCAGAACGTGGCTCGATAGGAAAAGTGAACAAAAAAGATGAAAAAAGAATAGTGAATCTGTTTTCACGGAATCCTGCTTTAACACTGCGGCAAGGACAAGCAAAATTAATGGCAAAAGGTTTAGATATATCCTACGAAACTATCCGAACCCATCTTCGTACTCATCATCTAAAATGGCGCAACACAATGAAGAAGCCTCTGTTGACTGAAAAACATGTGACAAAGCGACTCGCTTGGGCGCATGAGAATATTGATAGAGATTTTGGA